>CM068313.1:8227960-8367960 GCA_034766995.1 Acanthacorydalis orientalis | reverse complement strand
CCATCAATTGATCATTCTACAAATAGAAACAAACATTTACGATTTATATTTATTTATTTACATCAATGGTAATTAGTCACAGTCTCTCATTTTTCATCCGTTGAATTGTGTCTTTTTTTGATCACGTTTATGATAAGATCTGATATAGATCTACCGACACATCGATCATAACGTATCAGATCTCTGTTTCCTAATCGGTCGTAAATCGATTAGTGTATAATAAATGTAAACTAATTTATTTCATAATGGATTATTAAAAACGTCCTCGTACATTCCGTGTGTTCGTATATCTATTTTTACATGTGTGTTCGAAAGCAATCAGAAATTTTAATGATATTACTTTCTGATTTGTGCTTCGATATTCATAACGAAAATTATCACGTATTGTATTGTAAACAGATTATTTTTCGATTAATATTTGATTCGGTTAGATGGTACGTTTTTCGAATTTTATCGCTCGGTTATGGACAAAGTATCACTCAATTGTTTTAAATTATTTTCGAATTTTTTTATCCGATTGTAATGACATTTAAAATCGATTTATTCATTTTTTATATTGATTAATGTTATTTTTGAAGTTCAATAAGAAACATTTTACATAAAATCAGTAAATATGTTTAAATAAAAATATTTTTTGGAAGTATTTTAACACTAAATATGTTGTTAAAATTATCATTCTTTATTATTATACCCGTGATTCTACTGATGCGTTTACTGATTGTCTTTATCATTTTATATCAGCTGTCTGTTCTTTTCTACTAGTTTCAAAACGTGTTCCATCTTCAGGTTGATATAATAAAGGTCGATAAGATATATAAAGGTAGAAGAAAGTTCCTTGAAAAAAGAATCCAATTTCAAGTTTAAAGTTTCGGTCGTTTTTACAGATTTTTCTCTTAATCGTTCTGGAAAATCCTTGAAAAAATAATGATTGATGTTTGCTATACTGAAAGATATTCATTGCACGAAGATCGATTGATAAGTGTGGTAAAAAAGCGAGTTAAACACTGTTCTTGGAAAAACGACTTCATTTTGCAACATAGTCTCCAATGAGGCCAAGTTTTCAAAATTGGGAACAGGAAGAAGTCGCACAGGGCCAAGTCTGGAGAATATGGTGGATGAGGAATCAATTCGAAGTCTAGTTCGTGCAATTTTGCTATTACGATGGTCGATTTGTGGAATGGCCCGTTGTTCTGATGAAAGAGCACTTTTTTGTGTACACATCTTGGCCGTTTGGTTTCAGCTCTTCTTTCAAATAGTTCACTAATGTTGCATAATAGGCTCCTGTTATATTTTTCCCTTCGTTAAGTAGTCGATCAGAATGATTCCTTGGGAATCTCAAAAAAAGTGGTTATCACTTTCACAGCCGACAAAACGGTCTTTCTTCTTTGGCACATTTTCGCCAGTTATTATCCACTGCTTTGACTGCTGCTTCGACTCAGGTGTGTAGTGATGGATCCATGTTTCATCCACGGTGAAGAAACAATGAAAAAATGCCTACTAATTTTTTCATTTTTGTGGCAACTGCCACAATGTTCGCTTCAAACATCTATACAACGTGAACCAAGCGTCGCTTCTAGTTAAAATTTCGCTTATGCTTGTTTGAAAAGTAACACTCGATAACCGTGATGTTAGCAAATGAATGGTGGTGCCATATCATAGAAATATACTAAACTTATCAAACGAACATCATACATGGTGTGAAAAAACAATCAATTTTGTATCAACAGACATTCTTGTCTTTCTAGATGCGTTATTGCATTGAATCAATAGATTGTATTCATTTATAAAATGCAAACAGTATAAAAATTTGAATTGTGACTAAAGTACAGAACGGGAAATCGACAAACATTTCGAATGCAATCATAGATGTGGGTTAGTTGTTTATATTTTCAATGCGTAAATAACGAATGCGTCCAACAAGAGCGAACAGAGAAGTGAGAGAGAGGTCCGAGGTCCGACTTATTGGTAGAGCCGCCTGGTGGTATTTACGTTTCCTATTCAGACAAATCTATTGGCAGTATAAGCGAGTGTCATAGGTCTGCTATTGAGTAGCTAATCGTTCAGTTTCACTTCATTTTTGTGCCTTCTCTCTACTTACATCCCTCCCACCCTCTCTCTCTGTCTATATATATATATATATATATATTGAATTTAAAGTTATTTTACAAAAAAAATAATTGAAGACAATCCATTATATTTTAAAACTCTGTTAATTAAAACCGATAAGATATCGTTGAAAGCCCTATTTCCGAAGTAAATAAATAACGAAATAATTATCATCATCAATTAACATATCCGAAAGTGTTATCCGTTCTCTTTTTATGACTATAAAAATATCTAATAAATAATCTCAGTTTTTTCTGACCGTTAAAAACAATTTAGTATCTTCAAACACATAATCTCTCCGGCTTGTAAAAAAAAAACTTCGACATTAAAACGATATAAAATACAAAGTTCCTTATATTCTATTTTCGAAAGCGTTCAACTTTTAATGCACGCTTACGCCGACGTATCTGTGTGCGTGTTGCGTGTACGCGTGCATGGCGTGTATAAATGTGTACGCGCGTGTCTGCTATGTACGTGTGTGTGTGTATGTCTATACGAATGTGCACTTTTATAGCTTTAGTTGATTTATTTTATAGGTTACTATTGTCAAATGCATCGGTAGCAGTAAATTTCCGTTTTTTATGGTTGATTAAAATTCTTCTTTTACGACTTTTGAATCAATTTATTTAAAACTTCATCGTTGCGTTATCTGAAAGTAATGAATTTCGATCGAATTTCCAAACTGTTAAAAATACATTTTCGCGTGTATTCTTTCGCATCGTAAAAGCATATCTTTATACATATATATATATATATATATATATATATATATATATATATATATATATATATATATATATTGGTTTATTAAGATATATACATTCCTTTTAGCTTATCGTACGGTATGTATTCAATATTAGCTGGATTAGGTATTATGAATATATTTACAGGAAATGATAGTCGATTTTATATGAACCATAAATATTTTGCTAGTAAAAAAAAACGTGATCGTTCTATAAGATTTCGTTTAAATTTCAGCTACTAATTTCAATAAAGTTGCTTGAATGATATTATGTTGTACAGTGTATAGGTTTTGTGAAACGAGACGAAAATATATGTAAAGTAAGTAATTAATGGGTTAGGTTGAATGTATTTAAAAAATTATACGTCAATAAATTCATAACTTTATACGCAAAAAAATATACAGAATAAATTAATAAAAATTATGTATTATTTTGTTAAATATTTTTCATGAGATCTTTTTTTTTAAAAAAATATGTTGTGTACAAATTAATTCAGTGCATTTTTTTATAGAAAATGAATGTTTATGGAAAAATGAAATACATTTCAATCTTCAAAATATCCTCCATTATTTTGTATAACTTTTTTCTATGTGTTGTGTGACTGATAAATCCCTTGTCAAAAAAATATGATTATTTTGAGTCGATGAAATCGTAATGCATTTCCGGACATTTTCCACTAGCTCAACATGTTTTTTTTCATATTTTATGCTTCACAAGACCTCTTAAAGTTGAACAAATCATTCCCGTGGCTTCGCAAGCGTTTTTTTTTAACTGGAATGCGAAATATATCCAATGCCTAATATGCTTCTTTTCGGACTTCATTGTATTAATTACTATTTTGTGAGGTTATATCAAATGCTTGGTCAAAATATACAATGTCTTTAAATGTTAAGATTAGCACTCTAAAAGTCTATGACGAGAAAATATTTTAATTTAAAACAGAGTTATTATTGATACAATTTAATGGCACCGAATTATTTTTTTACACCTAATAAATATTGATTTAATTAGAAAGAAATCTATTTAGACTGTTATTTCAATTTAAATGTAGTTTTCTGCGAATGATTTCTTTAAAAACAGATAATAGCTCAGTGTTTTTAAAGAAGTTTGACGATTTAAAAATATATCTAAGATGAAACTAAAACCGGACCTGTTTATGTTATTTATTAAAAAAAAAACTCAATAAAAATTATAATTGCCTGTTTTTATATCTATGAACAATATTTATACCTTGAAACAAACACTGTTTTTCTAGACTTTTCTAAAACTTGATATAGAAAACTTTATTAGACTATCGAGATAGACAAAATCGATCACTTGATATTTTGATTATGTAAATATGATGACTCTATTATGAAATCAGAATTTATTTTTGCAAAATAAACATAACCACTTTGCTAAATTATAATTCTAATAAGTGCATCTATTTGACTATTTTTCAAAAAAAGATCTATTTTTTCGATGCATATATGAATACCTTTACATTAAACTATGTTAAAAAAATTCAAATGGGAAAAATACGAATGCTCTTTTAACACATTCATAACTATATATATATATATATATATATATATATATATATATATATATATATATATATATATATCAAGTATATGTATATGTATATGTAAACAAAATAGTGTGAGTTGTGACCCATAGTGTCGTTGAATTTAGAATTTCTGTGTCAGATGATACGTGTTCGCGCCCGGCTCAAGACATTAACTAGATTACGCTATCGATTTTCACGGCCATCTGTTTCGTTGTTGGCAGCGCCTCTCGACCGTGATGGCCGAGCATGAAACTAACAACATTATGTGTGTATGTGTGTTGCTATACGTATATATATATATATATATGTATATGTATGTGTGCGTATATATATATATATATATATATACATATTCCAGAAAATAGTCATACAAAGAACACAATAAATAGAGAGAAAATAATGTATTATATTGTTTAAATTAAACGAATTTGGAGAAAGACTTCATCCGACTGTGGATGATTAAAATATGTATATAATATATAAACATACACATACGGAAAATGCTTAAACTTATAAAACTCATAAAATACAATAAAATCGTAAATGTCAACAACTAAATTATAAATTAATTGAAAAAAAAACATGTATATTTTTTACAAATGAACTTTTTATTCGTTCTGTCAACCATAAAACATTTTTGAGATCAAAAATGGTCAAATGAGCATAGATAACAATGATCGGTAATAAATTATTGAATTTTTGTGATCAGAAAACTTTTCTATGGTTTCTGAGCCGAAAAGAAATGATTTGTCATAATTATATTTTATTATTTAAATTTTTATTTAAAACAAATACTGAATGTGATACAATTTACTTCTTACTAAACATTAGCATGGATGGACATTTTTTTGAAAACAATTCTTTGAAAGTACAATTTTTTTATAATAAAATTTATCCAAAGTATAATTTTTCAACAAGTTATTTTTTTTATTTACATGTAATTAATTCAAGTCATACGGACCAAGTCAATTTAAAATAAATCAGGTCAGTTTCAATGAATAATTTAATGGTTTATATACTTTCGAAGAATTGCAGTTTTAAGTGTTTTTTTTTCAAACAAAATTTACGTTCGAAGATATGTCTACCGAAACATTTTGTTTTGAAGATTTGCCCTGTAATGAGTATTAGTTAGAGAATATCTAGGTTAATGTTTGTGATTTCAAAACAACAAGAAGGTAGCGGGTGTTCTTCTTTAGTTCATAACGACCAACTGAAGACGTTAATTGAATCAGAACCAGGCACAACAATTCGAGAGCTTGCAAAAATTTAGGAGTTAATCATCTAATAGTTCTGGACCATTTAAAATATAAAATTATTAAAAATGTATATGAATTTGAAGTCATGCACCGCAATTATTTTTCTACCAATTTAAGTATCAAATGATTTGCACCTTTTGGATTTTTAAAAGAAGAATTTGGTGGCAAAAATTTTCTTTCTGATAAGAAGATGATTAATACACTACTAGAGTGACGGTGCAAAAACAAAAAAGTTTTTTCTAAAATATAATCCTGAAGCTTATTAATCTTTGGACTAAGTGCATAAAAATTAGGACACTTTTACGTACAAATATGTTATCAATAAAGGTCCTCTCTATAGCATAAGAGTTTTTCAGTTCTTAAATATCTTTTTACTTTCTGATTTTTCTTCGTATTTCTACAACAAACAATAACCATAAATTCAATGAATTATTGTCTAAAAAATATGATAAAGTAAAATAAAAATATCTGGTCACAACCTTTGGAATAATTCTTATTTCATTTTAAAAAACACTGCAGTAATTTATTGAATTTAATTTATATTAATTTTTGAACACGTTGTGAAAATTCAAATTAAATTTTTCTCTAATCTAAAAAATTAAATATATATATATATATATATATATATATATATATATATATATATATATATATTCTTTAATGATTTAGTACAAAAATAACTCAATATTCGACTTATTTTCAAACATTAATTGACCAATTTAGATCCAGATATTTGATTACAGTTCGTTTAAAATAATATCATTAAAATGTAGGTTAATATGTCTTATAAAAAATTACATTTTTAATATTGTATAAAAAACTGCATATAAAGTGTTTTATTAATTTACATATTTAAAAAGAAATCATTTCTTGGAAAACCATACGTATATGTGCGTTTCAATAAATCTTTAAAGAATTTTTTTCAAGACTCGCTCGTGTATAAGATATCGTGCGAATATTTGTATGACAAAAGGTCATTATTCATGTACGGAATTATAAAATCAGTCACGGCGCTGATTATTAAGAAAAACTAGATTTATGATTCAATTTCTTGAGACTGTTTAACAGTTCGTTGAAAATTATTTATGATTTTATTTTAAAGGTTAACGGATTTAAATATCAGTATAGAATTTTCAGTAATTAACGATTTGACGTTTGAAATGTAATTAAAGTTTATAATTAAATAAAATCAACGGACGGAATCGTTTTATCGAAATGTATTTAATGTTTTGATTAAATGATTTTCTGAGAAGTTGATTTAATTATTCTAATAAACAATTAATAATTTTACTGCTTTATTTTTAATCCAAATGATTCTCACTTAAATCATTTTCACAAATGAACATTTAAAACTCACAAAATAGACAAAAAAATGCAATTAATTAGGAATTGAATCTGATTTTTTATGGCGTATAGTATATTCATTCATTTATAAAAAAAATGATACAAATATATAAAATCCATTATTTAAAAATAGTAATATATTTCTTTATTGATTTATAATACAATTTTATTTCATACTATAAGAAATGCCTGTTTTGTATATTTTCACTTTAAAAAATAAATATTCTTTTCTCCATCATATAATTTCATTAAATTAATATAAGACATAACTTGTATCCAACTGGCTAACACTTTGAGCTTACGGGATGTGTCATCTTTCATTGAAAAGAAAGCAATTTTCTTGAACATTTCAAATAAGGGAGTAAACCCTTAGTTCTTAGAAAAAATGGGGTTCTACACAAACGGTAACAACCCTCTTACAGGAAAATACTCGTTGTTATTATTGTGAAGTCTCAAAAATTGAGAAAAGGTTCGGAAAGAATTAAATGAAGTATTGTTTCTTTATTTTAGAGTATAGAAAGATCAAAACCTATTAAGTTTTTTTAGCAAGATGGATTTTTTTTTTTTAAAAAAAAAGAATAACTATGATAGTTGAATACTTTGTTTCTAATATATTTCCTCTTTAAAAAATACAAGATATCTTAGTCAATACTATAGTGGCGTTAAGAAAGTTTTAAAACATCACTTTTTTAAGTAATTAACTTCTTAAAACTATTTGTAGAACTCGAATATTATCGATAGTTGTTGAAAATATTTGTTAACATTTTATATCTATTTTACAATTTTTAATATGAAATTAATTTTTTTCTATGTACAATCATTCTATTTTTAAAATATTATACATTCGGCACACAAACGCATTTCTTGGTTTTAATTTTGTAGCTACTTTTCTCTATTTTTCCAAGTATTGTTTTTTTTTCCATTTCAAAAAGATTGTAGATGTATTTATAGATAGCATAGGTTATAAAATGATAATACAATGTATTTTTAACATATTTTATTGAATTTACTGTCATATTTTTTATGACTTTTATAAAATTTCATCATTTTAAAAACCATATTTTATTCGAAAGGCTATTTGATTAACTTTAAAAAGTTAAAGCAGGGTTTACTTATGGAATGAAGAATTCAATGATTACAACTAAATAAATGAATACTTTGAAAATAAAAAATCATTTTATTAATCACTAGTGAGCTCTTCCCCCTCTTTGCTGCGCTTGTTAATCCCCAGGAAGAGTAGAACAGAGACCACGTGACCAATATCAACCAATCAGAGAACGAATAAAACCTATGCATAGTGGCAGGACCATTTGTAAGTTCTAAAGATAATAAATAATGAATAATAATTATAATTAAAAAATGAACTTACATATTTTAGACACAGAGCTAAATTTACATTTAAAAATATTTTAAATTCAAATTTTTCTTTTCTCTCAAATTATAATTCTATTTATGATCAAAAATGTCAAATATTTGATGATTATCATTTTTTTAAAATATAGTTTATGCTCATTTCAATGGTGATGATGTTATCATTAGAGAATTAAGGTACAGAAAAAATCAGATTTTTGAATTATTGAACATTTGACAGAAAATTGATCAAAAAATACTTTAAGAAATGAGAAAAAAATTTATTCGTGAAAGAATAATGATTAATTATTAAATATCTTTATCGGAAAAAAATAACCAATAAGAAACAGATTTCCAAGTACTGAGAGGTATAGAAAGAAGAGATTGTTCTATAACTTCTGAGTTCTGAGCGTGAGAGCATTATAATTCAAATAAGAAACAAAAAAAAATATTAAATTTGGTAATAAATAATTTATTGTTGTTTGTAAGTAAGTGATTTGAACAAACTATTTGTAAAAGGAAAGTATTGTGATGAGATTAATTTGCGAATAATTTTTTTTAGTATTAAAAATTTAATACTAATGTGATGGCAAGAAAAAGATCTATATTTTAACATTTAAGTAAAAAACGTTTTCAAAGTTTTGTAGTGTGAAACATTTCCTAAAATGAAAAAGCGTATTATGAAAAGCATAAAACTACCAATATATGTATTTGTATATATATATATATATATATATATATATATATATATATATATATACATACTATAATCTTAACGTGCTTGTTAACAAAACATTTGAAATCAATGAGATAAAAAAAAACAACACAAAACAATATCTAAGTGTATAAAGTTCGATAAAACTTTAGATAATAAACTTTTCGACGCAGTGAATGTGCAGTATCGTAAATACTTTAGACGAAGGAGAACGAAAAAGTCATTTTGTGATCATAGTATAGAAAGTGAGTGTGTGTGTGTGTGTGTATGTACGTGTGCGGGGCACAAGTCGAGTAGATAAGTGAGATAGAATAGATATATAAAGGATACTAGTGGATTATGAAGTTTTTAAGGTTTCAAGTCTTGCACGGAATTGCAAAGGAAATACGAGACGCCGGAACCTGACAGCATCGAAGAAGCTTTTTTGCATCGATAGTTATACATTTCAGTCATTAAAAACTACACTATCAGTCACGTATCTATACATACGATATACATATATATATATATATATATATATATATATATATATATATATATATATATAAAGAGACCTACAGAGAAAATGTTTTAATATATATACACCCTTCGATAATTAATAAACTCATTGCTTAATTATTTTATTTATTACTGTAAAAATTAATTAGATGTTTGTAAATTTCAACATCATATCTAATTAATCTAATATATCTTTCATTTATTGTGAGATACATAGTATATATCTATAAATATAAAAATGTTCCGTGAAATTTCAAAAATAGACAAAATATTGTACAAAAAACGAGAGGTAGCATTAAATTATTATTAACGATGAAACTCGAAGTTACACGAAAAATTATGATATTGGTATCATAACAACTGCAATGAAATGTGTGACTTCATAAAACAAACGGCACAATATAACCATGAGAGTGAGGGTGTATGTTTATAGATAGATACTATGCAGATACATACATTTTTATATTTATAGATAGATACTATGTATCTGGCAATAAATAAAATATAGATTAATTAGATATGATGTTGAAATTTACAAACACCGAATTAATTTTCACACTAATGGATCAAATTAACAAAGTTTATTAATCCTCGAAAGGTTTATATTTTTTGAAAAATTTTATCTCTAGGTCTCTTTATATATATATATATATATATATATATATATATATATATATATATATATATATATATATATATGACTAATAGTGTAGTATGTCTATATATAGACATACTAACATACATAAACATATATATATATATATTATATATATATATATATATATATATATATTTACATATATATATACATATATATATATATATATATATATATATATATATATATATTACGATATTGAGCTAATATATGCGATAAGAGTGAAGCGAGTTATGGAAGCGAGCTAGGAGGTGGAGCTCCCCGTAGTGGGCGAGCATAGCGACTAGCACATTCCCCTAGTTATATAAAATGAATAAAATTATATTAAGTCATTAATAAACAATATTGTATGAATTTAGATGGAGCTCGATTTATGGCGATCAACTATTTAATAGTTATATTTATTAATCTCTTCTTTCTAAAAGAGTTTGTCTTTACTTATCATTTTTACCAACAATGTCAGCTTCTTCAAAATGTGATAAAAATTTGATATACTAGAGCACAGTCCAGTCGTTTCAGGATTTTCAAGTGCCAGAGCCTTAACATTAAAAACACTATATATCTTTGTCAAGCAGTTGGGATAACCTCAAAAAACAGTGGTGAACACGATGGCATTCGAAAAGCACCATATTAGACGTTGTATACTTTTCGCATTCCAGACGAAAAAAATGCTAATAGAGCCGCAGGAATGATTTGTTTAGGTTTGGAGAAAAGGTTTGTGAAGCGCACGAGAAAGGTGCTAAACCAGTGGAACACGTCCGAAAATTCATTACGAATTTATCAATTCAAAACCGACACCTTTTCTCGGTATGGGATTTGTCAATTATCCACAAGATGGAGTAAAGTTATAGAAAACGATGGGCAATATTTTGAGGATCGAAATATATTCCATTTCTCCGCAAATAATCATTCATTTTCTATAAAAAGGCACCGAATTAATTTTTACACCTAACATATAGTCACAATCTAGTTATACAAGAAAATATAGAAATGTATCGCCGGTTTCCCATTTTAGAAACAAAGTTTTCACTGAAAAAATTATAACTTTTTGATATATGGACTTTCAAATTTTATATATATATATATATAGATATATATTTGTACGTATCAGTCTTAGTATTATTTATTAAAAGTAATTTTTTATAATATCTATCATTCTTGACAATCAATTTTATAACCGTCATATATATAATTATATATTATTGACTTTCAACTTAAAATGAGTTATGACAGCTATTTATTTTCGTTTCGACTATCGTATATTACATTTATTGATTTTTCTCAAGGTGTTTTTTCAAACATCGAGAAAGAATTATGTTTAGAAATAAATAAATCCATATTAAAACTTATAATGATTAATTAGTAATTATGAAAACAGATTATAAGTGAAAGTTCCTATGTGGAATTATTAAATAATTTTTTAAAGAAATATTTCTAAATTAATTTTTTTAATAAATCATTTTTAATTTTGTTATAATTGAAAAAAAAAATCAATGAATATATCTGTAGAAGGCTATCTTTTTCAATTATTCTGTAATATTTATTTTTTAATATAAAAAATGTATGATGAAATTAATTAAATTATTGATCCTGATGCCATAACAAACTTGTAAACTATATAAAACATAGTTCTGAAAAAGTATTAGGTTGGTAAAAAATAAATATATATATATGAATATTTTTACACAAAATATTTTACATAAATATTAGGTAAAGAAAAATAATTCATTTTCTTTGGCTGATAAGAAAGAAAAATCGAAATAATGAATATTTTAGTACAAAAGATTTTAAATAGATATTAAATATATAAAATTAATAGATTTTTCTGCACATTAAAGCTCTATGAAGGATAAAATTGCCATCAAAATGCGTATAGGCAGAAATAAAAATGATCAATAATTATTTATGGACATTTTTGATCAAAAAAATATTTATGGTTTGTGGAGTGAATGACAAATTCATTTGTGAAAGTGAATTTAGCCTCAATGCCAGATTTATATTATAAAAACAATCATTTGTGAGACTTGATACTTCATATTGAAAAATATTTATAATTTTTTTATAATAAACCATTCTCTTTCTTCAGCGTCTTATTCTGTAATAAAATCAGTTATTCTTCAATTCGAACTCGAAAATAAAATAGATAATTACATTTTATATCGTCTAAAAAATATTATGTATGATAATTCTTTCATTTACATTAATTGATATTAAATAAATACTGTAGCCTGTGTTCAATTTTTTACCTAATTTGGTTTCATACAGTGTTTTTCTTTTTTAATTAAATCAGTTCTGTTCAATCAAAAAAATAACAGGCTAGTATTTTTCATTTATTATACAGTCGAGTTGCGATTTAGTGAATAAATTAATGCACGGTCCATTCGCTTTAGCAAAGTTGTACATTTTTGAGAGGTATATTTATTTACTAAAAATATTGTTCCTAAAAGTTTATTGAAATAATTTGAAGTTTGCAAAAGATAATATAAATGAAATAACTTGTTGTTTATTTAGATTTTTGTAAAAATAACGTTATTTTTGGTTGTTGTGTTTTTATATTTAATAAAGTTGTACTAATTTATGTGAAATAAGGTATTCAATGTAAAGTAATGTGAGTACACGCAAGGTTTACTATATCACCACTTTACCATATATATATATATATATACATATATATATATATAATGTGTAAGATTGTTCCTTAAATTATAATTAACTGTAATTAAAATTGACGTTATTCATTTAAATATCGTAAGTTTGACAAATTAAATTTTCATTTTGTCTCACAAATCAGAAAAAAATTTTAATTAAAAAGGTTTAATTACAGATGAATGATATTTTTGATTGTTATTTATGAAGATTTCGATAAAAATTCTATCCTACATAGCACTGAGTTAAAGAAAAATCTATTTTACTTAAATTCGATGTACTTTTTGTAATATTTTTTTAAAAAATATTAAATTAAATAATTTCTAAATATCATATAATATTAAAAAAAAATTATAAAAAAATTAACCTAAAAACTTGTATTAAATATATTATTTAGTACGATTGAAGAATATAAACAGATATAATTTTTCCAAAAATTGACTTCTTCATTCTTAATCAGATCCAATAACAAAAACGAATAAAAATATTCACATGAAAAATACAAACCCGATTGAAAATACATCCCCACACTTGCAAAATTTTATTAAATAAAATATTTACATTAAACTATGCAGACTGATTGCATTTTCTTTACGTCGCAATTCAAAATATCCAATGGAAAAATCCATTACGTCCGTAATTGACAATGTTTTGAAATTTTGATACGCATAACAATATTACATACGTACGAAATCTATTTATACCTGTGTATCGTTTCTGAAACTTTGTGTATGTGTGCGTGTATACGTGAACGTTACAGTATTTGTGCTCTATACATGTTCATCCATGTTTCTACCTGTCGCGTTCAATTGAATATGTTACGTACCGTATGTATGTAATAGTCATTGGATTTTAATTAACAGATGGCCTCCGGCATCACATCGATTTTAATTACAATTTTGTCGTGTTATATTAACGGGAATACATATATTCCCGTGTATTTCACTTGCATACAATCGCACAATATATATATATATATATATATATATATATATATATATAAATTATTTCGAGCTTATACAATATAAATTATTTGAAGTGCAATAGAGTAAAAAAGCTTTTAGTTCAATTGCGTTGCACAATTATGTAGATAGACACACACACACACATATATATATATATAGTCCTGAATATTTGTAGGTAATCTTGCTGTTGAAACAATTCATTGTATTTGGAGAAACAAATTATATGTGTGATAAATAAGTATCAAAATATTATGTGTTAAATAATTTTCATATAATTAATGATAAACACTTTTTAAAATGTTAATTTTATATCAGTAAAGGTATTAAAACTTAAAATTATAAGAACATTTTAAGAAATAGTCTTTATCTTTGAAAATCATATGAGTTTTTATTCTCCAGTACTGGTTTCAGTACATGTGGTATCTTTAGATAGATTTTAGAGTATCCAAAAAACCTACCTGAAGATGGTCCACTTGCAGAAACTAGTAGTGGAAATCAAAAATTCAGATGATTTAAAAGGAAGAAGACTAGTACTATCAAGATAACATATCAATGAGATCACAGGTTAACATAAAAACATGCAATTATATTCTATAGAATTTAAAATGTAATTGAACGACAAAGAATTCACACTCATTTAAAACGCTTTTATATACAGCAATGAGATAGCTTTTGAGACAATCATATATGTATTTGGTACAAGGAAATTCAGGATATATTTTGCATTTTTCAGTTCAATCTTTATTTTTTTTTAAAAAAACTATTATATTTTTTAAGACTAAAATACTGAATAATAAAAATTAATAATGATCTACGACTATTTCAATGATGCTCTAATCGTAAAAACTAATCTATGTATCAGAAAATAATATAACTATTTGGAAAAAATGTTTATTGGTATTTCTTGTAGATGAAATGGATAACTCACAAGAGACATACGTGATTCGTACAGAATAATAAATATTAGATATAAAAAATAATCTGTGTCTTTAAATTAAATCAATCATAACTGTTTTAAATGAAAATAATTTTATGTCTTTTTAAGACATCGAAGTGCCAACCCTAACATAATCAGCAGTTGGAATAACCTCACAAAACAGTAGCGAACATGATGGTGTCCAAAAAGCATCATGTAAGGCATTGCATACTTTTCGCATTCTAGTTGAAAAAAATGCTGACAAATCCGCAGATATGATTTGTTCAGCTTTGGATGAAGGGTTTGTGATGCGTAAAATAATGTTAAAAAAGTGGAAGAGGTCTGTAAATGCATTACGACTTCATCGACTCAAAACTGCCATGTTTTTTTTCGGCAAAGGATTCGTCAATTACCTGACAGATAGAGCACAGTTATACAAAATAATGGGTGATATTTTGATGATTGAAAAGTATTTCATTTTCTGGTAAACATTCATTTTCTGTATAGAATGCACCGCATTAATGTGTACAACTAATATAAACAAGAAAGGAGAATTTAACAAAAAACAGAATGAAAATGGTAAATTTTTAATTACATTAGCAAAATTAAAGAAAAAAATTCAACATATATATTTAATACAGGTGAAATAACTCATCTATATAATAATTAAATGTTTTTTAATAATAACATATGAATTTATATATATATATATATATATATATATATATATATATATATATATATATATATATATATATATATGAGTATATATACAAATCTATAAATATTTTAAAATATGAATATTCATTCCATTCGAAACATTATGATTCAAAATACATATTTCAGTAGACTCCATAGAATTCTGACAAACGTATTGACAGATATATTGATTGTTGTTCAAATACTTGATAAGTAATTGAATGTTATTCAGAAACGATTCCATCAATATCAATAAAGTCTGTAATATTTCAATACAATTTTTTTTATTACAATCGACGTTTCATCGTATGTAATAAAAACATATATGTCTGGTTATCTATTTGATCAAATTTCAATATTCATTATTTTTTTTATTGTTAAACTAGATTTATTTTCGAAATTCTCGGAGTTTACTGAAAGTTTTTGTGCTGAAATTTTGAAAATTTATAAATTAAATTTATCGAAAGATATATTTTTAGTAGATTTAGTCGTTTTATCAGATCTGAGGACTAGAAATAAATTGAAAATAATAATAAATAATTGTATAAAAAAACATATACACCACGACAAAATTAAAGATTATATTTTTTTAACATTTTAGGTAAAACAACCACCACTCTCGCTGCCATAGACGAATTTTCAAATTATTAAAAATTTTACACTTGTAGGTTAATAGAATCTTGATCTAATTGTGTATAAAAATCAATCAAAAGTGATTAATATTAAATCACTGAACATGTTTAGATTTTTTTTGAGACTTGCAGGTAAATTTATTGATTTTTTAGTAATAGTTAATCTAATAAAACATCCAGATATTTATTTTTTAATAAAGATATACGGTTTAAGACAAAATTTAATCTTATAGTACAATTCAGACAAATATAACACTGACATGCTTGAAAGTGTTTTAAAAAAATCATAAATAACCATAATCAAAATGAAATATAAAAATTTTCGAGTATAAAACATCTTACTACTATGAAGAAAAATGTATTTTATTAAAATCTACTTTAACAACACTAGAAAATGATCAATAATTAATTACTGAATATTTTCAATTAGAAAAAATGTTATTTGTGAGCGAGTGAAAAATCCATTTGTGGAAGTTTATGAAGCAATCATTCTCAAATGGATTTTCCACTCAATTCATGAAAAAATATTTTTTCTAATCCAAAATATTCAATAATTGATTAATGATCATCTTTGATTGTTGAATATTTCAATGCCATTGTCTTCAAAGCGGGTAGATATAAAAAAATGTATGAAACTGAATTTAGTCACAGTGTCAGAATTTTATAGATAGAATCACATTTTGTATGAAAGTCTCTCAATTTTATATCAGTAGATTATGTCAGTATCTATTTTGATAAATAGTTAATAAATTTAATTCTTTTGAAGCGGATCTTTATTATTTTTTTTTAATAAATTACTGTTCGTGTCTTATAATTTGTTAGTTTGTATAAATAAATATAATTAATATATAAAATAAACAAATTATATTTCCTAAAACAGAATAAAAAATGAAAAAAAATCTAATAACTGGTAAATAAAAGGATACAATTGATCAAAAACTGAGATGAATATAAAATTTTATTAAAATAAATCTCAGTTGAAATCATTACATTTGAAACATTTTAAAGGTCAACTGGAACTTTTATTTTTAATAAATGTAAGTATTCATTCTTGGAGATTTTTAATTAACATATAAAAACCTGTTTATTAATTAAAATACAGAGAAAGACGTTCTACTAAATCTAAAAAATGACAACTACTTTAAATAAACAATGTTGTGTAAAACCTAACAAACTGATTTATTCATATAAACAATACTTTGATTGCGTTTAATGTCAAATATCCGTAAAATGTTTAATAAAAAAAAATGATAAATAATGTAATCACGTGTAAAAATAAATTACACACTAATCGTCATGCCACAGGATGCATGCTGGTATGTATTTTATTGTTCTTACGAATCATCGTCATTTATCATCAACGTACATTCGAAAAGAGGAAACGTCTAATCTTTTCATTTTTGCGGTCAAAAATAGACTAACGTTTTTTTTCATTATTTACTTCTCCGTGACATATTTTTTTTTGATACGTGTCCGACGACTTTTGTGTGTATGTGTGTCATTTCTATGAATAAAGTGTTCACTAATTGACGGTACTAATTATAGACATTGGATTCGGAACTGTACACGTATCCGTTCTTATTCATCTTTATAAAATATAGAACAAATGTATTACACGCGTGTATAAATATAAATGGAGTGTGTTTGTATATATAAATTGTTTTGACAAATTTTTCTTGTTACATAAAAACGAGATCGTTTTTAATAAATTTGAAACAAGTCCAAAGTGAATGGACGCATTGAAAATAAACGAAAATGAATTCATTGATTTATTGAATACCAGTTATGATCTTTGAGAAGATATTTGTATCTTTTTTTAAAAAAATGTTTTTTAAGGATATACATCAAAAGCACTTGAAAAAAGAATTAAGATTTATTTTTTATTTTCTTTTTTTAAATATAGTTTCAATGGGATTTTGTTATATCTAAGTATTTTTTTTCATCAGTTTCATTTAATTTTTTTCATTGATTAAAATAATTACACGTTCAAAATTACAAAAAGCTAGACTATACTCAAACCCTATTTTTTCCCCATAAAGTACAAGTATCTGATTATTTTTTGACTATGATTCTTATACTTTTTACACTTTTCGAAACTAATATCCTAAATTCATAAACCGAAATAAAAGTGATCAATTATTGAACATTTTCTAATAAAACGTTTCATAGTTGATAGAGAACGAATTTTACTAATAATAACTAAAAACTTTTAGAGCTCTAAAGATGATAAAATTGTTATTAAAATACGAATAACCAATAATTAAAACAAATTAACAATTACTGTTGGACCATTTTTAAAATAATTATTGAACAGAAAGATTTTTGTGGTTTGAAGACAGAGAAAATCATTCGTTTGTGAACGAAAAGATTAAACATTTACACAAGTATAAAAGTGTGGTATGAGTAAACATTTGTATAATTTTATCATTTCTTTCATCGGTTAAAACGTTCATAAATTGACTGAAACGAAAAAATACGATATTTAAAAGCTCTAATAGAAGCTTCTACTATCTGGATTTGTGTTGAACAGACATGTGTGGTATTATTTAATTATATATGACTGACACATGGAAATTACAACTTTTCGATTTAGTACCAAGTAATAATTAAATGTCCAGAACAAAATTTTTAATTATATATACATATATATATATATATATACATATATGTATATGTAGAAAATAAGATAAAATAAATAAATAAATGTTCAACAAAATGTAAATATTAATTATTTTCAATGTACTCAATTTACATTAAAACAAATATAAGTAATATATATATATATATATATATATATATATATATATATATATATATATATATATATATATATATATATATATATAGAAATACATAATAAAAATATTTGTTAAATTCACAAGTGTCAATTTGACAAATATTTAATAATAATAAAAAATCGCAAGGAAAAAATATTGACATTCATTAGAATAAACAAACACCTTCATACATCAAACGTTATTCTATCTCAAGTGTATTTTAATCTTACACACACACACACACACATTATATATATATATATATATATATATATATAATACGAATACTTTTATGAGTATAACAACTTTTAAAATGATAATACAATAAGATTTGTAAGAAATAACAAAGAATTTTCAAAAAATTATATACAAAATAATATATACAAACAATATACAAAATTATATTAAAGTAAAATATTGATGTAAAAATAATATTCAAATTTATTATTATTTGAAGAAAAAATATTGACATTCATTAAAAATAAACAAACATCTTTATATATCAAACGAAATTCTATCACAAATGAATTTCATCTTAAATACATGTACACACACACACAACACACATATATATATATATATATATATATATATATATATATATATATATATATATATATATATATGTGTTATAAGAATACTTTTATGAGAATAACAAATTTTAAGAGGATAATATAATAAAGATCTATAAAAAAAATTTCCAAAAATTATATACAAAATTAAAGTGAAATATTGATATAAAAGTAATACTCAAATTTATTATTATCTGTTTATATATATATATATATATATATATATATATATAGATAGATAAATAAATATTAATGTAAATTTAATACATTCAAAATAATATATATATATATGTAAACAAAACATCAAACGAAATTCTATCACAAATGAATTTCATCTTAAATACATGTACACACACACACAACACATATATATATATATATATATATATATATATATATATATATATATATGTGTGTTATAAGAATACTTTTATGAGAATAACAAATTTTAAGAGGATAATATAATAAAGATCTATAAAAAAAATTTCCAAAAATTATATACAAAATTAAAGTGAAATATTGATATAAAAATAATACTCAAATTTATTATTATCTGTTTATATATATATATATATATATAGATAAATAAATATTAATGTAAATTTAATACATTCAAAATAATATATATATATGTAAACAAAACATAGTTGAAATATAAACAAATATATAAATCAATATATTTTATTCACATGCAGAAAAAACTTTAAAAAAAACTAGTAAAATAATTTATTATAAGACTAAAAAAGTGTTTGGTTAAAGTATAAAATAATTGTATTGTTTATACTAAAATATATAAATAAATATAAAATACAGTACATATCGAAAAACATAAAATAATTTTTAAATAGAGCACATTTTCACTTAAGACAACCATTAGAAATCAAACTCAATAGAAATGAAAATAAACAACTTTCTCAGTGAATGTGAAACTATTTACAATGTTTAAAATATTAGCTTTTACGGGTTTTTTCGCTTGTATATATATATATGTAAGATAAACAAATATTCATATTACATCTATAAAAAATAATAGACATATAAAAATAACCTACTTTAAAATCAGCATCACAACGTCACAAGAACCTTGTTCATTAATCATATTACACATTTAAAAATATATCAACACGACATAAAATTCAATTCGAAACCATAAACAACGTATTCAAATGACAACTAAAATGCATACAAGTTAAATAAAAGAAAGCAGCCGAACATCTGACCAACAACACGCAACCCAAAACAAATTCGTGAACGCGCGAAAATCGTACACAAACTTATTTGAAAAGAAGCGGTACCGGTATCATTTATTTATATTTATGTGAGTGTATAAATACGACTATGACTTATAAAACACGGAACAGTTTCAAAGTGCTGTTCGTGTGTCCGTCATGGATGGAACGAGAAGATAGAATACGAGCGCGTCGAATGAATTAGTGCGAACCGGAGACCGTTTAGCAGCGTCGCGACGTCTGCGTCGGTCGGTGGCGCGATTCGTACTGAATTGTGTGCGGACTGATTCGAACGATGTCGACGTCGTTCGAATCCACGTTACAGTGTTTGGACGCGGCGGAGACGCCGCTAAAGACTGCACAGGACGACGAATACGACGCTATAAAGAGACGACGACGCTTTAACGCGCGCGTGCCTTGTGCTCTACTCCTCTTCCACACACATACAGACAGAGAGTGAGGCCTTGCGTAAGGACGTTGTGTTTGTAATGATCTTTACCGAGTTAACGTCACATTATTTACAATCCATATATATATATATATATATATATATATATATATATATATATATATATATATATACAATAAATATGATTAATACAGCAATTTTGAATAATAATTATATAGTTTTATAAAATGACCTTTTGTGAGAAATACTCCATAACTTGATAAGGATAACTTAATTTTATCTGTAAATATTAACATTTATTGACTGTAGTGCAAATTTATTAAAAATTTTTAGTTAATTAAAGAACTTTTCATATAATAAATATTTTACAAAGTGATAATGGTAGTGGATTTGTTGACAAATGTATTGAAAAGTTTTTCCTTAAGTGAAATTATCTCAATATAGGCTATGGAGGACATAGAGATAATTAAAATAAAGTTTAATGAAAAGAGTAAACTATAACATCGAAAATATGTGAAATGGGTGAATAAACATAAAAAGAAGTGCAGATGGGGTGAAGATATAAAATTCGTCTAGATTAAAAAGAAACCGAGTTTACCGTTAAAGTATAAAAATGTTCTCCTTTTAATTAATACTTGGATGTCGGCATAAAATTGTACTTAGTGTACCAATATTTTTACTAAATTAAGTGGATAAAGTTTGTATTGAAGAAAACTGTACAGAATTATAATTTTTAATGAAATTATAATAAATAATGGCTTTGAAAAGAAAAATTAACAAAATAGTATATTTTTATATTTTTTTCACGTATTTGAGGTATTTAGACATCATGGTATTCCTGGCCATACCTGGGGATGTAGAAGACCCCGACAACAGACTTTTCTGTATGTTAATTTGTAACGTGTTTATCATTTGTTATTCTTCTCAAATAGTAAACATCTCGGAAAAATTTCAAAAAAAAAAACAAATAACCCTTGATTTTTATTTATAACACAATGCATACTTTATTTATAATAAATTTTTCACGAATTTTTTTTCTGATCCAAAATCTTTAAAATACAATTCTGTTCTGTGACTAAATTTACTTTAAATAAATTAATTAAGATACAAATAGACAATAATCGAAATTTTCCATTCTTTTGACTTTTTTATACTTTAGCGGTTTAAGGATGATAGCATTGTCAATAAAATGAGTTTAAGGACTAATCAAAAATCATCAATAATTATTTATATTATTTTTTTATTATTATTCATTATAATATTAATAATTATTCCTTTATCTTTATAATTTTTGTGGATTGAGTAGTGAAAGAAAACTGTGTTCTGAAAAAAAAAGTTCAGTAATTGATTACTGATTATTTTCGATTATTGTTCATGGATATTTCAAATATGATACCATCGTTCTTGAAACGCTAGAATATAAAAAGTATTTTTAGATTTTTCTGCCATTTAAATTCTTTACGAATAATTCCCGTTGAAATACATTCAAGACTATCAAAAATCACTTCTTAAACAACCAAAAAACTATTTGCACTTTTAGGTTGAATGAAAGGAAGAATATATCCATAGCTCTAAAACTATATTAAGTACTAACAGATCTTGGAGCAATTAATTTTAAATCACAAATAAAGGAAAATAATAATAAATAGCTTGAAAATGGTATGAAAAATGAAATTAAAACAATCACATTTCTGAAAAACGATCATATCTTTAATTTAAATCTAAGAAATTAGTATTATTAGATTGGTAGGAAAATAATAGCAGTATTTTTTTTCTGAATTCTAACTTTGTTTCCACTAAAAGTGTTCCTTTCATCGTGTTTATGTTAATATCATTTTAAAATGCATTTTCCGGTCTGTATTTTGTTAACATCGACTTTGATTTTATTATTAATTTTGCTTCAAATTGGGTTTCTGAATTAAAGATGGAAACGAAGTAAATAAGTGCAATTTTTTGTATGAATTAAAAAGGGTAGTAAACCAGAAGAAACTGCTCGTAAACTAAATGCTGCTTTTGGTGTGGATACTGTTAAGAAATATATGGTGCAATGGTGGTTCCAAAAATTTCGTACTGAAGACGCGAGCCTTGAAATTGAAGAAGGTCGTAGGCGTCTTTCTTCAGTTCGTACCGATCAAATAAAAGTGTTACTTGAATCAGAACTACGCACTAAAATTCAAGAGTTTGCACAAAAGTGAGATGTTAGTCATCAAACAGTTTTGGAGTACTTAAAACAACTAGTGTATGAAGCTGTATATAAATTTGAAGGTCATAAACCGCAATTATGTTTCTACTAATCTGATAAAATTATAATACATCAATAAATAAAATAGGAATACGAGTTTTTAATACAAGTTATGCAAGGGGGCCAAAAAGAAAAATACACAATCAAAAATATTCAATGATTTTCAAATGGATGTAATTCTTTTTAAGTTGAGATATCGACTTTTATTATTAAGATATTTTTGGATGAAATAAATAAAGAATATCTGTTGAATCTTTTTCTAGGCCATGTTTTCTCTTTTTTTTCTCTCTCTCTCCCCCTCTATATATGTATATATATATATATATATATATATATATATATATATATATATATGTATATATAGTTGTGTATATATATATATATACATATAAAATAAATAAAAATGCAAATTATATTATTATGCAATTCTCTTATACGTTATTCATCAGATGCTAGTATTTTTTACAAACTACCTAAGATATTTTTTAACTTTTACTTTATATTCATTTTATCAGAACACCTACATGTAAAATATATCTATTTATCTATCTATCTTTATTTTTATATATATATATATATATATCTATATATATATATATATATATATATATATATGTATATATCAATGTCAAACAGATACGTGTAGAGATATAGAAGACACTTGCACCCTGAGGATGTAACGAAAAAGCGAACTGAACAGTTTCGAATAAACAAATAAAACTGTACTACATCAAATCCCAGTTTAATTATTTGATGGAAGAGTCAATATACTACAAGGTTTCTTATATTCACTGAAAAGGTTTCATGTATAATTTATTGTAACGCACCATGGACGGTTTTTTGATTTAATATTTGTTTTACGGAATGAATAACGTAGTTAAGTATACATGTAATTATATATATATATATATATATATAATTTTCTCTCAGAAGTTTCTTTTTTTAAAAAAATATATAGAAAAATCATCTGTTAAACTACAATATTTTTCAACGATCAATTTCCATTTGAATTTCTTGATATAAAAACGAATTTTTTTTAATACTGTCTTCAAATTCAATTTCTCTGTAAACAAAGACGAATATAAATCAGTTGTACGTATAAGTAAATGTATGTTTGGATCCTCTCGTTTAACTGATCATTAAGCAGAAAATTCAAGCATGAACATTATTAAATTTAGTCAAGAGTTTCGTTCTCGAATTCAATTTTTTACTAAGTAATCCACATATCAGTATTTACTTGTCAAATAAGTCTGAACTAAATTTTCGTCTAAAAAAAGGAGCTCCAAGTTAGCAATCTCTATTACCTCCTCTATAAGCAACTAAATCACAAATAAATCTGTTCTGTACGTAATCTGAGGGTCAGTCCAAGTCGGCACTTTACAGTCTTACATAACGCGATGCAGCCATATCAGCTTTGAAAGGAGAAAGTGTATATGTTCACAAACACACGTACATAATACACACAGGCACACGATCGACATACGACGCAGCCTTGACTGGATTTCTATGTGATATTCGCGTGTCCTGGAGCATTCTTTTTCAAGTCCTGTCTGCGTAATGTTCGGAGGAAAAAAAACGCAGGCACCGGTAAAAGCATTCCAGTTCGACCACACTCGTTGAATAGAGAAATTTCACCCCTTATGTGTGGGGTACTTTCTGATATGGACAATACGTAATCAAGGCGCATATATATATATATATATATATATATTTATTACAGTTATAAGGTCATATTTTACTCCAATACAATTCGTTTCGTGCATTGTTCTAAATATATCTGTTTGTGCAAAAGTTATTCATCCATTTGAATTTTATATATGAAAAGAAGACGAAAAATCGAATTTTTACCACAGTTTTTTTATATGTAGGGTGAAAAATAAATTAATTTAATTATTAATGATTCTATTATAATATTCGATGTTTTTTACATGAATAATCATATTAATTTCACACAATTATTAATTTATTTTAATTAAATATGCTTGAATAATTGATATTGAATAATTTTTTTAATAGAATTAAATAACTACCTGAGATAATTTGAATAAAATTCACTAATTAGATAAAAAAAAGTATACACAAGTACAAAGAAAACTGAAAAATAACTGATTACTTCAAACAAAAACGGTTATGTTAGTTTTATTCAAATTATGAAAATGTAAACATACGTTTTTTTTAGTATTTTGTTATTTTGCAGGCAGTATATTTAATGTAGATAATAATCAATTTTACTTTTTAACAAGGGAGGTAAATATCAGAGTTATAACCAACAGAAAGCACAAATGGCACTGCTTGTATACATACAAATATTCTTTAAATTTTTTCTATCTATCACTTGTTAAATTTGTTAAATCATGGGTTCTCAACCTGGAGTCATATGGTCCCTAGGAGACCGCAGGATATTCCAAAGGGGAAGGGGCTACAAGTGAAAACCATGTAAAAGGGGGGCCATGGAACAAGATTAGTAGGTCACAGACAGAAGTAAGAAATAAAGAAAACAGAGAAATGACCGAAAAAAGAAAGCATAAAAGAAAAAGAAAACAGAAGTGAAGTGAACAGAGAAGTGACTAACAGAATATAAGAAGTGCTCAATGAGCGCCACAGAGCAATATAGCAGACAAAATAACTTTCAGTATAGAAAAACACCATTTTTGGATCAAGAGTACAATATCTAACAAGTTTTAACAGCTTTGGGATGAAGAAAAATTGTTTTTCATGGCGTTTCCTACGTCGTATTTGGTAGCATCAGGTTTCAGTCGTGTGATTTAATTACTCAGCCTAACGTGGAATCGCCTTAACATAATGGACAGAGGCGATCTTCGGTTATACCTCACAGAAATAAAATCGGATATAGAAAAAACTTGTTTATGATCATCAAGCACAAAGATCACATTGATCGAGAAATACTTAAAGTATAATTTTTTATATAAATTATGAAAATTATAACAAAACATGTTATATTTACAAACAAATCATTTAAACAGCTACTTTTTTACTAGTAGGACAAGGGGGCCAGAGGAAAAAACACGATCGGAAAAAGGTTGAAAAACACTGCGTTAAATTATCTAAAAGACAAAAACACTAAAAATTCAAATAATCTGATATATTCCAGAATCTTATTTTATATCAAAGGATCTATATTTTTAAAGGAGAGACACTGAAAATTTGTAAAATAAATGGAAAAAATACTTTTGATATTAGCGAAGATTACTTAACTCATCAAAAAGTAAACACTAGTATCTTTATTTTGTTTTAAAATGATTATTTATACACATCTCTAATAAAACAATAGTTCAATTTTTCTACATATTTCTATAAATATATAAAATGAATTATTTGTGAAAAAATGTTATATTTTACTATATATATTGAAAAACATATTTTAATTTTCTAACATAGTGAGTATGAAAAAGTGTATAAATGTGTACTGTATACTTAAAAAAAAAATGAAAAGAAAAGAACCAAGTCTATACAGTGTAGTTTTTACATTAGAATGGATACTCTGCATCGCCGGAGAAACTAATCTAAAATGCTTTCTAACAATATGACAAAAGATCTTGAAATAAAACGGCACGATGCAAGAGTAGGTAGATAGTATCGTACCATTACTACAGAGTGGGTGCAAAAGTGGGCGTGCAGACAGGGAAAATAAAAAAAAAATCGGATGGCGTGAATGAGCATCGAGCTACCGTACTGCAGACCGCACTGGACAACAACAACCAACAGTACAACAACTGTCCAAACGGATTGCATTGTTTACGATTTGAAAGACTGACTGACTGGTGTCGATCCATTGAGTAAATGTACGCCACATAAAATAGAAACCTGCGTGCGAGTGGAAGGACAAGAAGTGGAGGTGCACGCGGACGTCGATGGAACCGGCGTCGCACGCTAACGTATCGTTCGTAATCGCGTCCGATCGGACGTATCTGTAATTTATTTATGTTGGCAGACGTGTCGATGCCGGAAAGCTCTTCTAACCAATCTGTGAGATGAATTCTGAACGATCCTAGTTGGCTACTTTGATTTTATTCGTCTGACATGTTGTTGAAAGTATAAAATATAAGCTTGTGTGCTTTCCACGTGCACACATCGTCGTCGGTAGGAATTTGATGAATGAATGTTGTCGGTTTGTTGAGACACATGGAGGAAACTGATGCGTGATATGAAAGAAACCTCTTTACATACATATAAAAATATACATTTAGACACACAACCTTATATATATATATATATATATATATATATATATATATATATATATATATATATAAATATATATATATATATATAAACAAAAAAGACTTCTCATTCGAAAATATTATTGGATTATAAACCAACCTTTACAGCTATGTCTTAAAATTTTATTTAGAATTCACAATATATTTGAAATAGTTTTGATAACCAAATATATATTTTCTGTCTTGTTATACAACTTTCAGTCAGATTCTTTTCTTTAATAAACAATAAAACTTTATAGAAAGAACAGAAGAATGAACATTCTCAAAGTTAACATTTGTAAGAATTTTACAAGATTGATTTTCAAATGTAGAAAATATGGAAATAAACATAAAGAAAGCACATACTTTGTATAAATAAATCATTATATAAGTTAAGGAAAAACTACGAAACCTTCAGAAAACATATTGTTTGTTTGTTTGTGAAAAACTATTATAGAAAATAACTGACCGTGAACTGCATTTAAACATAGAACATATCGAACTAAATATACGACTTACATCCGAAAACAAGCAAATATATCGTGTTTTGAAAGATATCTGGCGTAAGTCCAAGAGTGGAAAAATTAAGTTAAACAGAAAAAAAGCTGTATTATATATTTCGTGATCGGGATTCTAGATCATAGCTTTTGGAGAAATTATAAAGGAAAATATACAACGAATAAATAATAGCGTTTTATAGTGAATTTTTCTTGATATTATTTTATTGTTTAACTAGGGGGCTTCGCCCTCTGCTCGCTGCGCTCACCCACTTGTCAATTATAAGCCTCTACATATAACCGAATGAAATAATAAATATATTTTTTAAAAATCATTTATGTTTATATAATCATTATCGCAGACGGATTTCGAAGTTACTGTTTTATATATGAGATAAACATATTTGGAAACTATGAAACCTCGACTCATTAGAAAAAGATTAGTGACCTTTAAATATATCATTCAAAAGATAGCGACCTGAGACCATAGTTTCTTTGGAAAACATTAATGGATTCCTAGATCCACACCCGGCTTCAAAGAGTTGATGAATATTTTTATTAAAACATTATTTGAATTTAGAATTTTCATAATTGAAGAAACCTTTGATGAAATTATATATTTTTCATTGGATTGACTTCCTCCCTACCTCTCTCTTTCCCCTGTCTATATATATATATATATATATATATATATATTCCAATAAAAGAAAATTTATACACTAATTTAACAAATGAATCTAATAAAGTTAAAATTGATAACTATATTTAAATAACAATACGTTGAACGAGTATTAAAAATAAACGACAATATCACTAGAATGATGTATGTACACGTAATTCGATTAGATTTTTATGAGTGAATGTCACGAAAAAACACCAATATATTCTTATAATTAATGTACGAGTTTTGTGAAAATATGTGTACTGAGAAAAATGTGTGTTCGAATTCATGACTAATATAAAATAGTTATTTGACACGATAACTAATTTCAGGACATCAACTGATATTGGATTTGCGTAAATCCGATAATTTAACATTTGTATGTATACATACATACATATATATATATATATATATATATATATATATATATATATATATATATATATATATATTAGTGGCAGTAGTAGAAACATAATTGATGTTTTAAATTTATTTAAAACACTGATTATATTTAAAATCATAATTCTAGGTTTTTATGTTTCTTTTATATTTCTATATTTTTGTACCAGTAATCTTCTTAATACGTTATCCTTGTGAAATTTGGTGTCTTTTTAGATTATCCTAGTATTTGTTCTCCACGACTAGTTTGGGCAAACATGCCATTACCTGGTAAATATTAGAAACTGTCTAAATTAGTAGTGAACAGCAGACACTCAGCTGATTAAAAAGGGTGAAGATAGTCAGGACAACGAATCCGTTATATTTATTTTACAACTCAAAAATATTCTTTTCATATATATATATATATAATATATATAGCATAAAAATGATTGATCTTATTTATGGGTTTTAATATTTTAATAAAGTTGTGAGATTTTTTAAATCTTGTTTTCCTTTTGAGTTAAATATGTCCCACATATAAGTTTAAATTAGGGACTATTTATTTCTTACTTTCTTTATTTTTTTCACAATACATATATTATTAAATATTTCTTACTCCAGTATGTTTCACACATCACTCATTTACAGTTATTATTTTCAACGTTTATATGTAATTATTAAATTACATGTTAAACTAAAATGAGAATATTTTATACCAAAGAGAATAAAATCGGGACTCGGGGAGTGTATGACAAAAAAACTATGATAAGTATTTCGATTGGTTTGATATTATAGTCTTAAATTGTAGTTTGTGTCTACACTATTGACAATTATTAATTTTTCTCAGAATGGTATACTGTGCTGATACAACCTTTAAAGGTAACTAAATAAACTTAGTAGTATAATCAACTTTCGTCGACGATACATGATTCGCAGTCATTTCAATGGTTATACATGATTTTCAGTTTATTATTAGTTTCTAATTTTACTATGAATATATACATAATATTGAAATTTTAAAATAGATAGATTATTCTGTACCGTTACGTTCTGACGATACCGGTATCGCCATCGAAATACTCACAAGCAATAATCAAAAATAATTAATAATGATTTATTGAACATTTTTGATCAGAAAAGTTTTATGGTTTGTAGAGTGGAAAAAGAATTAATTCATGCAAAGAAATTTAGCAAAAGCTCAGAAGTGTACTGTGATAAAATAATATTTTGAATATATAATTTATAAAATATTATAAGACTTCTTTATAATGAAAAAAGACTTAATAAATATTGTGCGCTGTCAATAGTGTTATTACTATTTCTGTTAAACAAGGTTTTTAATTTGTATGAGTGACAAAGTAAGCAAAGTGATAAAGCTTTCTTTATAAAAATAAAAAGAACAATTTTATAACAGTAAAAATATTACATTTCTAAGCATATTCCAATGTCTCCAAGAGTTTAATTTAACCAGTTATTCATCTTTTTTTACCTATTTGATGCATTTTGTTACTTTGTTTCTTTATTACGATATGACAGTTTTCTGCATAACTAGTCTTTTCTTTTATGCTATTTATTATAAAAGTTCCCGCTTGTATTCTCTTTCTATATGTTCTTATAATTCTGTTTTTTCTACTTTCAGGTATCTCGCCATTGAGACTCAGAATGCTTAATGTATTTTTTAGTAAGTACTTTCACATTTATATTTAGATAATATGAAATTGCTATGTAATTTACATAACTCTATTTTTATCTCTCCTGTCTCTATTGAGACAGTCTTGTTCATATTTGCTTTACCAAAATTTTCTGAATTTATTATAAAATTAGATGTCGGTGTTTGAATTTCGTTACTGAACTTATCTGGCTCCCATATTTGCACACAGAAATTAAAAGTGGCTGAAAAGTTATTTAAATTAATTTACTTAACACATTATATATATATATATATACACTAAGGGGCTCTTCCCCTTAGTCACTACGTTCGCCGACCACGGGGTCTCCACCCCTGCTCGCTTTAATCGCTCCTCCGACTGATTTTACTTGTATCGCTTGTATTAACTCAATATCGTAATATATATAAATATATATATATATATATATATATATATATATATATATATATATATATATGTTAGTATGTCTATATAATCACTCTCAGTTATATTGCGATTATATTGTAGTTGTTATGATACCAATATAATTTTTACCAAATTGCAGACAGAAGTGCTAGTAGTAATAGTTATGAAACAAGTGGAAGCATAAAATTAATAAGATAAATACCGGTTTTCAGGGCTCAATTCCCTTCTGGAACGATAAATATCTGAAGGTAGCCAACATTTCATGATAAAAATAAGAAACATTTAAATATCCGCAAAAAAATGATACCAATATCATAATTTTTCGTGTAACTTCGGATGTCATCGTTAATAATAATTTGATTCAATATCTCTGCACGTTTTTTGTTCAACTTTTAGTTCAACTTTTAGTTTAGTTAAGTTGTATGTTTTGTCCACTTTTTTAAATTTTACGGAACATTTATATATATATATACAGAGAGAGAGCGAGAGAGAGAAATAATTTCATATTAATTCATTTAAACATTTCTTTTTGATCAATATTCAAATTCTTTGTTCTATTAAAGTACACAACTAAATATTTAAAATTATGACTTAAATTATTTCTTTTTTTCTTTATATGTAAATTTATAACAAACATTTGTACATAAATTTTTTGTAAATAAATCTAACAAATTTAATTAAAATGTTTAAGTAAAAGGCATAATTTATTTTCACATATATTATTTCACAGAATTATAATTTAAAATATTTTTTTTATACAAAAATATATACACACATACATACATATATATATATATATATATATATATATATATATATATATATATATATGCTAACAAGAAAGTACATAATCAGATTAATTTGCACAAAATGAATTTTTCATAATCGTTTCTCTTTGATATATCCGAGATTAGACTTTGTATAAAGAATTAAATAAATAAATAGAAAACAAAACATCTTTTTATGTTAAGAAGTAAGTAAAAAATATGAAAATATCTTTTGATGTTGTCTGAAGAAGAAACGAAATCATGAATCATATATCAGATATTATTTATCAAAATAACTTTATCAAATTTTCTCCCTGCCTCGTTAAAAAATCTCAGCATCTGTAGAATATGGAAGCAAAAAATATACTAAAACATACATACATACATACATATATATATATATATATATATATATATATATATATATATATATATATATATATGTATATAAATGGACGAACAGAGATTTCGTGGATACTTACTTACTCTTCAATATTTGTAAAAGACGTTCGCGAATTTTTCGTAAAAGTTTAATATAATCCTCTTTTTATCATTTCGTCTCGCATTTCTTTCAAACAATTTTTATTTCATAATTTCGTCGAATCTCGTCATTTCATATTTTCAATTTTGATTGATGCTTCTACTGATATTAAAATTTTTGTTTGGAAATTAATTTTCTGTCAATGAGAAATTTTAGTATTATTATATTTTTACTTCAAGACGTACAAACTCGCTTTTAAAGCGCTTTACAGATTTTTTATACGAATTACATTTTATCTTTAAGGGATATCTCAGATTTGATTTTATCTGATGGTCTCTTCAATATCCTTATTATTTTTTTAATGTAATTGGAATTTATTATACTTTTTTTAAACATTAATTTTATACTATTGTTAAATTTGAGATTTATTAAAAGGTTTTTATATTGATAAATATAGTAAATAACGCATTATTCTTATAAGATTCAATTATTGTTATTTGTTGATTTTAAGATTTGTTTTTGAAGATTTAATAGATGAAACACGTGGAAAATTGATTCTATAGATGCAACAAGTTTATCTTTAATGAATTATTATATCTATAAAAACAGTAAACTATTTCCATAGTGTACACTATTTTTTTATGAGGTTATGTCAATTGCTGAGCCAAGATATATAGTGTTTTTAAATATCAAGGTTGGCACTTGAAAGTTATTAAACGATGAAAAAATATTTTAATTTAAAACAGAGATGATTGATTCATTTTGACTTATTGATACTTACTAATACTTTGATTGATTCACTTCGAATCGGTCATTTCAAAAACTACATGTCACAGAATTTAAATTTTATAGAATTCAATAAAAAAGAATGCTCTGGTTCGACAGCTAGACACAACGTGGCTAATGTAATTTTTATGTTTACTATCAGGCTACTCGCAAGAATCTAATTTTGCCAAAAAAAATTTCAAAACATGACTGATTCATTTAAAATTCGTTTATTTTACATTTTTAACCAGTTTGCTGGTCGATTGAATAAAAACCCATACTGGTATTCTTGGTAAGACATCAATTAAAAAAAAATTAAAATAAAAAATATTAATTTAATAAATTATATTATTAATTTAATAAATAAATTAAAATATTTTTTGGCGATTTGTTTTTGTCCAATGATCTATTTTTTTCACATCTAGCCGGGCGTTAGAATCAAATCTTCAAAATGAGATCGATAAGAAGTCTACAAATCGAATAAGACTGACCCTTATTAAAATTAGTTTCTCATTGTATGGAATACATTCGCTTTATCCATATTTCCATGTAAGGAAGGATTTTTCTGAAATATTCATTAAGTATATGAAACAATTATTTCATAAATATTATTTACATAATGCGAATATAATAGATCAATTTGTAATGACATATTGCGGTATTTGGTCATTGTAAATGTGCCATTTGAAAAATTGTTTTAGTTTATATATGCATACATTATATATATATATATATACTCCCAGAAAAAGTAAAAAAATATTGATAAAAAGAACGGTAAGTTACCAGTGGCGTGATAAAGGGTAATCTGATATAGTTTCCTCTTAGGGAATCACTGACTGGAGTGAAACACGGACAGCTTTTGCCGTCTGTAAGTTTATATATATATATATATATATATATATATATACACACACGTGTGTGTGTGTGCTGTGTGTATATCCTGAATTTGTCGACTTTATCCAGTTTTAACTTAGAGTTCAAATTAGCTTTTGATGTGATTGTTATGTACACCGTCGCGCTCTTTGCACCGAAAATCACGCTGTACGATTCCACCCCCGCTAGTAACAGTAATGAAATATTTATCAGGCTGAATTAAAAGACTGACAAAATGTGAACACAGGACGGCGTTTCGGGTGTATGTTTGATTTTTAAACTTTATAACACACACATAATATATATATATATATATATATATATATATATATATATATATAATATTTTTGTTCTTTTATTAACTTTCATTTGAAACGATTTAAATTATTAATACTCTAATCAAGCTTTTTCAGTACAAAAATGAAAAATTTGAAAAGCAGATGATTCCATACGTTTGATAATTATTGATGACTAATTTTCTTGTTACCTTGGTGTATTTTTGGAATTTTACGGATCTATGTGTATTATTAGAAATAAATTTAAAAAATTATAATGTCACATATTATTGAAAGTTTAGAAAGAGGAACGTAAAAAAATTACTGATTTTGAGACGAAATCAGGTGTATGTTAAAAAAATTAATTAATTTAATAATTTAACAGGGAGATTTCGTTCACAAATAAATTCTTTTTTCTTTTTACCAACCACACTAATATTTATCGATGAAAATATCCAATAAATTATTTTTTTTCGATAATTTAGCGCTCTGAAGATGATGGCGTTGGCATTAAAATGCATATAAACGATAATCGAAAGCAATCAAAAAGAATTTATTGAATATTCTGGTTAAAAAATGTTGGAAATAATCAAAAAGGATTGCTTTTCAGATGTATTTTTTAAAAGATCTTGTGTTGGTAACTACTTTTTTTTGGAGAAAAAACGCCGAGAGATAGATTTCTCCTATTCCTGAAACATACACTTCACTGCTGACTCTTCAGATAAATTATATATGGTTACAGATCTTCTAAGTTTATACAATGAGTATTTTATATATTAATATTACAATATACAAAATGATATTATTATAACTAAATAAGCAATGTTATATTTTTTATTTACACTATTTAAAATCTTATTCAAGTAAGGAAAATTAAAGGCGAAAAAGGATCAAAAAATGGTTTACCAATTACTCTAAAAAATAAAGTTATCACCCCAGTTAGAAAACAGACACGGAGATTTTCCTGCCGCAGATAATTGATTAATGAAAAAAATATACATTACACTTTTTGTAAAATTATCAATAATCTGTTATTTGTGAAAATAAGTATTGACTATACCATAGAAAAAAAACATAGTATCATTTCGAAATATTTGAAATTGTTTTGCAGTTCTTTTACAAAATTAATCAAGTTATGAAGGTGTCAAGTCCGATATAATTACTATTACAAAAGCATGAAACTTGTTTAACCAAGAGACAATCAAGAATCGACTTTTAAAAGCTTTCCGAGCTTTCAATTAAATTCAGACAGGACACACTTGGACAGTACAGAAAAAATGTATTTATAAAGTACACGCATACGGTTGTAAATAAACCACCTGCGTTACAGCGCTCCCTTACTTATAATTAACCATGAAAATGATAGTAAGGGACAACATGTATGTTAAATTAATGTGAACGTCACGTTCATAAACAATGGTAAACCGTAAACAATGTGTGTGTGTAAACCAATGGTCCGCATCGTATGGTATGTATATATGCTGTGTTGGTTGGTGTTCCAGTGTTCCATTCACGAGGTATGAGATGAAATGGAGGTTGGCAACATCACTGATAATGGAAGGAGACAATGGACTCGTATCGAGTGGTGGAAGTTGATACGGGGAGATTTTACACCCGATTGGAATATTATAATGTCAGCACATATATACAAACGCATACACACACACACACAATCGTATATATATATATATATATATATATATATATATATATATATAACCAAGCTCAAATAATTGAATGTGTGGACACACTCTTCCTATTATACAATCAAAGTATATTTACACATATCTAAACAATATTATAATTAGCAATCGAACGTTGACAACTTGACAGGAGATTTAATGTTAATTGGCTTTTATTAGTCCAATATTTGTTTTTATATATCATATTATATATATATATATATATATATATATATATATACGAGAGCAAGTCAAGAAGTTAGACATTTAAGAAGTAAAAAAAATTTATTTTACAGACGGGATTTTTATTGACTTTTTTGGTACATAATCCTTCCCTACTTCTAGACACTTGGTCCAATCCTTAATGCGATTCTGGATTTCATTATGGTAGAAACTTTTTAACTTCTGATGCAAATTTGTGTTCTTCCCATTCTTCTTTTAATGACTCGAAAAGGTAGAAATCACTTTGTACTAAATTGAGATGATATGGTCGATGGTCCAAAAGTTCCAAAATTGATTTGTTTTATTATTAATCGTATGAGAAAAATATGCAATAGTTGTTGTTAAAAAGACAAGAATCTTCCAAGATGGAATCCAGAAGTTCATTAAAAGACTAAATACGTACAAATTAAAGCGGATTGTCCAAGAAAATGACCTAAATATAAATTATGTATGTAAAATAAGATGTTTTACACTATTTAAATACCTTTTTACTTTTCAATTTTTCCTCGTATTTGTTTTTTTTTTATTCCATACTTTTTTCATAATCTGTATTTGTTATTATAATAGTGGTTTGACTTCAATTAGGTTACCATGCATTTAAAGATAATAATTACTATAAAATAGAACCTATGAGACACCTTTATAGTATTAATTAAAAGTAAAATTAATTAGTATTTTATTTTTAATTAATTAAATGCAAAACATGACCGTCATTGATAACGATTGTAATATATAAGAGGCAGAGAAAAAAATATAAAAAATGATAGATTCAATTTTACATAGCAAATTGAATTCTACATCATTCTCAATCAATCATTCTGTATATTTCTTCTTTCCAGAAATAAAAATAAAATTAAAATGAAACCATTCGATAGTATATTAATCATTCAATTATATCAAAATACACAAACACTTCCAGAACTGATTTTAAAAGGCAATAAAAAAATGAACTGACAAAAGAAAGTCGGTCATAGTTCAATCATTAATGCGAGGACAGAAAATAACCAAACACATTCGAATATATCTAGGTCTGATTTCAAAATAATTATTGAAATCAGTTGAAAAAAGAGATTTGTAGATATTTCAACGATTCGAAATACTATCAATACAGAACTTAGTTACAAAAAAGATGAAGACTTCCAGTATTGAGAAGTAATAAAAATGCTACGACATATTTATATATATATATATATATATATATATATATATATATATATATATATATATATATATATATATATATATATATGAAGAGAGAAATTTTTGAAGGAGAGATCTTCTAATGATTATTTATATAGATTGCTTTTTGGAATGAAAGTTAAATTTTAAAAAAAATATAATCAGTTTTCATATAAAAAACTTCCAGTGTGTGGATTTCTAATTTACAGTCATTAATGAATATCTAAAAAAGTATAGAGAAAAATTTATTTAAGAAAAATGATTGCAATATAATTAATTTAACGGTTATACTTTAATAAATATCTTTTTTCGTTTGAATCATTGAATGTCTTAATAAAATTTGTACGAGTAATAAACATACATTTCTCTTAAAATACAAATACTCCCTTTAAAATCATCCCTTGGTATGAACAATACTCTTCAAATGTTGTTTATTGTCCAAAAACCATAACCGAATAGACGGGTCACAAATAAAACAGACTTTCTTCATCAAAATTACTTCATATGCAAGCGCAGGAATTACAAAGCAATGAAATTACCCCACGTGAGAGACATTAAGTTCCCAGAGGGTGTGAGCACCGGTGGTGATTAACCCCCGTTTCTACTATTCTTGTACGAGGCAAGCAAGCAGGCAGGCAACTAACCGCCCTCCTCGCAAGGTTGATAAATGTTCACTGCAATCGACTATTTGTAACTCTCGTTGTGTGTGTGTTTGCTCGCAGGTAATTTTTTTCTACGATTTCTTTTATAATGCGAACATGTGGGTAATAGGTGCAGTTGGCAACGAATATCATAACTCAGTCACGTGGATACGCCTGATAAAATGTTTTGTGAACGCGTGAAATTCTCTCTGTTCCTATAATATACACACACACAGACGTGTAATATGTATATGTATTCGGTACGATGCTTTTTCATTGTTACGGAAAAAATTAATTCGCGTTTAATTAACACCGAGTATACGAAAGTGTAGTATTAAAATCAGATAATTAAATTTATTTAATTTGTATTTATCACTCACTTCATTTATCTAGATTACCATTTTGGGAATATGTTTTATTCGAATTCAAAAAAGTATATATGATATGTTTTATGAAAAAATATCTACAGATAAAAGTAATAATAAGTTATATATATATATATATATATATATATATATATATATATATATATACACATATATATTCCTAATCTGTCTGGAGAATAATACAGAATTACATGTCAGTGTCTGCCATATTTTTAATTAATGAATTACAGATGAGTATATATTCATGTAAGTCACGATTTATAGAAATACAATTTTCGAGTAAAAAATTAATGAAGCATCATAAAAAAATTAGACTGGTAGGAAAATAATTGCGGTTTTTGTTTTATGAATTCTAATTTTCTAAATTATTGATCATTTTTATTTCTCTCTACGCACACCCATTTTACTCGTATTATCTCCAAGCCGATGTCTCTTTTAGGAATCCGAGAGATAGCATAAAGTTATAGATATCGAAGGAAACAATTTTAATGATTGAATTGTATTTTTTAAACAATGACAACAAAAAATGAAAACTTCTCAAAATAAAGACACAAACTATTATGCAAATTCTGAAATATTTCCTATATATTTAAGACATTTCTTCAAAGATGAGTTTTATACTACAGTAGAGTATAATTAAATTTTACTTTATGTTAAAAAATACTGGTAGTTATGTTTTACGTTTATAATAACACAGATATGAACAATAAACTTTTATAATAGTACCAATCTTTTATTATAAACGATAAAACTCAGAAATGGATTACTTTAAACCGACTCGACTTCGTTGTAAAATTGAAATGAATTATCTCTTAAATGAAATATATCTTACAATAAATGTATATGAAAATAAATTTACATTTATTTCATAAATAATAAAACAATGAAAATAAGGAAGTATGTATTTCGATCCAAATTAAATGAATGTGAAATAAATTTCAAACATTGAATAAATTCGAAGATGCTACTTTAAATATTAATCAACATAAAAACGCACTTACTAACAACATTTTCGGAAAATCGGCATTCAGTTACCTGTAACAGAAAAAAATAATAATTAATTCATATATTCGGAGAGGAAAAATATAACAATTTTTAAAAAAACAAGTCAAGAAATTCATTAAAATAATTATTGACGGAGAATATTTTATATAAAGTACGCAGTATCGTAAGTGAGAAAGGAAAATAATTTATTTACATTTTTAATTTGAACATTAAATTACAAATTCATGTCTGGAGCAATTTTTCATATCATTTAAAACATGTATATACATATACATGTTTTAAATGATATATATATATATATATATATATATATATATTTATGGATATGAATATATTTTTTTCTATTGTACTTTTTCCCAGCTACTTTCTGCAAAAATATCGCGTCGCGGTCAAAGTCAGCAATATTTCAGAGCTATGAACGAGCAACAACACTTTTTCACTTCTCTGTTAAAATAAAATAGTTGTGTTTCGCTGTGCCGAACGATTCCGAATCATGCGAAGTCGTATTTTTAATTAAAAATACCTACTTACATTGAAATTTATTTGTGCAGTATGAATAAATTGACTTGACGTACTCCGAATTTTTTTTCCTTTTTAATTTCAGTAACAGTATTATTGCATTCGTTTAGTAATAATTTTACACAGAATGTGTTTATTAATAGTTTGTATAAAGATATTAATTAGGTAATTTAAAATAGATTTATTTATATTTTTTGTATACACGACTCTAAGTAATTATAATAAATGGATCGTAAAAACGTACAAGTTTATATGAATTGTAATTTATTTAATTTAATGAGCATGCATTGTTTATGAAGATTTATACTTTTTTATGACAGTTGTGTGTAATATACAAAAAACATTTGAATAAGTACGGACATAAACGTCATAATTTTAATCAGTTTTAATCATACATTTGTATGTTCATTACGGATATGTCAGTAATTGATATCAATGACAAAAAAAATGTATTTTTCTCAATGATTTGTCATTATCAATGGGTATTAATGATTTTTGGATTGATTTTTTCGATTTTTAACATTTTCGATTTTTTATCAAATTTTGCATACTCTAGGTCGTGGTCATTTTTGGGTCAAAAAATGAAAATTGGAAATATGAACTTTTTTTTACTATAAATTGATCATTTATGATAAAAACAACTGTTTTCTGTGAAATTTCGATTTAAATATACAAAAAATCATTTTTTATAGGGATAAAGATATTTTCCTGAAAATGAGATTTCTCAAAAAATTGTAAAATCGAAAATATGCTCATAATTTATTATAAAACAGCATTTATTTAATGGAAAAATATATGAATTTTCATAAAAAAATATTTTATAAACATACCTCTGCAGATTTTTCTCAAAAGCCTGTTTGATTGAATAAGCTTACATTTTTGGACAAAAAGTACAATATATGAAAAAATGCCGATTTTTCAATAAATTTCAGTCAGTCATTTTAAAAAAATGTATTTTCCTCAATGATTTGTCATTATTAATGGATATTAATGATTTTTGGATTGATTTTTTTAATTTTTAAAATTTTTGATTTTTCATCAAATTTTGCATACTCTAGGTCGTGGTCATTTTTGGGCCAAAAAATGAAAATTGGAAAAATGAACTTTTTTTACTATAAATTGATCATTTATGATAAAAACAAATGTTTTCTGTGAAATTTCGATTTAAATATACAAAAAATCATTTTTTATAGGGATAAAGATATTTTCCTGAAAATGAGATTTCTCAAAAAATTGTAAAATCGAAAATATGCTCATAATTTATTATAAAACAGCGTTTATTTAATGGAAAAATATATGAATTTTCATAAAAAAATATTTTATAAACATACCTCTGCAGATTTTTCTCAAAAGCCTGTTTGATTGAATAAACTTACATTTTTGGACAAAAAGTACAATATATGAAAAAATGCCGATTTTTCAATAAATTTCAGTCAGTCATTTTAAAAAAATGTATTTTCCTCAATGATTTGTCATTATTAATGGGTATTAATGATTTTTGGATTGATTTTTTTAATTTTTAAAATTTTCGATTTTTCATCAAATTTTGCATACTCTAGGTCGTGGTCATTTTTGGGCCAAAAAATGAAAATTGGAAAAATGAACTTTTTTTACTATAAATTGATCATTTATGATAAAAACAACTGTTTTCTGTGAAATTTCCATTTAAATATACAAAAAATCATTTTTTATAGGGATAAAGATATTTTTCTGAAAATGAGATTTCTCAAAAAATTATAAAATCGAAAATATGCTCATAATTTATTATAAAACAGCGTTTATTTAATGGAAAAATATAGTTATTTTCATAAAAAAATATTTTATAAACATACCTCCTACCAATTAACATTACCATTACCATAACATTACCATTTCCTACCAATCTTACAGCTTATATTTAGTTTTAGTAATGGCAGCTTTATTCAAATATAAACATAACTTGTTTATTATACGTAATCATTATTGGAAAGAGTTATAAATTAAAAAGTGTTATACAGAATCATTATTATACATTTTGTATAAAAAATTAAATAATTTAGGTTTTGATACTATGACTACATTCACTTTGTAAAGACATTTTATATTTTTTCTAGTCAAAAAAGCTCAATAGAAGATGTTTGATTTATCGGAATTTTTATCAGGAACACTTTGTGGTTTATGAAAACTGAACAGTTAACTCATGAAAGAAAAACTTGAGAGTAATTGTACACCAGTATCAATTTACAAAATTTAAAATTGTAATTGTATGTTTTTATAGCTACGACGTCTCATGTTGCATTTTCTTCTGATAGTTATCGTTCTTTTTTAAACCAATTGAGTTTTTTGTTCTTAAATACTACTTTCAGCTTATGAGATATCTTCAAAGAAACTATCTACAGTCTTTAAAATCTATCTGAAGATGATACACACGTTGAAACTAGTAATGAAGAACGTTAATTCAGATGACCTAACAGGACAAAGTCTATCAAGTTTAAAAAGGTTTAGATGTAGCACATTTTCCTTTGAATAAATGTATTAAGTTGATCATTTTGTTTTTTAACTTTTTGGTTTGAGTATAACAATCTATTAAGATTTTTTTATTTTAATATTAAGTAGTATTTAAATATAGTAAACTACAATAAATGTTTTCTAATTATTTCTCGATAAAACTCATGTGTATATATATATATATATATATATATATATATATATATATATATATATATTTGAAAAAAATACTGTGTATGATATATGTATGTGTTCGTGACTGTTGCATGCATTCTATTGATACAGTTGAGGGTTGAACATGTGAACAGATGCATACTAGGCCGACAGTGTGCGATAAACAGCCTGATTTGCATGTTTCAACTTTATGATATTGTTTAATTAACAATGCCGCAAGATACTGTCAATCTAGCATACAATACCCTCGATACAATACTGTACCGGTGTGAAATCAGAAATAAACATAGTAGAGAGTGTATTGAATGATAAATTATGCATAGAAAGAGCAAATAAATTCACGCATATAGATGACTTTTAAATAGAAACGTATAGTCGACAGTTTTTCCAACGAGAGTGTTGTTTCGAATGTTTTCGAATGAAAATAACGAATCAAAATAAAAGTGTTTTAACTGGTTTTTGGAAACATAATAGAGTGGTTTTTATTCAATAGCAAATTAAAAGTTTCTAAACAACGGAGATATAGAAAAAAGGGAAAAAGATACATTCAAAATATGTATGAAAAAACATCTTTTTTAAAAAGAAAAAAATATTGTTGGTGAAAAATTTCAATTAAATATTGACTTTTTAGTAAAATCAATATATAAAAAACAAATCAATTTTAAAATAAAAACTGATTCATTTTTAAATGATTGTATGTAATAATAGAGTCTCTTTCTATTCAATTTTCAAAGATATATCTTGTAAATTGAATCTTACTCTATAAGGTTTTCACAAAAGAAATTGAACGTCTCTTACAGTTTTATGATTTATTTATATCGTTTCATGTAAATAACCTTTAAAGAAAATATAATCAATTTTCAAATATGAAATTGCGTTAGGTACAACCAATATGATCCTCTCTTTGACAGTATTAAATTTCACAGACGTCTCAAGACATCAATGAAAAGAAAATTACAAAATTAAATTTTCTTGTACCATCTTTTTATTATTTCTATCAAAAATAATTGGTAAGATAAAACTCACAATACATGTTTATATATGTATACATTCTTTTAAACTCTATTACAAAAATGTATGACTACTGTAGTAATTTTAAAGAGAGAGAAAAACATTCCTTGTACCGAACGAAAAAATGTGTCGCTGTAAAATTTCATTAAACTACACACGCCAGTTATTCAACCAAGCTCTATACGTCGCACATTTTTCTCTAAAAAAAAAAACCAAAAAAAAACCAACCTCTATCCAACATTAAAGCCTTTATGACCTGTATTAATTTACGGTTGCAGTGTAGATAAGTTTTAAAATTCGGCTGAGGGCGTTTTCGACTACAACTAGTGTCGCGACGGTGAAAATTAAAATTAAATTTAATTAAAAGTGACGTCACGACAGGTGGTCTAACATAACCACACCTGACACTAACTCAACGTTCTGAAAAATCATTGCACATAAATGTGTTTTCAGTAAAAGACAGAGATATGTATATTGCATATAACATGTTTGACTGAAAACACAGATTCGGGTTTTGTTCAGGAAGGTAAATGAAAAACTATGATACATATTAATACATGCAGTTTTTATGGTCGTTATTTTATCATTTTATATAGTGGTTTTACAATTAAAACTACATCAAAGTAAATAAATCATAGATCGTTTAATTAAAATATATGATACTAGTAGTTTTCATTTATATTTGCAATATGTTTCAATTAAACTTTCATTTCATAATGCAGACTGATATGAAAATTCATATGGAAGATGTTAATATGATCGTTTGTTGAATTTGTTACATTATTTGAATTAAACATGCACTGATTACATCTGAAATTGTATATTTAGTTTAATTAATTTTTTTATAATATGTTGCTATTATAAAAAATTATATAAGTTGATTTGTTGATTGAAACCCGATGATACGGTGCTTTGGCGATCTACATTCTTTTGGATTATATGAATGTCTGTCCTCTTCTACTATTTATGACACATATGACAACTTTAGATAGATGTTTGATTTCTAAAATCTATCGACAGATGGCTCAATTGATCTTAAAGATGAAAAACATCAGGAAAACTTATTTTTTACAATTAGATTGCATACTTTTCAAAGTGACTATAAATCAATCAATATTATAAATATTTGCTCCTACTTTGCATTATTTATATTATTTCTTTTTAAAAAATAAACGTATAAATTGATTTAAATAGAAATTGATTGTAACAACTAAAAAAAATGTCACAATGCAATTCTGTTACTGCAGATAAATTCACTTTCACAAATGATTCTATTTTCTGTACCTTAACATTTCAAATACGAGTTTTTTGTTTTGATTAATTTTGATAAACGGTAATTAATTGCATTAAGGGATAGTTAAAATTGACCAAAATTATTGTTCGAAACTTTTTTGACATCTTGGATAAATGATATAGTCCAGGGAAGTTTTACCCCAACAGTATTTTATTGTGGGTTCACTATGTAAAGTTTTTTCCAGACTGGAGTATTTGAAAATCGGTGGGACATTAGTAATGAAAGAGATAATACTGAGAATAATGGCAATGATGATAAAATTCGTACAAGCAAAAATTAAAAATGATAAATACATTTATTCAACATGTTTGATCTGAAAATACTTTTGTAATTTGTGCAATAAGATGAAAAAGACATTCTTGGAAATACAAAAAAATATTAATATATATATATATATATATATATATATATATATATTGTTCTTATTACAAACATATCAATTAATATCCGATTCAATGAATAATATACACACGCAGAAAGACTTTTAAAAATTAATTAATGTAGACATTGATATTTAGAAGAATTTTAATTTTAATAGAAGATAGTACATTGCAAAAACTGTTTTTAAAAAATGCATACAAATAACAATCATTGAGTAAATACTTACAATATATGTAAACAAAGTGTATTATATTTAAAATTTAATTAAACTTACAGAATTTGAGAGAAAGAACAATTTGGTCAAAAGCAATGGTTACAACAAACGTTTACATTAATTATAAACTATCTGACATGCGATATTTATTATTATACATATCAATAATTTATAAACTATGTGATACTTATTATTTTCCATATCAGTAATTTATAAACTAATGTTTGTATATACACACACACAGATATATATATATATATATATATATATATATATATATATATATATATATATATGTATGTATGTTAGAAATAACTAAATCATTGAGTTAATAATGTATAATATATTTGAACAAAGTGTATTATATTTGAAACTCAATTAAATTTACAGAATTTATGAGAAATAACAATTTGGTCAAAAGCAACGTTTACAACAAACGTTTACATTAATTATAAACTATCTGACATGCGATATTTATTATTTTACATTTCAATAATTTATAAACTAATGTTTATACACACACACACATATATATATATATATATATATATATATATATATATATATGTACACAATAACTAAATCAGTGAGAAAATAATGTGTAATATATTTGCACAAAATGTATTCTATTTAAAATTTAATTAAGCTTACTGACTATGAGAAATAACAATTTGGTCAAAAGCAATGTTTACAACAAACGTTTACAGTAATTATAAACTATCTGATATGTGAATTATTATTTTACATATCCCTAATTTATAAACTACTGTTTATGTATACACACACACATATATATTATATATATAAATAATTGTGAAAATATCGACATACTTCGACCGAATTGCGCAGTCTGCACTGTACGAAATCTGTCTTCAGCACACAACTGTTCATGTCATAAAAATCACACAATTCAACATTACTTTATATACAGACGTATAATACAGTAGACATTCAACATAGTGCCGTTCGTGTACATACACACACACACACATTCAGGTCTATGTATTCGAGTATGTCATATAGTAACGACAGAGACGACTACTGAAAACGACATTTCGTATTTGTTGTGTAACGCCGTTGCGTTTCCGTCCGTTATCGACGCTTGCGATCGCAACGGCGCTCTTAACCGGTGTACGATGTCGAGACTTACATGACATCTTGTCAGAGGCTTATTTAAACCTTTATCAGTACGTGTGTGATGCATTTATATATATATATATATATATATATATATATATATATATACATACATACATACATATTGGTAGATATGTCATCATGTATCAGAGTACACATTGGTTTTGGTAAAAATTTAAAACGGTTCTAATCTCAATCATACATATGTAAAATATATATTTTTGAAATAGTATATATAGGTCATTCAAATTTCTGACATTAAATACTGTCTAGTTTTTGTCAAGAAAGTTATTTTTTTATTTAACCCCTTCAGCATTTATGTCGAGTATGATTGTCATGAAAAGATGGGATTTTTTGGTTTAATGCCGAGTATACTCGTCATGCAGAAAAAAATTCGCTTTTGCTATTTATTGTAAAATTTAGGTAAAAAATATATATTTGTAATTTCAGCACATTTGAGAATATTTCTAGCCAGATTTGTCTTTGTTTCGTGAATCTTATGTATGCTATCTAGAGAAGGTATTATGGGGTGTAATAGAAAAACTTGTGAAGTGAATAATGTATTTATTTATCCTCCTAGGTGAGTGTTATTGAAGGTGATGAAACTATATCTTTATATCTAAGAAAACGGAAAAGAGCGATAATACCTGTACGTCTTTTGATGAAAGTGGTCAGGAGATTGAAGAAGATAATGAAGATGCGGTTTTACATACAAGGACACAAACAGAATTTCAATGTCTTCTGATGAAAGCAGTGATGAAAATGAAGAAGATAATTAACCATGTAAAGAAAATAAAAATTAAAATGTACAATGGAATGTTCGAGGTGGAGAGCGAGCATAATTTAAATTTACTGCTCATCGTGACCCAAATTTCACTATTCGCCATTAGTCAAAAACCAAATGTATATTCTATATGGAAAAAAAAATAGATTATGACTTACTAAACATAATAGTAGAGCAAACTAATTTATATGCTGAGCAATATTTGATAAAATTGCCTGAATTTGAAACAACATTAATATTTAAAAAATGGATGGCAACCAATAGTAATGCAATACGATTTGTGAACTACTTACCAATAAAATTAAAAATTTTTCAAAGAAACAATCAGAAAAATTATAATTTTTTTATAATTTAACTCAATCTTACAGCAAGTGCATTTACTGTGTTTTCGTCGAGTATACCCGTCATCACCTAGAAATAATTAAGCACACCAGTGCACATTCCCAAAATAAAACAAAACGCTTAAGGGGTTAAATAGATACCTCTTAATCAGTAAAAAAATTTTTTCACATAGTCGTTTATTATCAAATTTAATTTATTTGTCTCCAATGTGTGTGTGTGTGCATATAAATCATAAATAAAAAAACGAAATACAAGTTGACTACATAAGTAAAAAATGCAAATATAAAATAATCAATACACAAAAATAAATAAAAACTGTCAGCTTAAAGCCCTTAAACAGTACAATAAATCTACATTTGAACTTTCACGGATTTGCGTTGACAAAAACATGAAACAAAACAAGGTACACATTATTTTTTTTAAAACACACATACAAACACACACAACGTATAACAAAAGAAAAAAAAATAATCAGCGAAATAACCATTCTAAAATATAAAACAAATTCATAACTGACAGCTACATATTTTCATATATTTGCATCAGGGCTGTGGGTGTAAATAAATATGTTTTTTTTTTCTACGATTTATCAATTTGTTTCGTTGAAGTTTGAGGGCCAAGAACATGACACAAAAAGAGCTTTAAATCGCAACATGCAATCTAATTCAATTCTAACAGTGACAGACACGACGTTACCGCAACTTTGCTGCTGCAATACGTTCAGCCCCTACCCTTTAAGTGTACTCGCATACCACTTGTGGCCCCAATGCGTAAACAGACTGTTAGTTTTGGAATGGAAACACCAATAGGACAACTGGTGAAAGTTGTATTCGAAACGAAATACGAATCTGTGGATATGTTCTATGTAAATGTGTTTAAAAGTTAATGAATAGATTTGCATGTTAGCACTTTTTAATAAAAAAAATATTTATAAAAATATCTATTAATAAAACAAGCAAATATTTTATCACTTTATATATATATATATATATATATATATATATATATAAATAAATGAATAAGTATGTATGTATGTTTAGAGAAAAATCAATCGTATGAACTGTTTAAAGAGAATCTACTGTAGATATTTTAAACATGTAGTCGTCGTAACACACCTGCCTCACCCTCGAACAAGATAAAGGATAAACGAGCTTTCACTTCAAGTGCAATCGCAGCGTTAGAATGCAGTTTAAGGTTATCTAACGCGTTTAGCATTTAAATGAGATTTTAATCGCACCGTATTGTAACTGACACTTTGATATCTTCTTCTTCACAGTTGCGGCAATTAGCTCCGAACGCCAAGAAAAGGGAACTATTTTAATACGAACGAACGTATTGTTTCAAAATAGAGTAATCAAATTTAGATTATCGCCCTCCGGTCGACGATTTCGCGTGCCGTTCGTGCAAATTTACGGGAAAACATGATGGAAACGTGGATGCGCGTTTTTTCATGTTCTTTTAACTTTACCGTAGAGTTTAATTGAATATTCTGGAGATAGGTTTTTTTTAATCGATACAATGTTGTTTTTTCAAGTTTCCTTTTTGTGCTTGCTACACCTGCCAGAAGCATCAAGTCATTTTTTTAATTAAAAAGTCGATTCGTTGATTGATTACTGGAAATTTACGCAGTATGGAGTTTTTTTTAAAACGGATTCGAGAATAAGGGATTCAATTTTCCACCAATATAAATTATTTTTTTTAATAAATGAATAATTATATTCCTTATCAGTAATTTTAATAATTACATGAAATTTTAAATTAATTAATTATTTTTACAGCCAAATTCAATTTTTATATTTTATAATCAGTATTAAAATAATTAAAATTTTGTGAACTTTATTTATTTGTGTTCGCAAATTTTTCTACAATGTTGTCTTATTTAGAAATGCTATTTGTTAAAACTGGTTTAGATTTTTCAATCATATTCAGGTAGATTAGTAGGTAGTATTAGATAGATTAATCACTATTTTTCAATTTCAGTTGACAGGAAATTCCCCTGTAAACGTAGAAACGATGCAGCATTGTTGTTTTCTTTTTTATCAAAACTAATAACATGGAACTTTGAGAATGCAGTTTTCATATGATGCATAAAAGAATCAACCTGAATTATATGTACTTACTTTTCAGTATCACTTAACGCGGTACGAAATAATCGCGTTATATATATATATATATATATATATATATATATATATAATATGTATGAATAAAAAAAATAATACCGTTCTTGCTTACATACACACACATATTTTGTATGAGAACAAAACAATAGAATCAACTGAAGAATCTCTGATACCTATATACGTCGGTATAATACAAGACAAATTCCTTCACTATCTGCAAGAAACAAGAAAACACGCTCGTGGTACTAGGAAACGTAACGTTTAATTTCAATGACCTACAGCTATTGGAACGGCAACGGCGACGAGACGTTTGTAACGGTCGGCTGTACGTTTTGGCTCTTTGCAGGCAACGATAGACGCTTTATATGAAGGATATAGGTAATTTGCTCGGATGGGCGTTATCTATTAGCAGTATTTCGTCGATGTGGCGACCCTCGAGCAATATAGCTCGATCTGTCGTAACTTGCTCGTTTCCTCAAACTAATTACAAATGGCATTCACGGAAATGCAATAGCGTTACCAACAGGACAGGGGTTCCTATATATACACACATATATATAAATACATATATATATATATACACATATATATATATATATGTATACATACATATATATATAAATACATATATACATACATACATATATATATATATATATATATATATATATATACATACATATATATATACATACATATATATACATACATAAACACAAAATTATTATTATTAAATCAAATACACACAATTGAAAATTAATTCTTAAAATTATATAAGAAATAATATACCTTTGAGTATAACTGTTCTATCAAAATAACAATAAAAAAATAAACTAACCAAATAATATATGACGTATTAGGTCGAATTAAATAAATATAACTGTTAATTGCATTCATTTATTATATAATAGTGAATTAATATTATACTGTTTTACATTATTATATTTTAATGAATTATTATATATTATAATGAAATAAATTACTATTCATATTAAAAACACATTATAAAATCACTTTCTCTTTCTATACAGAATCAAAATTATCAATAAAAACTATATTAGACGACTACGCTCAAAAAAATCTATCTAACGACATACTAACGTATATATATATATATATATATATATATATATAAATCCATGAAGTCGATTTATTTATTTGGGGCGAGCCTTCTATGATACCCAAATATGTTTATGGTTTCATTCGGTTACATTTACATGCTTATCATTCTTATAATTGACAAGTGGGCAAGTGCAATGAAAGCCCAGGTTTGATCAGTAAAGCTTTTAAGGGGCAAAGCTCCCTAGTTTGTTTTAAATTCAAACTAAATTTTTAGGCAGTGGAAAAAAAATAAATCATATAAAGACTAAACTTTCAATTTTAACACAATAATATCCATGGGGGAGACAAATAAGTCTTGTTGAATCGACGAGCTGACTTGAAGGGTTAAAAAATATAAAATTGAATAAAGTATAAGTAACTAAATTAACAATTTATGTTTTTTGTTATTCGCTAACACATTTATCGAGTTTTCAACGATTAAATTATATTAAAGTTTTTGTAGAAAAAAAATATTCTTTTATAGAAAACTCGTCTTTCAAATAAGGAATAATTTTAGATATAATAACGTTCGAACGATTTTAACATATTATTTTCTCCTCATAAAAATGTGTAGACACATAAAACGTCTTCATATCTACTCTCATATATATATATATATATATGTATGTAACAAGGACATAACATTTTTTTTTGCTAACCCTACATCGGGGAATTGTTTTGCATTTTACTAGACCAGATATAAAGTTTCTTAGCATATTTATGCGAATTTTTTATGATACGTTCTAATTGAGTTCAGAGATAAGTGGATGATGTGTAACGTCCCCTTACAAGCTGTAAAAAAAAATTCCGCAGCGTAACACGAAACATTACACCGTTTCATACTTGAATACTAGTAGCTGACGGCAATTTGCCGAAATTATTATTATTACTACGTCTTCTTCTCTTTTAAAGAAAATCGATTTGAATGACATCGCTATCAATTTTCAATTTTTCATTCCATTATATATACACTTACATATATATATATATATATATATATATATATATATATATATATATTATATATATATATATTGGATCAGTGGAAAAATTCGTATACGATTCAATAGGTAGTGTTAAGACTGTCACATGGCGGCGCTCGTGATTGAAATATATTCATGTTATATATCGTTTGAAAGGTGACAGTCACAGCTGTTATTTGGGCATCAGATGTATTTGTTTCGATTCGATTTGTGTTTAAAAAAATGTTTGAAAATGGACAACGAAAAGATATACTTTCATCACATTATGTTGTGTGGATTTCGAAAAAGAGTAACCGTTGACAACGAAAAATATTCGGAAGGTATATTTGGACAATGCAACGTCAATTCCAAGTGTGAAGAAATGGTTTGCTAAATTTCGACTTGGTGATTTTAACCTAGAAGATCAAGCCCGCTCTGGACGGCCTACTGAGATTGATGACGAAGTTATACGCGCTTTAGTCGACAATGACTCACGAATTTCGATAAAAAGGTTGCCGAGACACTCAACTCTGACAGATCGATTGCATTTGAGGTTGAAGCTCGATATGTGGGTGTCGCACTCATTGTCTGAAAAAAAATAAGTTTGATCGCATCTCTTTGGCAGTTTCTTTGCTTGGACGCTTCAACAGGGATCCTTTTTTGGATCGATTGGTGACTGGCGATGAGAAATGTATCCTGTACAACAACGTCCGACGCAGATGGACGTGGAAACAAGCGAATAAAGGGGCAGAACCAGTCGCTAAAGCTGGCTTGCATCCTATGAAAGTGTTGCTATGTATTTGATGGGATTGCAAGGGTGTTGTTTATTTTGAGTTGCTCCCATGAGGTGAAACGATTAATAAGAAGAAGTACTGTCAACAACTAACCAAACTGAACGCAGTAATTAAAGAAAAGTGTCCAATTTTGGTCAAATCAAGGGAGTCATCCTCCATCATGACAACGCAAAACCACATATAACAAAACTGACTCTGCAAAAATCGAAACAGTTGAAACAGAAAATCAAATTGCATCCACCGTATTCTCCGGACATTGCACCTTTGGATTATTATTTGTTCCGGTCGCTGCAGAACAGTTTAAACGGTAAAAAAATGGACACCGTGGAGACCGTCAAAAACCACCTCATCTTCTTTTTTGATAAAAAAAACGCGCAGCTTTTACGAACGAAGAATCCAGCAGCTGCCTGAGCCTTCGAAAATGATTACAGAAAATGACGGTGAATATAAAATTGATTAATAAGTGTTTTTTTGCAATATATATATATATATATATATATATATATATATATATATATATATATATATATATAAAACAGTTTTGTACTACTTTCACTAAAAGTGATTTTTTTTAAATGACATATTTTAATATTTCGAGCTTAACTCAAATTTCATTTCTATATTTAGCCAGTCGTTTAAATTGTTATCAATTGACAAATATATATATATATATATATATATATATATATATATATATATATATATGTATGTATGTATGTTTGTTTGCGTTTTACACGTATGCACTTACTAAAAAATATTAAGGACAAACAGTTGATATATTTCACCAGATTTTCATAGTTATCTGGATCCGCTGATCGCAAGAATAATAATTAACTGTTCTTTCACGTTCTTAATCCTTCCATTATCGTAGTTTATTACAGACGTATATTCATATAATTAACACTGTATCTGTATAATTTATCACAATCGTTCGTTCGTTCGAGTGCCGTTTTAAAAATAACACAGACTAAACGAGCCGCATGCATAACATTCAGGTGTAGTGGTTCTTGTTTCCGTCAACATAGACTGTCTATTACGTATATTACCTTAAATTGTTAATTTATTTATAAAAAAAAAACTGTTCTGTTTTATCCACTCTACAATCTCTTATAATTCAACAAACGGTCTGTCACAAAACAAAGAAATATAATTAATCTTTATGGATATTTTTGAATATTATTTATATGTTTTACACACATGCATTATATTATTATATATATATATATATATATATATATATATATATATATATATATATATATATATATATATGTAGTAACGAAGTTAAACATACCGTGATAAATAAATTGTTATAAGCGAATGACAATACAAATAAATTTCATGTATTTTAAACATTTTTCATAAATGATTTATATATAAAAAAAACACACTTTTTTTTTGATATAACGCAATTTTGATACAGTGTATTTTAAGGACTCCATGCACAAATAATATTAATAAAAAATATTTTGATCAAAAATACTCAGTAAATGATTATTAATTATTCTTTATTGTGAATTTCGATGACGTTTGATAAAATGTATAAAGTTACATGTTTATATAATTAAATGTACATTCAGAAACAGAAAATCATAATTCCCTTTTAAATCAGTGAAATCCTACCTTGTGCACTGCTCATTAATTACCGTATTTTCATGTATACATAAATCATAAATGACCCAATTAATAACGAATTTCATTCATTTAAAACTATGATAAGTAAATGAAACATGAAAATGACAACGATAATTCGTAACAAATTCATACATAATATTTTCCATATTGATAAGATGCAAAACATACGCAATGGGAATTACACGCACAATATGAATCTGTTTATATATATATATATATATATATATATATATATATATATATATATACACACAATATCTATGTATATAATTTCTCAGTTGAAATTCTTAGTTTCGCGTGCTGTAGTCAATGTTAATTAAACACGAATAATTTTGTTTAGGACATTAGGAATCTTTATAAATAATTCATCGGCCGCGCGAACACAGAGCGTGTTCGTTTTAACCAGATTACACGTGCATTTGCATATTTTCTACAGTGAAACTGATTGATAGCGTTTACGAAAAACCTATCTGCAGACGATGCAATGTGCTCCTCGTTTACTAGAACTGATGGGCGAAGAAAAAGAATCGAATAAACAAAGTTAAGAATTGGAAACATATAAACGATTTCCAATTTGTGGATTTACATTAGGCAATTATCGCTATTTTTGTATTATTTGAATACTGTTCAGATGTATTTTCAAGTCTGAAAAGAAATGGTGGCTTTTAATAATAATAATAATAATAATAATAATATATATACATACATAAATTATATATATATATATATATATATATATATATATATATTGGATGTATAAAAAAAGTCAGTGTCTTTTTTTATAGAAAATGAATGTTTGGGGAAAATGGCCTAAAATTAAATCTTTAAAATACTTTCTCATTATTTTATATAACTTTGCTCTATCTGTCAAAAAACTCACGAATCACTTGTCGAAAAAAGATGGCGACTTTGAGTCGATGAAGTCTTAATGCATTTTTAGACTCCTTCCGCTGTGTGTTTATCATTTTATTGAATGTTTAGGTGTCCCAACATCTTCCTATATAGATGAACAAAACATTACTGTGGAAAAATAGTCATAAAATGGCAAATCAAGTAATGAACTACCTGACTAGGACAACTGATTAGGACTTCAAACATTTTTAATGTCAAAACTCGCAAACGATGATGGATTTGTAAGAAAGCATTGCTATGGGAGAGCAACCGATTATCTTTATGCATATATATATATATATATATATACGGTTTAATCCAGTTATATTGACTTCTGTTATAGTGACCTTTTCCAGAATTCTATCTTGTAGGAATAAACATACTTGTTTCCCGTTGGGAGAAATGTATGCACGCCAATGGTCTAATTTTTTAAAAATAAACTTTTAACTGATATTTCGATACATGAAAACAGCAATTATTTCTTGCACCAACCTAATAATAAATCAATTGTAAAAAAACGACTGTTATAAAAATAGATGAAAGAATTGAGTGTGAACACTTTGTGTGAATGATGGATGAAGAATTGAGATCATTGTTTTTACACTGAATATGATTAAGTGAAAATTTAATGATTTAAATTGTCATTAAGTACCTGAATAAAAATAAAAATTCAATGTATTTTTATAACATATATATATATATATATATATATATATATATTAATATTTATTTGTGTATATATGTAAATAAAAACCTAAATATGACATTTAAGTATAATGAATTGAAAAGTTTAATGAATACAATCAGATATCGAACATAAAAAATGAGAACCTTTTGAAATAAACAACAAAAAAAAAGAATTATACACATGCATATTATTAAAAAAAATGCTGTTGTATAACATATAATTGTAAAATTCATATAAGTTAAACGTATAAATATTACATAAATCATATACTTTATCGTACGTTTATTCAAGTTTACTACAGTTGACATTTGTTCTTTTTTTATTTTATCGCTTCAATCAAAATTACTAACGACCGAAAACGTATTTAGATGTTTATCATTTTCTCGATGCCTTTTATTCGAAATTTGCGTAGGTTAATTCGCTTTAAAATATAAGAGTAATTTGAGAAATTCGGAAATAACAATACATACACATTCTTTCACAAAAAAATATAATCATTTACTCAGATCTTCAGGAAAATAAGTTATAGGGAGAATACAATTATGCAATTTTCTTAATTGTGTTTTTCACAAGTTAAATTTGCAAATTTATGAATAATCGAATAAAAAAAAACGTGAGAAGTGTAGAGAATAGGTTGGAAAAATGTAACTTATTTATAAATGACGTTTATTTTTGAATATCAGATTCGTGTTTTGTCATTAAAAAAAATAATTTATAGTTTTATGTTATTTGTGTGTTCGTATATCAATATCGGTTCAGACAGATACTTTTTACGTAGGAGTGAATCTCGAATGTACATTTCCGAATCGAAATAAATGTTCGAGCCGCCAATATTTCGTCGACACGAACTGAAGCCGAAAATAACTGACAGGCCGCGACATCTATATTTGACAAGACGTGTTTATCTGAGCCACACCCTCGTTTGGGACTTCTTTAAAAGCGATTTACTTGATGATACCAATTTGAGGGAAAACGTTTTACAGAAAATACCAGGAAAATTGTTTTTCATGCTCGCCATGCAGGCAAGCAGCCACTGTCGTCGTCATTGACGAGCAGTGGCGTGCACAATGAGCGATATGTACAAGTGACTCGAACGCTGGTGGATCAATCAAATGGAATTGGCCTCTGGTGACTTTCATTATATGTCACAAGCTTGGAGCGTACATTTCCTTAAAAACTCAGAAAGTACCAAGTAAGAGTAACTGAATTGAGTGTATCGGAGGAATTATTTCATATATTATAAAATATACTTTATGTTTATGTATAATGTAATAAAAAAATGTCTGTGTGAGAGGCCCAGCGTAGTTGAAGTAAAACTTCCGAGCTGTAAATATAGAATATTTTTTTTTAAATACTTATTTCCTGCTAAACTCTATTTTAGCTAGTCAATATATGAGATCTATCAGAAAATAAATATATTAAAAAATTGTTTATCCAAAAAGGGCTGATAAATTGAATATAATCTCTATGTATATTTCCTCTATGGACTACATTTATACACTAAACATAGTAAAAAGAGTTAAAAACGTTTTAAAAAGAAAACGAATATTCAATTTTATTTCCTTTCTGCTAAACAAAAAAATCAAATTTTTGACAAGAGTGAATGTGTTTTCGTTTTAAATTTTTTAAGTAATTTGCTTTTATATATTAATTAAAAATGTATTTTTTTTAAATAAGTTAATTGTCCATTTAAATAGAAATATTATAAGGTTGGTAAGAAAATAATACCGATTTTTATTTTTTCTAATCTAACCTTAATTTTTTTCAATAAAAGTGTCATTTTATCTAATATCATTTTAAAGTGCATTTTCCGGTCTGTATTTTGGTAACACCGACTTTAGTTTTACTATTAATTTTGCTTCAAATTGGGCTATTGAATTAAAAACGGAAAAGAAGCAAATAAGAGCAATTTTTTGTATGAGTTCAAAACGAGATATGAAGCAGCCGAAACTGCATATAAACTGAAGGATGCTACAAATCTAATACAAAGAGAAAAGAAAAATTAATGAATGGACAGTTAAAAGTATATTAATTGAAAATAATCAGAAATAAACGCCTAGATATACAAATAATGATACAATTAAAAGCTAGATTTTTTATTTTTATGCTTTGATGATGTTAGTATTCCTAACAAATTATATACAAATTGATCAAAATGAATAAAAAGAAATTTTTGAATATAAAATTGATGAAACCGGTCACAAATTTTGATGTGAGGGTAACGAATTTGTTACTGGTGAATTAACTATACACTTAAATATAATCATGAAGAAACTATGTACTGAACTCTAAATAATTTATTGATTTATAATAAGGCTACGTCTAGTAATTGATGTATAAAATATTAAATTTCTACTAGAACAAGAAGCTACTGTACACTACTAATAAAATAGAGACTTTGATATATACTGTCCTTAATTGGGTATTAAGAACAAGCATTTGCTTATTGATGATTTGAAAATACACATTTTATGTATATATATATATATATATATATATAATGTCTAAGAAGATTAATTCTATAAAATCATGTCTTCAGTCACTATAATGAGCTTTTACGACGTACCCTCGCGTTACGCCATTGGTTGTGTGTCGCACAAACGGCGATCATCATACACAGACTTACAAACTGGGTAGAGTACGCAGCACGCCTCGTCTTTTGTGTTGCGCCGCCACAGTCGCTTGTGATTCCGCTTTTCCGGTTCAAAGCCGTTACATAAAAGGAAAACTGGTTGGCGCTTTTGGAATTTTCTTTCGCCGGCACCCATTTTTCAATAGATTGTGAGGTATTATTGTATATGTGGATACACTATGCCCATATATACTTATATACACACACTTTTATATATATATATATATATATATATATATATATATATATATAAGCATGTGTCAGTGTGAGGGTAAGTACATGTGTGAGACATGTTATGTATTGTGACGTAATAAATGCGGCTGTTATATTTTGCATGATATATCTTTTTCTCGGATGAAAAGGTGTCGTAATATCCTGATGAAAATTGGAAAGGAATATTTTGTATATGCTTTTATTTATTTACTCCGTGAACGATGACAGAATCCTTTTAAGATGAAAATTTAATAGAAACGTCGTTCAACCAATAAATTGACATTCTAATCATTTTTCTAGTTGATGGAGAAAAATTGAAAAGATGTATATTATTTATTCGTTTTTGAAACTGCTAAGAAATGGTTGGAAGCAAAATTGAAACGCCTGAAAATCAACACAGAAGATCACAAAGAAGTGATCTATTTTAAATTATTCACGGGTAGAAAAGTATCATTCTTTAAAAAAATCCGTACATTAAAAAAAATAATACATAATTGTTTTACAACAATCAATATCGAAATAGATAATTGTCGATAAAAAGATATACAAAAAATGTGATATTTAAAATCATCTTACTACACAAAGAATTTTCATCTGACTGAGAGGATTGTAATGAATATACTTAGAAATTTTAAAGTAGTGTGAAATGATACAACTTCAAATGTTGTATCAACAATAAAATCATTTACAAAATCAATTAAAAAAAGGATGAGTGTGCTCATGTACATACAACAGAAGTGGCCTTCAGTACAATATCCCTTAGAGCAATATCTCTACACGCAGTCTCTCCTCCCTCTCTCTCTCTCTTGCACTCATGCAGTGATATTCGCTCCATCTCTCCCATTCTCGGCTATGTTCATGGTAACATTTTTCCTGACACGCCGTGTGATTTTATCCCTCGCTAACGCGCCCATAAAAGTCTCACTTCAAAAATAACTATTCTTCAAAAGTCGCTACATTTAAGGATTTATATATAAAAATTTGAGTAAGATTAAAGTCGTGTTTTACTATATATATATATATATATATATATATATATATTATAATAATAATTATTATTATTAGATAAATCTACAAAATTATTCAACAGTCTAAGCTTTCTAGAATTAATGTATGATCATTCAAAATCTTCACAAAAGACATTATGTTTCAGTGAAAATTGATGATAATAATCGAACGGTGCATCTGAAAGGTACAGAAAATATGAGTGACAATTAAAAGTGAGTAAAATAATTAATCAAGCGTATACAGCACGTCTGATATATACAATATTGCGCATTACTTAAACGTATTATTAATAGTTAGCAATTAATCTCACACTGCGGAAGCTCTTACACCGAATGTACAAAAGTGTAGATACTAGATCACTGTACTTAAACTTTCTAGAAAATATGTCTCATCTTTCATATATTATTTCTTTATTCATTAGATATTTTATAATTTATTTTCGTCGTGAAAGATTTTAATTGTTTATGATATTTTATGTTAAATTCGACGAATAATACACTTTGTATGATTCTTTTTTTAAACACACAAGAATGAAATATCGTGCAGGTATAAACACACCCGTCGATCAAATTTCAAATAGATTTAGATATAAAGACATAGCGATGCTTGATCAAAATACTTGCAACAAAAGACCAATCTGTCTAGAGAAACGGGATTGGTACGTTGCATTATGATACCCGGCACGAAATATGGTTATTAGTGACAAAGGTTCGTGATACACGGCGATTTATTGTGATTTTTAAACATGTTTGTTATTAATTGGTCAAAAGAAAAACGTATGATACGATAAAAAAAATAGTAGGATTTTATATTCAGAAATATGTTTGTGTAGGGTTTGTTATGCGTTGTGCTATGCATTCAACGTATGTTTTGTACAAATAAATAATAAGATTAGCGTCCATGCAACATATTGATAACTCGATCGCTGATTATTAAACAAGGGTGCAAAAAATGTTCGACATAGGAAATAATTTTTTTAATCGTGGGGGGTCGACCAGAACGATCACACGCATACAGAACAGATGTTTTGATGCGGATTTTTATACAAGTGTATTTGGAGAAATGTATAGAAATTTGGAGAGATTTCTATAGATTGTATTAGGTTGACAGGAAAATAATTCCGTTTTTTTTTTTGAATTTTAACCATAATTTGTTTCAATGAAAGTGGCGTTTCGTCGCGTTCATGTTAATATCATTTTAAAGCGCATTTTTCGGTCCGTATTTTAAAAATATTGACTTTGATTTTATTATTAATTTTGCTTCAAATTGGTCTATGGAATTAACGATGGAAAAGAAGTAAATAAGAAGATTTTTTTATATGAATTCAAAATGGGTGGTAAAGAAGTAGAAACTGCTCGTAAACTAAACTATGTCTTTAGTGTGAGTACTGTTAAGGAATGTACGGTGGTACCAAAATTTTCGTGCTGGGGACGAGACTCTTGCAACATCAAGAAGATCGAGAGTGTTCTTCTTCAGTTCATAACGAGCAAATAAAGGCGTTAGTTGAATCAAAACCACGGATAACAATTCAAGAGCTTGCACAAAAGTTAGGAGTTAGTTATCCTACAGTTCTGGACCACAAATGGAAAAATGTACATGAATTTGAAGGTCATTAACTGCAATTAGTTTTGTACTAACCAATAGAAGTTGTAGTTCTATAGATTATAAATAAATATGCTATAAAAATATACCAGGAAATTCATTTGCAATAAAAACAAACATTAATTAATATTTTCGATTTTTTACAATTTTATTCTAAAAAAATTAATAAAAAAATCAATTTAGATCGGCTTTAAAGTACAATAAATTTGACAAACGAATTTTTCACTGAACCACAGACCACATTGTATTTATAATTTGTTTTGTACCTGTGAACCCGAATTTTAATTGTTTGTTTTCTTTTAGATCACTCTTTCAAAAAGAAAAAAAAACAGTGACCGATTTTTAAACATTCAAATGTTCGATTAATCTGGCTGATGTTTTTTAATGGTGTTTTTTTTATAATTGATACTTCTTTTAATGTTTATTTTCATCTGGTATCGATAGAAAAATAAATAACTCAACTCCATTTTATTTAGATATTTTTTCAGGTGTTACATTAATGTGAAATTATAAACGAGTGTATTGTTTGGTTTCGTATAAAAACAATCATATTTCGTACAGGTTGAAGTTACCTAACGAATGTAAAATAAAAGAGAACCCACTCGCACGAAACTTTAATCTAAATAAACGGAACGTGAAGTAAATGAAACAAAACAGTTCGGAATATTTAAATAGGTGGGAAATTACCGGCAGCGTAAAGCACAGCTTGTAAATTTTTATACGTCAGATAAATAAAAATATAATATAACAGCATGTACGGAATGTTACGTTTTAAGCGAGCAACATATTCATACGTTGTCGCCGAGATAAGGTGGTACAGCGGGTGGTAAGATTTGTCGTATTCACGTACGTGCCGTTAATTAAATCAAACTGCTAATGTTTACCATATTTTCTTTTTTGATGTTGCTGTGCACGTTGACTCTTTTATATCGCAGAGCAAATATGATACAGCTATTATGTATACATAATAAGTGTAATATTTTCAGTAATATAAAGGACTAGGAAACGTTATTTGTATGTAAGAAATGCGGACTTCAGAAAGAGGTTTATGGTTTTGTGTTAATTAACAGTTTATTTCGTTCGATATTATTTATGGTGTTTAATTAATTTTTTTATTCATATGTAAGAAATAATAATATTTCATTTTTGTAATGTTTTAATATATATATATATATATATATATATATATATATATATATATATATATATATATATATGTATATATAAATGAATACAATATTCTAACACAGTTATAATATGAGGTCAGTAAACCAAAATTTTAAACATGAGAAACTGGAAAAATTATTCAAAGATTTTTATTAATTAAAATTTTAATTCAATTTTACTTGGTAATATAGGTAAATGAACAAAACAAATCCGTTATTACATTAAATTAATAGATTGTATTCATATATAAAATAGAAAAAACATACAATTTTGAATTGTTACTAATGTACAGAATGAGAAATGATTTCACAAAACGCAGAATTTCGCAACTTTTTTAATCAACTGATTTTTTTTCTCTTTTTTTGATTTCTTGAAAGGCACATCTGCCTCCGTCACATTATATATATATATATATATATATATATATATATATATATATATATATATATATATGTATGAATTATTTTTATTTTTATACAAAACAAAATCGACAAACATTTAGCGTACGGTTACAGATTTAGGTTAGTTTGTCTACGTTTTCAGTTCGCACGTAACGAATGAGTGTAACAAGAGTGAATAGAGGAGTTAGAGAGAGGTCAGTAGTCCAATCTAATAGTAGTGTTGCCTAGAAAGGAATCTACATTAACTAACCAGAGAAATGTATTGGCAGTATAAGCGAGTGACATTGGCCTGATTACAACTTCGTGGACTCAAAGCCGGCATATTTTTTTCAATAAGGGATTCGTCAGTTATCCGACAGATAAAGTTATATAAAATAATGTAGGATATTTTGAAGATTGAAATGTATTTCATTTTTCCGTAAACATTTATTTTCTATAAAAAAAGCACGGAATAAATTTGCATATCTAATATATATATATATATATATATATATATATATATATATATATATATATATATATATATATATAACGAATTTTTAAGTTCCATATTTTGTTTTTTTTTTTTATTTTGAGGTTCCATATTTTGTTATTTTGTTTTTTTTATTTTAAGTTTTTCTTTCGAACGGGCCTTTCGAAGACAACTTGCAACATTTTGACTAAGAAAACCGAGAAAATAGCAGAGATACTGCGTCCAGTGAGTTCTTTATCAGATTATATTTATTTTAAAAGATTTTTCAATCAAATTAACCTAAATTTATACGTAAAATTGCTCAAATTAGACGTTCAGTTCTATATTGAAATCATTTAACAATGTTAGTTGGTTGGTTAATTGGGATTTAAAGGTACATAGATAACTAAGGTGATTAGCATCTGAGATTGAACAAAGAAGTGGTTAAAACACAAAGTGTTTTTGAAATTTTCCACTACAAATTTGTATTTTTTAAAAATATAATTCAGTAATGTTAAATTGTAGAATATTTAAACTTAAAATATCCCTATATAATTATAAAACTACTGATTATTATTTTGTAGCCAAGTAAATAAATTAATAATTAAAATATGATATAAATAATTACTTTTCGAGACCGAATTAATATTTAACTGACATGAAAGATTTATTTACTTGTATATTCGGATTTGCTTATACGAATTTCAGTTGTAATGCACAGTTTAAGACCAGATTCAACTTTAAATTATTTTATAGATATATTTAATATTTATTAGCTTGAAATCGTTATGTTTCAATTAAAAAAATTGATAAATAACACCAAATAAAAATTCTATCACAACGAAACGCATTAACATTCCTATGTATTAAATTCTACAACTTTCTGAACCCAAAAAGACACGAAACTCTAGTAACACAAATTTTATCAATAATTGTAGCATGTTTTCATGTTCCACATGGAAATTAACGAGGTTAAATAATGATTTAACAAGATCGAATTGAATATAAAACAAAGATAATTATATACTAATTCTATTATTGTTTATAAAGAAAACGCAACAACTAAATTAGAATAACATCAAATATCACGTTTTAGATGTGTTTTTTTCAACGACGATGTTAGGGTTAAACGCGATAAAGTGGAAATAGAGCGTGTAATAACAAGTCCACGCAAGGGGAGTAAAATGTAAAGACGTTGGCTAGATTTCGACCAAACGAACTAGTTTAGTCTGGACGGTGCGTTTGAGAAATTGTTATTGAGTTATGACTCGAATGAACTGAATGATAACTGGATGATTTCTCAGGGAAGAAAATAATTTTATTCGGAGAAATGTCGCAGATGAAATTTTATAAAAATCTGATTGTAAGAAAAATATATAAAAAAATTACTTGAAGAACAAGAACATTCGAGCTCTTCTTAACATTATTATTGATAACATTATTATTCCTAAACTATTATATTAATAATCTATAGCCAAATTTTAAACTATTAACTGCAAAAATGAAGAATCAATCAAAATTTTCAACGAGTAGAGATTAAACATATTTTCTTTGGTGGGTAGTACTACTATAAAGTTGTTTTTTTTTTATTATTTATGAATACAATTTTAAAATAAAATTTTCTATGTTTCTTTAACATTCAAAAATACATGATAAATATTATATGTGGCTCTTATGATTGGAGAAGTTGCATACCCGTGATATATAATATTTTTAACTATTTAGGTTGGCATTTAAAAATTCTAAAATGAGGGGAAAATATTTTAATTTAAAACAGAGTTATGATTAATTTAATTTAAAGGCACCGAATCAATTTTTACGCTTAATATATTGGAGTGAAAACTATTTTAAAAAGTAATATAGTAAGTTCCTAAGAATTGAATTTTTCTCCACCTCATAAACCATAAAATGTTTTTTGACCAAAAATGGTTAATAAATGGTGTGTTCAGACGGTTAATGGCTATATAAATAATGGCAATCCTCTTTGTCATTTATATAAATTTTAAAGACGACATCATCATCAGACATCAAAAGTGTAGAAAATGTCTTTTAGTAAATCTATTCGTTCTAAAAATGTAATTGATAAAATTTTAAAATAGAGTTTTCTAGAAAATAAATATTTTTTTAAAAAGGTGGTTGATAAAATTCGATAATACTTCACTTTCATGCAAGTAAATGAGAAATTTAGTGTCTAGTTTTACTGATACAATACTATTCCTACTTTGACAATATCTGTTTAGTTGTTTTGACTGAGGAATCATTTTGTTACAATACAGATCTGGCACTGTGGCTTTATTAGAAAAAAATCATTTATGGAAAGAAAATCCTTTTCTACACACTGAAATATTAATAAAAGTATTGGGAAAGACCTATTAAAAAATTATCAGTTATGTTCTTGTATGTGAAAAAGAAATAAACAGATTTTAGACAATCTATAAAAAAAGTTGAACTGATTTGATATAAAAAATAAAAAAAGTAAAAACTGCCATATAACATTTCTACATAAAAATATACCAACATTTCCGTAAAGTTATTAAAGCATATTTTTGCACAAAAAAATTAAAAGATCCAACGAACACCTCCAATTTAATTCCACCTGCATACTTAATCGTATCTCACTTCAAAGTGAAACACACTCGCGTTCAACTTCACGGTGAATGCGTCACGTAATGACGTTAGATCACTCGTTCATTTTAATAAGACGCCTCTAATAACACCGCTCTTATCTGTCATTCTGCTTTTTTTACGATCCGACTCCTCGCGCGCGCGAGCGCCCCCTCGCGCGTTACTCCTGTCGAGTCCCGTGCCCCTCGCCGCGTCCCACTTCACTGTATCCGTACAGTTAGCGTTCCATAAACTTTGCAACTTCATTTTTGTTATATAAAACGCACCACTCGACTCAACTGCACTCCCATATTAAACTGTGTTTTATATGAAGTACCATGAAACATGGTATGGAATTAATTGTTGTGATCGTTCGAGTTTTTCTTAATTATTTTGTTTAATTAATAAATAAATAGCTTGGAATTATCTTTAAACGTTTGCAGACAATGCGATTTTATACATTTCAATTCAATTATATTAAGATGCACTGCATCATAATTACATCTTCCTAATTCTTCTGTAGCTTAATTCGAGAATTGCTTTCGTTATTTTATATAAAATATTTTTTATACTTAAAAAATGAACAACTTCAAAGAAAATAAATATTATATCGACTCACTGGCTCTCATTTCAAATAAATAAGAATTTTTATTTCATTCTTTCAGTACAATTAACATTAGTCGAATTTTTTACATTAATCAGAGATTTCTCTATAGCTCGAAAGATCAAAAGTGATTAAAAATACTTTATTGAACATTTTTAATAAGAATTTTTCTTTTAATGTGTGGAATAAAAAAAGAAATCATTTGCGGAAGGTAATGTTTTATCTTAATTTTGCCGTTAGAGTAAAAGAAATGAGTACAGTGATGAATAGTGATCTTAAATACTTGAAAAGAATCCATAAATAATATTTTAAGTATGACTTAAAAGAATCTATTTTTATAATAAGAATAATAAAGGTTTTATTAGGTCGATAGAAAAATAATTGCGGTTTATGACCTTCAAATTCATACACATTACCATATTATTTTCCTACCTACCTAATATTAGGTGTATAAATTAATTCGGTGCCTTTTTTTAAAAGAAAATTAATATTTATGGAAAAATAGAATACATTTTAATCCTCAAAATATCCTTCATTATTTAATATAACTTTCTTCCATCTGTTGAGTAACTGACGACTCCTTTGTCGAAAAAATATAATTTTTGATAGCATTTTTTTCATCTGGAATGCGAAAAGTATACAATGCCTAACATACTGCTTTTCGGATGCTATTGTGTTCACTTTTTGTAAGATTATGACAAATTCCCAAGATATATAGTGTTTTTGATGTTAAGGTTGGCATTTTAAAATCGTAAAACGACATGAAAATATTTTAATTTAAAACAGGGTTAAGACTGATTCAATTTACAGGCACCAAAATAAGTTTTACACCTAATAATTTTATATTGAAAAAAAAGATTATGTGACACCATTGAGACGTTATCTGACTACTGTGTGAATATTTGGGATCTATATTTTGTTTTAAAAAGTCAATATTTAACAAAATCAAAAAAACTAGCATATTTAATTTTAAATAAATATTTCAGACTGGATGGATACTCAAAGTAAAATAATTGAGAAATTTATAAGAAAAGAGAGAAACCTTCTACTATGAATTGCATATTTAAATATTTTTTTCGGTGTGTAATTTCAGTAAAGAATAATATCTTTACAGTAAAATTCTAACAATCTAACTAAATTCACGTCAACAATTGACTTACTAGCTTTAGAAAATATAAAAAATTTAAAAATTAATTATTAGCCATTTTTGATTATAGCTGATTCCTATTTCCATGGTTATCATTCTCAGAATGCTACAGTACAAAAAAATATTAGGGTTTAGACATTTGTATAAATAAAATCGGTTATTTAGCTGAAGTACAAGAAAAATTTGTGTATTTTAACGTTCTGAGAATGATGGCATCGTCACTGAAATACGTTAAAGACAACATCAAAGAAGATCTATAATCAATTATTGAATATTTTGAATTAAACACTTTTTTGTGATTTGCAAAGAAAGAAAAGTAAAAAAAGTTTAAAAATATGACTGCTTGTTTTATTTATAAATTTCTTGTTGTCATAAAACGGTATTTCTAAACATTTCCCATCATGTGACTGGTTTTATTTAGTATTTAAACGCCGAATCTGTCAATAACGAATTTTATGAAACATTTATCAATTTACTCTCAACATCATTTCAATCATACAGTTTGAACTGATCAAATATCGAACCAATATCGAAGATTGGCGGCATAATCATCGAAAGCAGTACACTTTTCGTTTTTAAATTGGCTAGAATGCGAGTCAGATGACCAACGCATGCAGACACAAACAAAAACGAGCAATCATTTCAGTATAATTGAATATATGTACTCTGCACAATGACCGGACTACAATGCAAACATAAAAGTCAAATACGCTGCCATAACCGCTGCAGGCAAATCTAAAATAACTCGCCAAATTGTATTGTCTCGTACAGAGTACAATTGTGAATTTGATCAGTTAGTATATTTAATGGCGCCATTTTTTTCTCGTTCGGAGGTATTATTAAAACTAAAGTATCGGACTTACACGTCGAGTTTCGAATATTCAACGCAATCAAATTACAAAATAATTTATCAATATATAGGAAATTAAATATATGTCAGATTTGATGATATCGGAACGCGGTTCGTGTATAAAATATACAGAAACTGTTAATAATAAATAGAAATAACATTACACTGACATAAAATAAATCACGTAAAAATTAAATAAGAAATCTAATCGATCAAATAACACGACATTATCAGAGGATCGGCTCTCTCGCTCGCACGTTACGAGTGTCTCATAGAAAGAACATATCATAAATTTCAAAACTAATATAGAACAGGATATTTGATTTTCATATAACATATATGTATGTTTGCAATGGGTTTCGTACGACTAGGATATTAGCTAAGTTATGTATTTGTTCCGGTTAGCAAATACCAACGCATACAAACTTCTACGTTTGGAATTTAGTACACAATAACAATACAACGTAATTTAATATAATCACCATGTTTCATGGTCTATGAAATTCACTACGTTTGAGTTTCAGTGAATAAATAGGATATTATTTTGTCGACAATTTACATAGACTACAGTTTCATATTACAATCGTAGATATTATTAGATATCAGGTTCATTGGTTTACCGCCCTTTGACCTCTCAGAACTATTAAATTCTACTCGGCAAACAAACATAACCGAATTTCCAATTCAAGCGAATTTAATTCGTTTCATGTCCTATTCTCTCTGCACAGAAGATTCGAACAAACATAATATCCAATTATTCCTTATAAACACAATTATCATTCTATTAAATGATAAATTAATCACTTTTTTACTTTTTTTCACTAAATTATGATTAACTAGACTCTAAAAAACAATAGGTATGTATATATATATATATAGCTGATAAATAAAATACACTTGACACAAATTAGAAGTTTTTAAAAATCAATAAAAATAATAATAAAAAAACAAACAGATTTCACAATAAAAACTCTACTCATAACCGTGAATATTTACTGAATATTTTTACAACTATTAAGCAATTTGAATAAACGGATTCAAGGTTGTGAAATTAATTCATGTCGCCGTATGTGATTATCCTAGAAATATGTGAATTGTAAATCACGGCTGACCAAATAATCGAAACGCTGTGTAGTAAAAGCAGCAATGACGTCGAGGGTGAAACCGGCCTGAAATGTGTTCTATGAATGATACGGTCGAATTCTCTTTAATGTTGCCATACCAACTTTGAACTGAAAACCACATCAAACACGGCCACATATTAAATGTATGGAACTGATATGTCATTTGCTTGAGGAAAAGTTCTTGTAAGGTTCGCTTACACGAATGATTCGAATAGTTTTCATGAAAATATATTCAAAAATAGTTTTATTTAAATTAAATTACTCGAAAATAGTTTAAATTAACTTGTTTTATAATTTAATTAACAAAAAAAGTACAAATTATTCCTAATAACTGTTTTTTAAATAAATTTTTATTTTAAAAACAACTAAAAGCATTCACGATCTTGTTCTGTTATGATATAGAAAAGCTTTGAATGAAACAGACTGTAAATATTTTATTGTTAATAATACCAGTTCAATTTTGAAAAAAAATATTTTGATAATCAGTTGCAGTACAGATTTTTCGAGATGGAAATCTACTATTTTATATATTTTCTATATAATAGATCTTCAGTAAATTGCATAGTTATTCAAAAAATATATTTCAATTTATTTCCAACAAACATTTTTTGTAAAAAAAATAGCATCCCATAAATACATTTTAATATTAATAACTATTATTTTAACTCTTGTTTATGAAACTTATTCACATTATAATTTGTTTAATTTCATGAACAAAGACATGAAAATTCAATAAGAATTTTAAACATGATGTTTTACACGCATTTCAAAAATGTTCAGTTGTACAAAAATAAACGAATTTTAAAATTTTCATGTATTTCAATTGAAAAAAAAACGAAAAAGAAGTAAAAAATCAAGGAAAGTCTACAAGTGAAAACAGTAAAATATCATAATTTATAAAATTAAATTCAAAATATACGAATATTAAAACCAAATGATTAAAATGAAATTTAGCACAAAAAAGAATAATATTTTATCTGCAGTTACAACTGAGGTTAAAATATTTTTCAAATGACTTACTTTTCAATTTTGTTTCGATTCTATTGATTCTAGTGATTCTATTCACATCAATTTCTTAATGTTCTTATATATGATTTCAAAAATATACATGAAAAACTATCTAAATCTTAAAGGAGTTAGTGTGAAATAATTTAAGATCAGGACCAATCAATCAAATGAGAATTTAATTCGATCGTTGATTTCAGCACGATTGAATCGTATAATATGTCCTTTAGAATGCAACCTTCAATTCGAGCCCGACGTCGTTCAATTTCCATCGTTCCGCTTCTGTGACCTTTAGATGTCGAATGACTTGTAATTGTGGTACATGTTGCAGGAGACGAAATATAGATGCTGTTTTCTGATGAATTTTCCGCTAGGTACGAGACGAAATAAGAAATAAATTTACTTCAGTACACTTTTTCATCACTGTCGTTAAAGTTCTTTCTTTTTTAATTAAGATTTCTATTTAGTTTTCTCTTTGTACTTCTTCATATATATATATATATATATATATATATATATATATATATATATATATATATATATAGAGAGAGAGAGAGAGAGAGAGAAAGAGAGAGAGAGTTGGTGCAAAAATAATTGCGGTTTTTATTATTTTAAGTTTATCTCCGATTTTTCTAGTTACGGTTATCTTTTGTTATAGTCATGTGGATAAATCAATGTAAGAAATGAAATTATCATTACTGATTTCAACTTATGTGTACTGTTTTCGTTCATTAGTACCGTTGGACATAACCTTTTAAATTAGTCATGGAAAAAGGCAAATTCGCGCGATTTTTAATATGAGTTTAAATAAAGCAACAGAAACTGCTCGAAATATCAAATTTATTTTTGGCGATGAGTCAATTAGTGAACGTACAGCTCAATATTGATTCAAAAAATTTCGTAATGGAAACACTCTGATGATGAGAATAGTAGTGGATGCCTATAGTTATAGACAATAATGATTTAAGAACTATAAGAAATAAACAAACTTGTTTGCCGTTGGGAGAAATGTATGCAGGCTAATGGTTTTTATTAATAAATGTAACTTGAATATAACTTTTTAATTAATAAATATAATTTTTAACTGATATATGCGACTTTACACTCGATACATAAAAACCGCAATTATTTTTTCCCCCAACCAAATTATATATATATATATATATATATATATATATATATATATATATATATATATGTATAAAGTATATCACGACGTAAATGGCGACCTTCGAATAAGACTAAATTGAAATTTTCAGATAAAATTTATACATTTATCATACATATGGGTCTTATAAGACGATCCTAAATTGAATACCTCTTTCACATGTTATAATACCATTCGGTGTCCGAAATTAAAATTAAAGGAATTACATTTTTCGATTTAAAGTTTCAAAAATGAAATTCGACGAATCACCTTATTTTGACACACTGTTTATTAAAACATCGTGCACGGCTTGTATCGAGTAGGCTATGGATATGCATTTTATTTTTAATTTTTTTTATTTAAAATGAATTTATGTTAAATACCAAAATTTAAATTCATTTTTTTTAAATAACGAATTTAATTTTTATTTAAGCACAATGAATTCTTCTTGTTATTTTAAAGTTTCTTTTTTTGTATAGAGCTTTTAAGACGACCTCCTATTTTTTTAAGATTTTTTTTGGTTTTAAGGCTCGCCTTACATGCCGAGATATACGGTGTGTATATATATATATATATATATATATATATATGTGTGTGTGTGTGTGTATGTGTGTTTGTGTGTGTAACAATGTAAATATGGGAGTATAGATATTTTTTGGAAATATTTTCAGCCGGTTATAAGTGAAATTAACAAGGGAAAGTCCATTATTCCACTGCGACATATCGTAAAGTAAAAATCTCTGAATGCAATTTCTCTGTAAATAATAAATGCACCGGAGGGTAGTTTTAACGGTTGCACACTCGGGACTAGTATTATAAGTTCTGCTTCCTTGACATTTCAATTCCGTATACCTTAAAAAAATCTGCATTTTCATTGCATTTGCGTACTTTATAAAAAAAGGAAAAGAACGAATAAGTATTCGTTGGCACGTTGACGCTTCGTTCGAATTTATTCTCGGTGTAAAAAGTACAGAAAATGATTCCATAATACGGACTGAGCTATTTTAATTGGAATTTAACAGTGAAATCAGTTGAATGTAGAGAAGAATGGAAACGGTTTTGTGAATACATCGAACGTATTTCATTTTTCTTATTGAATATATTAAAAGGTTGCGTGATTGATGATCGTTTTTTTTTGGTTCATTTGTAATTTTTTATGTGTTGTTTATAAACAAATCTGAATAGAAATTAAAAAAAAAAAAAACAAATAATTTGAAAACAGCTTCTAACGAAAATATGAAATAAATATTATTAATATTAATCAATTTTTATGTCAGGTATAAATCATTTTGTGTTATATTTTTATACATAAATGAATATTAGCATTTAGTTTATTCATGTTGACTCATATTTTTTTAAAAAATATTACATTGTTTTTACTTCAAATTAAATTTTGTACAAGCTTGAAAAAGTAATAGTTTCTATATAAAAAAATACATATTAAATCTCAATCGATTCTTGTAAATAATTTGTCAAAAAAAAAACGTTCACTCATTGCGTGATTAATGGTAATTTTTTTGTTCAGTTACGCATGTTATTTATTTGCTCAATTTTTCTATTTGTGTTATTTATATACACATTAAAGAAAATAAATTGCAGAGAAACAAATATTCAAAATACAAAAATATGATTTTAAATTATTACTCTTAAATGTAGAAATATTTACGGCATGTACTTTAATATTTAATAGATTTAAGACAAAAATAGTTTTCTGAATAAAATTTATTTGTATCCTACAAGTATAAGAAAATGTTTTCAAAGAAAACTTTACCATTTTGTCTACAAACAATAAATATAATTTTTATTTTTTAATGAAATGTTAATTAATGTTAGTGACTAAATGATTTTTATTAATCAATTTTTAACTCATGATTTTTTTTAATATTTGTTTTTCTTTTATTGATTTAAAACAAAATAAAATAAGTAACTTACGTGACATTTCTTATTTTTACATTTGTCAAGACAAACTGAAGACTATTTCAATAAAATGTTAACAATTCTATTAATTATTTTTATGTAGAAATTTCTACTTTATAAAAAATCGACTATTATCTAAAATTGCAGTCTGTTAATGTATAAAAATAAATAGAAAAATAATTTTGATATTTACTGTATTGCTGTAATTTCACTATTTAAATATTAACTAATCTAATTTTCTGGTCTTCATTGAATTCATCCTACTCAAATATCATCATCCTTATAATTATTAGGATGGTAGAAAAATAATTGCAGTTTATAACCTTCAAATTCACATACATTTTTCTCTTTTCCAATTTTCCTAGCTGTTTGATGGTCCAGAACTGTTGGTTGATTAAAATCAAACTTTTCTACAAGCTCTCGATTGGTTGTGAATTGTTCTGATGCAACTACGTCTTCAGCTGGTCGTTATGAAGTGAAGAAGGACGCCCACGACCTTCTTCATTTTCAAGGCTCTCGTCCCCAGCATAAAATTTTTAGAACCACTTTTATACTGTATATTCCTTAAGAGTATCCTCATTAAAACTATCTTTTAATTTACAAGCAGTTTCTGTTGCTTTACCACCCGTTTTGAACTCATCCAAAAAGGCTCTTATTTGCTTCTTTTCCATCTTTAATTCAATAGCCTAATTTGAAGCAAAATTAACAATAAAACCAAAGTCGATGATACCAAAATACAAACCGAAAAACGCACTTTAAAATGATATGAAAACGATGTAATGACTCTTTGGCACAATAGGCGTAGAATAGAATATAGAAAAGACTAGAGTCCAAACTTGTCAGAAATAAGATACTCTAGTGATCTTCATAAAAACTAGTAGAAGTCATTAAGATCACTTTTTTTAATTATTTAAATACAGCATTGAGTTCAGCCGTAAAGAGTGTCGATTGAAAGAAATTTATAAGAATAGTGTCCTGGACAATAATTATTATGAATATCACGGTATGTTATATCGGTGTAAAAGAATATTAATGTGTTTGTAACGATTAAAAAATAATGACTGTATAATAATTCTCCCTGATAAAAGAAATATTACAATTAATGCTATACCTTTTTAAAAATGAATGCAAATTAAAAGCTGTTTTTAAGTCTATAATACGAAATGATATAAACAAATGGAAAATAATAACTTTTTTATATTGTTCATTTTGTCGATTACATACAATCGATTTTAAAAATGCATCAACTTTATCAACTCCGATGGCATTCTTTTACAAATAGTCGAAATGCCACTGTACTAATATAGTTTCATTAATAAAAATAACTACCGTCAGTGTTAGTACATTCTGATGAACCCATCACGACCGTTCGACTGAGTTATTAACCGCATCGAACGAGATTCCATATCGTTCCATTTCAGTCGTAAAATTTTAATCTCGACGTACATCATCAACAGTAACAGTAAATACAGCGAACGAATCGACAGCCTAACAAATCGTCGACGAACACCCACGGCCACTACTCATCTGTGCAACTCTGGGCGGTGTACTATAAAATGTATTCCGTCATTTATCAACCTCTTGAACGGCTGACAATGAACTGGCAGCGCCGCCTGGCGACAATTCAACTCACTTACATTGCTTGCTAATGACGTTACGAGTTTACATCAGTGGCGGAGATTGTCGGTACGTACGGAGACGGGAGACCTCGTACGCTTTTTCTCCGGACCCGGAGCGGTTTCAAAGCGTCCGTTTGTTTGACGGCCGTCGCGTACTTCTCTAACATTCTATTGCCATCGTCCGTCCGTCCGTTCGTTCGTCTAACGGCGTCACTGTTGTTTAAATTAGTGTTTCGGCGTTTAATCACGGATTTATCGCGATTTTGATGCTGTAAAGTCGCAAATTTGTTCCTTTCACTTGATTTATACATCGTGACGCCATGTACATGTTATAAATTAGATACGTAAATTGATGATAGCTGAATGACCAGATTCTACATCGTAACATTCGTGTCATTTGAATATTATGTAGAGAATAATGGCACGGTCTCTCTATCTGCAATCGTTAAAACTTTTCTAATTGCTTTTCAGTTAGTTTATTTCCTAAATTGGTCAACTTGCAAAGTTTTACACATTTTTAATACTACTTTACAAAAAAATTAATAGAGATTTATACGATAAATGATTCTAATGACCATTAAATAATAATACAATAACATTTACAACATTAAAATATACACACACATACACATATATATATATATATATATATATATATATGTATATATATAACCCAAGGAACACCTTTTTATACACTATTTTTTTATTAATATGTCATAAGTTCAAGTTATCAAAGAATTTAATATAAAATGGTAGAAAAATAATTTCAGTTTATAGCCTTTAATTCATATACATTTATCATCGGCTTTTTTCTTAACTATTTTAAGTGGTCCAGAACTGTTGGATGACTAAAGTGTAACTTTTGTGCAAGCTCTCGAATTATGCGTAGTTCTGATTCAACTAGACTGTGAAACTGACGAATCCCTTGTCGAAAAAAATATAGTGTCATTGAGTCGATGAAGCCGTAATACATTTTCGGAACTCTTCCATTGTTTTAGATTTTTTTTCATATTTTATATGTCATAACATCTTCTTTCAAAGCTGAACAAATCATTATCGCACAGAATTTTTTTTTTAATTTTAATGGGAAAAGTATGCAATGTCCAATATGCTGTATTTTGGACACCATCGTATTCACTACTGTTTTGTGAGGTTATGCCAACTGCTTGGCCAAGTTATATACTGTTTTTAAATATTAAGGTTCGAATTCAAAATACTAAAACAAAAGAAAATATTTTAATTTAAAACTGAGTTCTTATTGATTCCATTTAAAGGCATAGAATTATTTTTTAAACCGAATATATTTCTTCTTTTTTACAGTATATATATATACTAGTAGTTTTTTAAGCTCATAAAAGATTATAATTAATTTAAATAATAAGAATTATACATACATTAAAATTATTTTAAATAATAATCAGATAGTATAAATTTTAATTTTCATCAAAAATAATTTTCAATAGAGTAATTAACACAAAAATAAAAAAAATAATTCTGCACTTACTGAATTTACAATCATTCTGTTCAAGTTCTCTAAAAACAACTCAAGTATCATTTATTGTATTATTTTTACGACTTTAATGTCTAGTTAATAAACAGAATAATTCATTAATAAGAATGTTTGAAACAAATTAGTACAATTTGTAGATCACGCGTAAAACTAATGATACATTAACAAAAACGAACCCTCATGTTACCAGTGCAATAAAATATCGATTCTGATATATCTGTTCCATAACGCCGATAAAAGTACCGATTAAAACAGGCTTAAACAATTGAAACACGTTAAATCGTCCATGAAAAAAAAACGTTTACTGTTGATTTTCATTTTTCGAAAAAAAGCACAACAACAACATCCGAACGCGTGTTTGAACAAATCGCGCTGAACAAAAAAAAAAAAAAAAAACGCTTTCGAACGGCATTCATTACAAACCGCACTGTTGGCCGAAAAATCAGACCAAAGCAAAATTCACGATAAGTAATGTAATCGAGCCGCCATTGTAAAAAACAATACAATACATAGGCAATTTACGCACGACATGGATCGCTTGGACAAAATGACGTCGATCTCTTCTCGTTTTGCGACGCAACACTTATTCCAGACGCCAGTGGCGACGCTCGACCCTGATGACGTCAATATATCGACGGTATATTTAAATTTGACGTAATCACGGGAAATTGTATCACGGAATATCGTTTTCTTTAGATTTTAAGGGAAGATTTGGTTTAATTCAACATATTTCATTTTAAATTTAATACTGTAATCAAATACTACTTACATTATAAAATGGAGGTATAGTACAACACACAAACAGCTTATGAAGATCTTACCTGAAACAAAAAAAGAGATTAAATCATACTACTCGATTATATGAAGCACATTATTTATTTATATTTATATTTGAAAATAATATTTTCACTTTTACAAATGAATTCGTTTTTTCACTCTACGAACCACAAATATTTCTTTGATAAAAATTATTCAATAAATTATTGAGTGTTGCTCTGTCCACTTGTATGGGGATGCAATTGACATAACCTCAAAAAACAGTAGCGAAAGAACAATGTCCCAAAAACAGTACATTCTCTTCACATTCTAGTTTAAAAAAAATGCTGTACGATAATGGTTTGTTCAGCTTTGAAAGAAGATGTTGTGATGCATAGTCATCGAAATGCGTATAACTAACAATAAACAAATATCAATAATGAATTATTGAAGATTTCTAATAGAAAATATTTTTGTGGTTTGTGGAGAAGTGAGATAAGACCCAAAAACTCCATTCATAAAAAATTCAGTTATTAAAATAAATATTTTTATTCATTCAAGAATTTATTTAAAGAACAGTTTCTACAAAATTCGAATCATTTGTTTTGGACTAAATCAATAATAATAAAATATATACATATCCACAAATTTTCATTCCATACAATGTCGATATTCTTAAATATTTCATTAGCTAATAACGAACATGTACGATAAATAATTCGAGAAGAGATACTTAAATATTTCCCTCGGCAACAAACAACTACCTCTCTATTCATACTCGATTATAATTAAATCAGAATGTGCTTCAGGCTTGCTGACGAATGAAGATTGAATATTATAGACTCTCGTGTGTATGTGCAATTGAACGTTGTAGCACGCTTTTCACTTACACATTGCAATAGCAGCGTCATAAATAACTATTATGTGAAGCAGCTGTGGGTGTATGCCTGCCAGTGGATAATAATTCTGTGATTTCCATTTTCGATGAGGGGTTGAATTAATGCGATTATTTCATTCGGTGTTTTTAGTCAACGTATTAGAATTTAGTTTAAATATTGTTCTGGCGCTGTACGGGAGCTTTATTTGATTTGAAGGTAACAACCGAGCTTATGCTGATTTGATATTGATACTGGATCTTTTTTAATGGCATGTTTATCTTTTAGTCGAGCTTAATTATAAATCTATTTTTAAAACAGTTTATCGAAAAAAAGTGTTGAAAGTTCATTACGCTTTTTTTAAAGAAATGCGAATATATTGATTGAAGATTAATATTCATAATTCATAACTTATTCTCGTTCGTTATAGAATTATACATAATTTTTTATACTACATTTGTAACAAATTCATATTCAAGGAATGAAATAGTATTATACAGAATGTCCTAGAATTAAATGCACTTTTCAAAAATTTATACTAAAACATTGGTTTGCTGAGAGTAACTTTTATTACTGAAAACATAAAGAATATTAATGGGAATTTATGTATTAAAAATTAAATGGTCCAGAAGATGAACATTGTGACAACTGTGTTCTTGTAATTTCGTTCTGAAATTTAGTAAGATGCACTTGTATGTTTCCTGAGGAATCACATCCATCCCACGTCGAATATTATCCGTTAATTGCTTCGTAGTAACAGGATTATTTGAATAGACTCTCATTTTAAGGAATTTCCACAAAAGAAAAGCAAGAGGGAATAAAAGAAATCATTTTTCATCGAAATTCAACCTTATCACAAAGTCTCCCTCGTTTAAATCTTAAACAAGTTGAATTTTATAGAGGTGGAGCTTTAAATCCAGCGATAAAAATCAATGCACAGTTGAAAAAGAAAAAGCGTTCTCAAGTTGCAAGGTAAACAAAAGTTCATTTTAATCTGTGACACTCTGTACTTTAAATTGAATCAATCATAACTCTGTTTTAAATCAAAATATTTTCTCATAGTTTTAAAATTTTGAAATGTCAACCTTAACATTTAAAAAACACTATATATGTTGGTCAAGCAATCGGTATAACCTCACAAAACAGAAGCGACAATGATGGCATCCGAAAGGCACCATATTAGATATTCCATACTTTTCGCATTCTAGTCGAGAAAAATGCAATGAACGATTTGTTCAGATTTGGAGGTGTTATGAAGCATAAAATATATAAAAAATACTAAAACAGTAAAAAAGATCGAAAATACATTACGACTTCATCGACTCAAAGCCGCCATATTTTTTTGACAAGGGATTCATCAGTTTTCCGACAGAAGGAGAGAAGTTAAATAAAATAATGGGGTATATTTTGAGGACTGAAATATATTCCATTTTTCAGTAAATAAACATTCATTTTCAATAAAAAAAGTGCCGAATAAATTTACGGATCTAATATATTGATTACAGATTAGTATTATATTTCAAATCTTATTCTATTTCGTTATAGAATTGTACATTTTTTTAATTGTAATTTTTTATCAAATTCACATTCAAGTAATAAAACAATATTATACCTAGCACATTTATATTCCAACAGAAAAATCATTAGAAAATGTTATAAAATCAGACACAAATATATACATTTAAAAATACCGCTCATCGTTTTAAAAATAAGTTCTTTAAAAAACAACAATATATATTTTGTTAATAATAAAAGTAGTGAAACTATAAACCTGTCAAAACTTGATCACAATAAAATATTTCTTTTTTATAATATTGTATAAATGAGTATGTATGTGAGTATGTATGTGTGCTTTTCGGTTGATTTACTGTTATATTCTTTTTTATATAAACAATATGACAAGTAACGTTACGAACTAATAGCTGTGAGATTCCGTACGCTTACGGCAATAATCACAGTGTGATTTCGTGATTGCGTTCCATCCCCTCGTAACCGGGCCTTCGCCATACGTCACCCGGGCCACACACATTATGTGTTATGTCGTCACATGAGAACAAGACGAAGAGAATGTGGAGAAAACGCTGTAGGAGGTCGCGCGCACGGCTCATATTTTCAACGGGCCATCTTTAATTTCCTACACTTTTATAGCTTCCTGCAGCTAGCTATATCACAGTATGATTCTTCTGCAGTCACACACGCACACATAAATACCAGCATACACAGTGTACAGTGTTGGATTTACACACTAACACTGTATATATATATATATATATATATATATATATATATATATATATATATATATATTCCTTTGTAATCATTTTACTACTACTTAAAAAACAATATGAATTAATTATAAACTTCTAGTCAGCGGTAAAAGTTGTAAAAGTTAAGAAAAGACGATTTGAATATTACAATATTATGAGAAAGAAAAGAATTTTATAGCCCATGAAACGATTTTCTTGTGAATATGAAATTATTCTGTAGATATTAATAATTTATAAAAAGATTTATTTTTATGGTATTAATTAAAGAGTTGAACGTTGTATTTAATTCGTCTAATGGAACAAATAATATAAAAAAATATTAATGTTGTTTCGTTTTCATATTCCGAATATTTTCTATTTTAACCCTTTGTACTCGGAGATTTCTTTCACCCCACCTATCAGCAACTCCAGCATATTTTTTAAGAAAATAGTAAGCAATAAATAACTTCAAAGAAAATGATATAACATTGTAAATAATTTCTTTATTCAAATGAAACTTCAAAAATACATTTATTAGATTATGTTTTATAAAAAAAATAATATTGTTACTTATTAGATTCACGATGTTCCCTCAGAGAGGACAGTCGAGTGGAAAGGGTTGATACTAATTTCAGATAAATTTAAAGGAATGTATATATGATTTTTTTTTAAAATAAATAGTTTATTTTGAGTGAATTGCATATTGAGTTGATATATGTATTTATCTATTCGTTTATTAGGTTATTTTTACTTTTATCCGAGAACAATTCGTATTAATAATTCACTCAATTCTTTATATTCCATAACTAGTTTCGAATTTTCAATTATCTAGGTAGTTCTCATATTATTTATTTAACATTTTTTTTTCTAAAAAAATATATAAAATACTATTCTAGTAAAATGTATATACGGACCTTAAATACAGTCAAAATTAGATTATACAGAAACTACTTAAAGATGACTTAAGAGTTGAAACTATTCGAAATAAAATAGAACAACATTTCGACGAAAAATGTGTTAGTTCAAAATTTTTTTTTACAGGATTAATATGTGAAATATTGAAAAGGGGATTTATTAAATCTTTTTTAAACATTGAAAAATACGTTAGTATATTATCGGATGTTTTTTTTTAGATTACAATAAGAGAGAAAGTAAATAAATTTATTTAAACATGTCAATTGATGTTCTTATAGCTAAAAATACATTAAGAGTGCGAAAACAAAGTAAATCTGCTTATCGAAAAAAGGATTAACATAAAATCGAATACCGAATAACTAAGACAAGAATAAACAGTTGTATTTCCTTTCACAGATGAAATTTTTATTCGCTACAAATCACAAAAAAAAATAAAGAGATATAGAAAATGTAATATCACCATTGAATTGCGTACAAGTAAGAATTAAAAATAATAAATAATTAATTATTTAATATCTACGATAGTTTTAGAAAATCTTTTCTAATTTTATAAAGAAATGAAAAATTAATTTATAAAAATGGATTTAGATAAGTTGCCAAAATTAGAATTTTTTTGATATTTGCAATCCCTTTATTATGTTGTTCTGATGATTTTCTTTTTTTTAATCATCTGAGTATTTGTTATCCAATACTAGTTTCAAAATATTTGGAATTTTCAAGTACAGATGAGAAAATTTAATATCTAGTGAAGATATCACAAGATCAGGGGTTAATTTATTTCTACTGTAACGTTCTTAAATCGCTTATGTTTCAAACCTGCATTGTTCAATATATAGTTTCAGGTAGAAATGAAAGTATTTGATATCTATCTGAAGACAGCACACGTTCTGAAACTAGCAGTGAAGAACAGACACTCAGATGATTCAAAAGGACGAAAACCATTAGGATACTGTCATATCAACAGCTATATTATCTATAATTTTTTTTTCATTAGAATACACACTTCTCTTTTGTCTCTCTCGCTATATCTCCCACAAGCACACAAATATATAAACATGAGTCCAAAAAATGCATGTACACTATCGCCAATAAGTCAGCAACATTTTTTTTTCTTTTTCAGTAAAATTGAATTTATGAAAATAAAATAAAGTTAACAATTAAAGTGTGTATACAATTTTGGATTTCTCTCTCTCTCTCTCTCTCTATATATATATATATATAAACGCAAAAAAATCATAAAAATAAATAATTTTCCAAACGAAGTGATGTCTCTGGTTGAAAAAAGTCAAATTAATTATCTTCCGTTAGAAAAGTAATATCAAAAATTTTATACATACATATATATATATATATATATATATATATATATATATATATATATATATATATATATAAAATGAGAGTTTGTACGTAATGATAATACGGACGGATTAAAAGAAAACGGACACATGCTGACATGTTGACGCATGAGGTGGGCTGCAAGAGGCTGGCGTCAAATAAATCACCGTTGTTTTGTTGTGCTGCAGTCGAAAGACGAATCTTGTCAAGTGTGCAGAAACAACGTCGTTAAAATGTGGAAAAATACACTTAAAATTGTATTTTTTCAGAAATCACTTTGTGATTCAAAGTAAAAAAATTAAAGAATGTTTTTTGAAATAAGTTTCATATGAAAAGCTTAAATATTTTTCATAAAAAAACGGTTCGTTTTATAAAAGAAATCTTATCAAAGATGCATACATTTCTTAACATTTTATTCATGTTCAATAAGGTTTAAATAATTTTTCAAATTATATATATATATATATATATATATGACATATTCACAAGAAAGTAAAATGCAATCGTGGAACAAATCACATTGAAATTATTTCAAACACGAGTCACGCTTATAAGCGAAAGCTTTAAACGAACACGGCTATCGAATGCAACCGTCCTTGACGCTAACTTTATTTTTGATGAGCTTTTCGAATGGCAATGAGTTTTCCAGACCGATTTAAATACACACCGCTATTTAAAATGTATTCTTCTGTACAGCGTGAGCATTTTGTAACGTTTTCCCAACTCGTTTAATGAAACGTGTAATGTGGTGTTTGACAAAGGGTTGTTTTTTTTCCTACTCGTGATATACTTTTTTTCTATACAAATATACACACCTCTACATATATTTATGTAAAATGTGTATAAAAAATAGAAAGGGAGTATTTTTTATGTACAGGAAAAGTTAAGTAAACATTTTGAATGAGAATTGGAAATTTGAGCTTAGACTTCATATGAATTGTATTATTTATTACTTTTCTCTTTTTTAAACTTAGAGAAAAGTAATAAATAATGCAATTCATTGTCAATATATATTTTAAACTTATATACTGACAAACTGTCTTACATATTTTATCATTTATTTTCATTTATACTGTACCAGCCAAATAAATCTTCTCTGAATTAATTGCCTGAAGGAAAAAAACACCAGATTTTTCCATAATACAGTATTGGAACTGTAGCTAAATTCACTTTCATGAATAATTACTCTTTCACGTCACAAATTATTCAAATGTTCTGATCAATAATTAATTATTGATTATTATTTATAGCCATTCGATAGAAATTCTATCATCTTCAACGCATTTATGTCCATAAATATATTTTATGGACATTAACGCTTATATTACGGTATAAAGGTACAAAATAAATTATCATGTACCTTATCACTCTGAAAATAAAGACACTTTCATCGAAATACGCATAAAGAATAATCAAAAATGATTAGCAATCAATTATTAAATATTTTTGATCATTAAACTGTTTGTTGTTTTTGGATGAGTGAAAAATTTCATTTATAAAATCAGATTTCTTCATTGATGGAATAAAAGAAACTTATTACATGGCAGAAATGTACTGACAATGATGATGATTTTATTGAAAAATAAATCCAATACTTTCAAGCTTTCTGTTTTGTTTCATATCAATACTTGAAACCATTCAAGAGTATGAGCTCCTATAAAAACTTAATAAATATCTTATAAATTTGTTTCTTTTTCCCAACTATAGTACAAAAAAAAAACACATTTTTAATTGAGAGAAGTGCCTTTTCAATTAATTGTTATTTTTAATTATCTGAAGAACAAACAATTAAAAATTTCTATAAATAAATCATCGAAACTGAACTAAAATGATTTCTTTTATTTTAAAGTACTGTCTGCGAAAATTAATATTTCTTATTTTATACATAGGTCTAAATTCAATTAAACTAAAATGGAATATTGAATTCTATAAAAACTAAAAGTATCACAATAAAATAATTTTGAATATTTAGTTATTTTATCTACAATTTTAAATAAGCAAACTGTAACATTTTATTCAAAAGATCAAAGTATTTTTAATTGAAATTTGACTAATTTATTAATTAATTCTGATTTTTTTAAACAAAATCACTGTTTTCAGAAGTAAATATCTTTTTAAATCATACAAAGCTATAAACTTATTTAAACAAAAATGATATACTAACCTTCCTACAACTAAAAATTCTAATATATAATAACTTTGATCATTTCACTCTAGTTCTTTTAATAAACGATTCTAAACTGTAAGATTTTCTTAACAAAATCAAAGTGTTTTAATTGAAATTATTCTGAAATTCTACATTTTTTTCAATTAGAACAAGTCTTTATTTCGACATTAATAATTTTTATCTTTTTTAAAGCTTTTAAATCCTAAATAAAAAACAATACATTAAATCTTATCAGATTTGATTTTTTTTAAATAAAAAAAAATTCCGAATAATTTTTTCTCATCGTTTCAGCCACGATTGTACCACGTCTCAACGAAACTCATCTCTGATCAAACCCCATTAATTTATACGCGAAACAGATAAAACCATTATGTAATATACAGAGCACATAAACGGAATGATTATCTACCGCAGTGCTTAACTGGTTAGATAATGGATTATCATCGAAATAATTATTCCACATAAAATAGCCATAAAAAGCACACATTAAAACTACCCTTATACTATTCACCCATTAACACGACTCCCCGTCATCATTATCATCTTCCACGTCACCCCCGGTACCCGCGTCACTCTTTTCTGCACACACACACACTGATGACGACGGAGTCGTTAGAAATGCTTGGTTCTCTGCGATACGTCTACGAGAAAAAAGTGGCGAGAGATTCGTCCAGACGTTTTTTTTTATATGATTTTTAATGATCGAGAAAGACTGTTTACGATCAATTATCACATTTTATGAGTCTCTCGAGTATCGAATCGTCTTTGATGTTATTTGTCAAAGTGTCGTGATTCGATACATTGTTAGATGGTTTATTAATTTCTTTAGTTTACTACTAGAAAGTGTCTGGAAAGAAGCAGCAATATATTTCTAATGAACAAAATTGGATAAACGAGTAGCTTTATGAACTAATATATAAATATTTCAAAATGACAATTTCACAATTATATTCTATTGGGTTGAAATAAAAGTTCATAGCGTTTTAAAATACATGTCATTAATTGCAGTTTCGCAAGCAGTTCGATTATATGACATGATTCCATATGTTTTTCTCTGCTATTTTTGTGTAACTTTCTGAATTTAAAATCTATTAAATTTAAAATTAAAAATTGATGAATGTAAACGCAACGAACTTTTTTTCTAACCCAATATTTGTATATCTCACAGGGTTTACAGTCTTGCTTTAAAGAGATTAAAAATAAACAAATCGTCCAAACATTTTATAATAACCTATCGAAATATTTTTAATTTGAATCAATTTATAAAATAAATATCAAAATGTTTTACTTCTGTTGGTATAGAGCATAAAATATAAATGTTTACACGTACATATTTCCATTTAATTCAATTCAATGAAGTAATGACTATATAAGTTCGAAAAGCTTTCACTACGCTTTGAAGAAAAAAATATACTTAATAATAAAATACGGGAGCTAATGTAACAGTTACATTTTTTACATAAATTGTGCATACAACATACATACAAATTAGATTTTCCCCATTTTCGGTATATCCCTTTTACGCTTACTATGCGACAAAATCTAAAAGCTTTTTTAAACTAAATGCGTTAAGAACTGTACATTCTATACAAAAAGATATATAAGCATACATGCATTAGGTATAAATATAATATATATATATATATATTTAAATATATAAATATATACGTATGTAAATAAAATAAAATGCATATTATCGATTTTTTTTAATAAAATAATATATGTTTAATAAAAAAAGTCTGCTATAATAGATAAGGTAAATCAAAATAAAAAATATTACAGATTAACATCATTTTGAAAAATTACATTGAATATATTTGATATCACAATATATTCTTTCACACTAGCTGAATTCATTTTTATGGATAAATATTTCATTTCCTCACAAACATAATTTTTCGTATGAAGAGATTAATTTACAGAAAATTGATCCCTTTTTCAAATATTAAATAAAAGAAAAACTATTAGTTAACAGACCCTAAAAGTATATTTTTCTAAAATTCATTTATAATTCGTTCTTGAAAATGTAAAACTACTTATCAGCTTAAGACCGCCTTTTAATTAAAAAATACAAATCTGTCATTCATTACGCAAGACTAATATTCCTCAAAAATTGAATAATTTTAATTGAAAATACATACAAATCTCTTGAAAATATAAAACAACAAATTTCAAATATCAGCATTTAAATAGTAATAAAACTCAACAACAACAAAAAACTGTACAACGAATATTGAAAAAGTTTTTCTTCAATCTGTATAAATTACACTTATGGAAACCTCGATAAATTATTAACCAATCGATGTTTTATTTAGAGGGAAAAAAACATCAAACTTCGCAATGTGGAAAAAAAACTCTCGATTTAAAAATAATAAAACAATACAGAAATAAAACACGAAAAACTCGAACACGACAATATTTACACAAAGCTAAAATTTATGCTTCATTTATTATTCATCGAAGTTGTAGAAAGTTGTGTGTATATGTGTGTAATATTTTTTTTTTTTGGTGAAAATTCCAGCTTTTATGTTACACTGTTAAAATAAATATTTACTGAAAGCCGTATCTAAACATTGGAACGGTTTTATTCAATTCCCGAAGACCTTTTTATCGTCTTATTCATTGATAAACTCGTTCGAAAGTGACACTTTCCTTGATGGTGATGATTGATGTTTAATTCAGTTAATGGGTTCGAGTATGTGGCTTGTTTCTACATACGAATTAATCAAGTTTAGTTGGTAAATATTTTTTTCTGAGGTAAAGATGGTATAAGACAATTTGTTGATGCTTCAATTATGTATAATGAATGCCTGTCAATTTAAAAACATATTATTCTAAGACTCAATGCGTACTGATTAAAAATAAATATTTTCCTCTAAAAATATATAAATGAAGGTGAAGAATTATCTGACAAATAAAAAAGAAATATAATTCAATACAATTATTTCAAGTTAAACTAAATTGACTGTAAAACCTACAATGAATTAACTATTAAATTCTTTACATCTCGTTCTTTTTATAACCGTCTTAAAGTTTGCAAGAATTATACGATTCCGAGAATTTTAACACATTTACATACACACAAATATATATATATATATATATATATATATATATATATATATATATATATATGTATATAAACCCAAACGAATGTTATATTTAAATATACTGTCACATAAAAAGACCGTTTCGCAATCTGTGTAAACAAATTCTAATGTTGAAAATTTTTGTGGTCTCATAAAACATTTATCAAAATTACTGTACAGTCGAATGCATCTCTACTAAAGAAAAAGAGACTGTGTTTGTATATGTATGTATACATATATACATACATACATACCACAAAACCCGACGAACTTAATGAAGAATGCATGAAATACATCCCGAGAGTTTGAACAACTTTCATAATATCTTATTTTATTTATTTTAAAACGTTCCAGAAGTACCGCCACGAGATTTATTTTATTTTTTTAATAAACTTGTTATTTTCTATGTGCTTTCTTGCCAGTTTTATTACATATCAGATTTTTAAGAATAAATAAACATGATATCAACATTTTTTGTATATAAACTTATTAAATAATATATTAAAATAATTGACGGAATGATTCGTAAGTAAAACATTTAGTAGTCTTCAACAAGACGAAATCATGTTTTATATAAGTAAACTAATTATAAATTTGTACAAAATGGCACAATACAAATTTAGAACTATGGATAAACACAATTTACAAATGAAATCATTTTCATTTTAAAAATATTAAAATATTAAAAATATTAAAAATATTAAACTATATAAACAATTCTTATTTCATTCTCCAAACTTTTTTGGATGTTTAAATTTTGAAATATCTTAATATTTTTTTAAATAGATTTTTTTCAGAAATAAATAGATTTCAGTTCAATACTGGAAAAAAATTTTATTTTATTTTTGAATCTATATGATAAAAAATAAAAATTAATTCTCTAAAAATCTATCCAGATAAGATCTAGAACTTTTTATATATTATAATATATATATATATATATATATATATATATATATATATATATATATATATATATATATATATATATAATATATATATATATAATATATATATATATATATAATATATATATATATATATATATATATATATATATATATATATATATATATATATATATACATAGAGAGAGAGAAAGCTAAAAAAATAAACATTTTTTTTCTAATAAAAATATATATTGTTTGTAAGTTGCTTTTCTGTGAATATAATACTTATGATTGAATCCTGAATACTTCAAATTGTACAATCAATTTAATTTCTTGACTAGATAAAAAATTCAATGAATGTTGAGAAAATATTTTAATTAAGAGTCATGTTTGTTTCAATTTAAAGACAATTTATTTTCACGCTTAATAAATAAGAAAATCATACTTAGATAAAATTAAATTGTTTAGAAAACGATTGTTTATTTAAACGTGCAATACCTTTTGGCAGCAAGATGGTTGTATTTTTAAAAGTGAATTTATTTAATTTATTTAATAAATTTTTATCAATCATTTGATTATTTTTGTGTGTTTCGATAAAAATTCCATCATTTTCAAAGTGTTAAGGTACAGAAAAATCCATCTTTATTTTAACTTTAATTTCTATTTAAAATTTAACAATTACAAAATATATTCTTTACAGAACGTATTTTATTAAAAAAAAAGTTTGGACTTCGACCACCGAACACAACATTTTCTAAACATAGACGAGAAACAGTACATCGCTCGAATAGAATTTTATTTTACTAACGAATCGATACGAAAATGTATTGTAATAAACGTTGTTTTCGACAAACTGTTATTGCATAGCGTTGTGAAGCTCCGATGCTGCAGAGATACAATAAGATAATACGCGTTCAGTTTAGCTGCAAACGAACAATCAGCCAGAAAAAGTTTCACAAGTGTAGCATTGACGAATCAGAGCGATTTTATTGAAATGTTCACGATATTGTTTTACAGATTTAGTCAAATCGTGCTCATTTTTTCGTATCTCGAAATAAACGGTCGTAACGTGTACACTGGGCTTTTTTGTTTATTGGTTTGTTTGTTTGCTTGTGCGTTTTTGTTCCAGTTCACTGATATTTTTTACCCTGAATTTATTACTCGTGCTGGTTTGGACAGATTTTTGATATGAATATTATATGAAAGTGTGTATAAGTTTTTGAGTTTATATAAATACACACACACACACACACATATATATATATATATATATATATATATATATATAGAGAGAGAGAGAGAGAGAGAGAGAGAGATCTGTATAGATACTTCTTGAACATTCACTTTGATATATTTTTATCCATCTATATATATGAACAAATAAATTGTAAAAAAAAAATTAAAAAACGTAGAGATTTTGTATTAAATTATTATTAACGATGACATCCGAAGTTACATAAAAAATTATGATATTGGTATCATAACAAGTAAAAATTTTTTTCTCATAAATTTTTAGAAAGTGTGAATCATGTTATAGTGTGTCTTCATTGTGTGTCTTTATTTCTGTGCTTGTACCTCGGGGTTGGGTGATTCCCCGAAACCAACCTTCGTCTCTTATTGTATATTGTCTGTGTATGAATGCGGAGCCTGATTCGTGGAATATGTGGGAAAATTAAATAACAACTACAATGAAATGTGCGACTTTATAAAACATTTACGTCCCAATACACTTGCGAAAAGAACAAACTCACTAGAATTCAACAGCGAGAATGATTATATAGACATACTATTATAATATATATATATATATATATATATATATATAATGATATTGTGAGAATATATGCGATACGAGTGAAGAGTCGGGGGTGCGAGTGAAGTGAGCAGCGGCGGAGCACACCGAGTATCAGTAAATGTAACGAGTAGGGACCAGAACCCCCTAGTTTTCTAAAAAAATATTTTTCAAACACGCTTTCCTTACCATTAGACATTAATATTTGTTGTAAAAAAAAAAACTAATTAAATTTTAAGGAGAATATGGATGTATAGATGACTTCGGTTCCTTTTTTTATAAAAATAAATGTTTACGGAAAAATAGAACACATTTCAATCTTTAAAAAATCCTCCATCTTTTTGTATAACTTTACTCCATCTGTCGAGTAAATGACGAACTCTTGTCGAAAAAAAGATGGCGGTTTTGAGTCGATGAAGTTATCAATGCATTTTTAGATTTCGTCCATTGTTTTGATATTTTTTGCACATTTTATGCATTACATCTCCTTCCCTCAAAACTGAACAAATCATTTCCAAAACTTCGGCAGCATATTTTTCAACTGAAATGCGAAAGTGTGCAATGCCTAATATGCTGCTTTTCGGGCGCCATTGTGTTCGCTACTGTTTTTGGAGTTATGCCAACTGCTTGATCAAGATATATAGTGTTTTTAAATGTTAAGGTTGGCACTTCGAAATCTTAAAACGACGAGTAAATATTTTAATTTAAAACATAAATTGTTTAGAAAACGAGCGTTTATTTAAACGTATAACACCTTTCGGTAGTAAAAAGGTGTACTTTCAAAAGTGAATTTATTTAATGTACATTATATACATATATATATATATATATATATATATATATATATATATATATATATATATATATATATATATATGCATATATGACAATCTTTGAACAAAAACAACCTCAGTTTACCCCAACATCCCTTTGTTTTCATTCTGAGACGATGCGGTTTACCTCTTCCTGCACATCCGTCGTCTTGCCGGATGCATATGCTTTCAATACCACGTTCCAGAGTCTTTCATATAACGTACCAGTGTTACTGAGAAACTTTACACAACGTTACAACGCGAATGTTTCAACCGGGTGCCCGTACATTGTAATTTCTCAACAAATCGTAGAACGTGTCTGCAGTCCTTGCAACACGTACAAATTTCAACTATGAATATAAGGGAATCCGCTGCGTTAACTTAACTGGAGGAAACCTACGTGCATACCTACCTGCATACTTGGTAACATAAAATTTTTCATTCTAATAATGAAGTGGGTGTAAACGTTATTCTCTGTTGTTTATTTCCATCGTCGACGTTTTGTTTTCTTTAACGGTGGTTTCATAAAATTTTGCGTCTTCGGCTTGAACGTTAATTTAATTATAATTGTATTCATGAGTTTTCGGAAAATTTTATTTCATTAACATACACACTTACATATATATATATATATATATATATATATATATATATATATATATATATATAAATATAAAACCTCAAATAACATTGTATATCTTTCTTTAACTACTCATAAACTTGTTTAATAATAAACTGTTCCAAGTTATGCTCTGCTTAGAATTAATAATAAGAAAAATATTTAACTGCCATAAAGTAAATGTTTGTGAAAAATGATACACAATTAATATTCTACGCAGTAAATTTTTTACTTCCTTTTACAAGTGACAATTGTCATTGTTACTTCAACAGTCTATATTTACAGTTGGAGATGAGGAAGAAAATTCATTTTGTTAAAAATATTTTCACAGACGAACTTTTTTGATTTGATTTGGAGATTATAAAAAATATCTGGTAAGAAATGTTTAATGAATGTTTGCGGAACATATATGATTGTTGCTTATTGCTCCTCAGAGGCATAAGGTACAGATACAATATGAAAAAGATATGATGATGCATCGTCATTGGTATGCGAATAAGGAATAATCAAAAAATAGTAAGAAATATTTATTGAATATTTTAATCAAATCTTTTTTGTGGATTCTGTGGTGAGTAAAAAATTCATTTCAAGATAATTCAAATACATAGCATAACTGTAGAATTAAAAAATATGTTTTTTTGAATTTACTAGGAGGATCCACACCCTGCTCGCTGCATTCTCAAAATTCTACACGTTCGCTAACGTCTCCTCATCTCTAACAAATTACAGAAATTAACAAATTATACACACAAATAATTCGCGTAAAATGGACGTCGTAAAATTTTTATCAGAAACAATATAAAAATTAACAAAACAAAATATAATAGTAAAAAGTATAACCAAATCTCCAGTGAATAGAATATTTTGAATAAATTTCTTATCAGTTTTATATTAAAATCGCATACTCTCATTCGTTGTACACCGTGAAACAGAACACTGATCATGATTGATATCAAAATGTACAATAAAATAGTTGAATATACATAACAAAGTAAAATGTATTACTTTACTTTAATTAAACAAGATTAAATATTTTATTCCCAATTTTGTGTAAAGTCGTCGCACATTTCGTGTCAATCAATTGCAATTTTATCAATTATTTATTTTTATTTTTTCTTAGACATTCTATTTTCATTCAAATTTAGTCTATTATATTTTGGATTTTAAAATGCTGAAATTAGTTTTATATTTGTACAATGTATTTGAGTTCTATTATTGTCTTTCTTATACAAAGGAATAAAAGGCTCTTGTAGTATTTTAAATAAGTTATTTCTTCTGGTATAATGACTGAACATTCTGTTACTGTCTCTCTGTATGTGTGTGTATATATATATATATATATATATATGTAGTGAGCAAAGTCCGATGACCAAGCAAAGTCCGACTTTAAACTTTAACTGCCTAGTTAAAGTTCAACTTTTCCTAGCCGCCGTCAGTCAAAGTCTGAAGTAGAACCTCTACTTAGGGCTGTATACCTGCGCTTGGCCGGGTCAAAAAAGGGTGAGGGTGAGGATGAAGGTGTGGGTAAAGGTAATCTTATTTTAATTTTATAAATCAGGATATATATTGACTAGTCAAAGTCGAACTGACTGACGGCGGCCAGGCAAAGTCGAACTTTGCCGACAACGTATATATATATATATATATATATATATATATATATATATATATATATATATATATATATATATATATATATATATATATATATATATAATGCTTTATAAGACCTACTTTTTCTATGTATATTCATATTTCCCTCCACAAACGATAATAAATTACTTTCTAAAAAAAATATTACATTCAGAATAATTCTTTGATATATAATTGTGAACGTTGAACATTTTTTTCTTGAATATATATCACATACACATTTACTAACAAACTCACTGAAATGAATACACACGTTATTCAAACAGAAAAGAAAAAGAAATATACGAATAAAACGTACGATCATCTCTAATAAATCTCGAAAATTGGTCACAGAAGTCATGTTTCGGCTTTATAATACAACACTGAACACGAGCCGTGTGTATGTATCGAATGATGCCGTCGTCGCATCTAATATCGCCGGTAATAGAATTCACGAAATATGAGTAATAAAACATGTGAAGTGTATTTCTCACGTCGATAACTCCAACCGTAATAATATTCGATCAGATGTACGTGGTAATTCATTTTACACGAAGAAACCGAATAAACAAATCCGTTTCGGTACGTGATTACTATCGAGGTCTGAAATTGTAACAAGGTCCGTGCTAAATCCCTTCAGCTTCATTAAAAATAGACAAAAAAAACACACGCACACACACACATGCGGTCGACTCGGTCTGACATCACATAGTAGTAGCTGTAAACACATTCTCAAGTCGTAAAAACGACATATACGCACTGACGTAGAATGTGAAAACGTATCTTATACACAGGTACAACTTACTTATGTACTTGTATGTGTATAGATATAACGGCACGCATACACCTGTACAGCATGTTTTTCCTTTCTTGCCTCTCGCTCTCGATTCTCTTGTATAAGTGTACTCTCCGTGTGTCTGGTGTTCCAGACACTGGCATATAAAATGCAGGTGAACGAGAACACTCGCGGGAGCTCTTATAGACAGGATTAGCTTCCTTTTACACTGACAAGATCTGAACACACCTTCAAGGAAAACGGATATCAGTGACGATACGGTTCAAATGAAATGAATACTTCTTCTGTATTTATTTTTTTATGTTATATGTATTGAACTTATATACATACATATATACATGTATATATATATATATATATATATATATATATATATATATATATATATATATATATATATATATATATATATAAAGCTTAACACACACATAAAATAAATATCTAATCGATTTCACTACATATTTTGTTACAAGATTGTCAAAGTTTCGAACACAATAATACGAGGGTCGTTTGATAAGTATGGTAAAAAAACAAGTTAAACACCGTATATTAGAAAAAAAAATTTTATTTTTCGGCATTGCAATAATTTTGAGAAATAAAAAGAAAAAAACATTAGGCCAGAGAAAACAAAAATGGTTGGGAAATGTTTTATTCTATTTTGTTAACAATAAGCATACGAGTAATTACAATAAATCACAGTTATTATGGCAAATATTACAAAAATAGTTAAATAATATTTGGTTTTCAAATTCAAATTAAATTTTAAATTTATTCATACATATCACAGCCAAATTTTAATCAATAAAGAAAGAATACCTATTTGAAAAAAAAACATTATAAAATATCCATTGTTTGATATGTTACATATTTTGTTTTCATTTATATATTAAAAATTCTATATAATTTTCACTATTCATAGTTTATTTCTATTTTAAAATAAAACTAATTTTATTGAGTTGATACAATGAATACTTCAATCCAATACACAGTATATATTTTTTTTATTCCTGGTAACTCGACAGCAAATATACTGTATTTCCATATTTTCTATTATGTTTAGTTTCATTCATTTATTTTGATTGTGAACAATAGTCACCGATTGATTTACATTCTTTCGGTTCGAAAAATATTATTCACGAATGTCGATTCATTTCTATTATATTTAATAAAATTTATATATGCTTTATGAATCGATTTCCTGTCCATTTATGTAATAAATTCTATACAGAAATACATTAAAATATACTCAAATATATTTTAATGCTTGCTGTTTTTAGTATTTTAAAATATTTATGTTGTCTATTTTTTACACATTCTACATTTATTAATATTACTTTTATAATAACTGAACATGTCAATGAAACTGCACGAACGGATTAAAAAAGAATAAAGTATTAAATTAAATCCATACAAAATTTCCATGAAAAACATTTCCATATCACAGAGATTAAACGTAAATACTCTATTCGAAAAAATAATTCAATCTCATTTTTTTTTAAAAAAAACGACTAATATTCTTCAAGCTTTGTTATTCATAAATCAAAGAATTATCAATGGATACTGTAATGACATGGTAAACGCTTTAAACGCATGTTAATCAATTTAATTTCGTAATGAATGACCGATCGAATATTGGTAATTACTGTGACCGCCATATCTGCATTCACATATTTTTCTGCTCTATAGATTTGAAAACATATGAACGTATATGATTGAGCTTCTACTCTATTGGTTAGTGTTTTTTAACTGATCGTTTCCATTGGTTGCACTGTTTTTGGTTCAGATGTTTCTTTTTTCATGTGTAGGTCGATCAGAGAATATCTTTTATAGAATAGACTAATGAGGAACGAACATACTTTTTTTGTTTGGGATATAAGAAAAGAGCTGTCAAATGCAGACTTTTCGAAATTCATTCAATACAATTTTGTAATGTTTTTTGACTGTGCCGTACGAAACATTCACGTTGATTTGTTCTAATAAAATATGATTATATTTAATAAAATTACAGAAATATCGATTGTGATTATCGTTGATGTTTTTACACGAAAAACAGTTTTTTAACCAAAAAATATACTTAATTATGTTTTTTTTTTACATATATACACAACACTTACTCGATTTCTTTTTATCAAATTTAATTGTATTTACAAGTCTATGCAAACAGTATAAAAAATAACTTATTTTTAGTTAAGAAAAATGTGCATTTAATGTGATCCAACTAATAATTCAATTTAATAGACACCACATTTTTTGAAACATTGAAAAAAACATGTTCTACTTGTCGTCACTTTTTAATAATATGCTATGATTTAAGTTTAAATGAAAGATGATTAAGTGAACAGTGATGTCATTTATTTTTATATGACGTAGACATATTGCTCACGTGTTCAGTACTATATATATATATATATATGTGTGTATGTGTGTGTGTGTGTATGCATATGCATTTATGAGTCAAAATGATGAAAATAGAAAAGACCTATATTTTATGAAAAGAATGTTAATTAAATTAATAAAATTAGAAAATATACAAGGATGTATTTATAAATCCATACTTCATGTCCTTATCCGAAAAAAATAAACTTTAAATGTCTTTCTATTAATATTTGTATCAGTTGAAACGTTGACAAGCGAATTGCGTACCGTTCACGGGTGGTAAAACATAGAAGAGGATGGACTTAATTAAATTTCGTCGGATATAAATCCCTCACGCAAAAGCAACATGCATCTGCCATCCAGTATACAGTAGCAATTTGTCTCAGAAGCGTCACTGTTAGTCGAACGAAATTGTTGAAAATGTAAGAATCGGTGAAAATGAGTTATTAAATTCATAAATAATTTTATATAAGATATTGTATCACATTAATACTCGTACCTTCTGTTATTTTTTTCATATATATATATATATATATATATATATATATATATATATATATATATATATATATATATATAGTGTGTGTGTTTGTGTGATTACAAAAACCGAATCCTTCACAATGAATACATGCGTCGACAGTCAGTTTTCGCACAACTCTATACCCTTAACAAACAACCATAGAATCAGTCACAAAAAGCATTATTTAGTTTATGTGGTGAAGGGATCGTATCCCGTCAGAATAAAGTCGAAATCCACGACGCGGTCTGATACTCTGGCAACATATGTTCGAAATCCGACATCCACAGCCAATGTATATTGTATTATACATCCGTGGAGCCTTTATCCGATTATCACGAGGTAAAACATGATGGTTACGGGTACGGATCCTTTCTCGAACTTGTATCTGATTTACATTGCAATAGTGGTACTGTTTAAATTATATATATATATATATATATATATATATATATATATATATATATATATACACATATATATTTGAATAATTGTATTGTTAAAATGAGTAAATGTAAATACAAAGATTTTAATTAAAACCTACGTTTTCCTATTTAATTCTTTTTCATTAATTAAAAATTGTGTGATTGTTTAATAAAGTAATTAGGTTTTTCTTTATATATATATATATATATATATATATATATATATATATATATATATATATATATATATATAGATGAATAATTGTATTGTTACAATGAGTAAATATAAATACAAAGATTTTAATTAAAACCAACATTTTTCTATTTAATTCTTTTTCATTAATTAAAAATTGTGTGATTGTCTAATAAAGTAATTAGAAGGTTTTTCTTTATATATATATATATATATATATATATATATATATATATATATATATACATACACGTTATAAATTTATTATTTTATATTTTTAAAAAATTATTAAATTTTACACAATAATTTTTTTTTAAATAATATGTAGTACAATACGATCAAATAAAATCACAAATAAATATAAAAAATATTGACATTTTTTACTGTAATTTTTTTTATTTTTGATTAGAAACATTCAGAAATATTCTAAATATGAGGATGGAATGAAAAGTTTCCGGCCTGGCAAATATATGGTGCAAATTGTCATGAACTGACTAGAGTTTTAAACAGTGCTATCTTTTAGTAGGTTGACTTTGACGTTTCATAAATTTATAAGTAGTTTGCATGGGATAGTCTTTCAAAGTGAAGAAGTTTTGTGTTTTGTAAAGAATGGAGAACATTGAATTATATGTAGTAATAAAATACTTCAATATTAAGGATTTATCCCCAATCGAAATAAAACCTTACCTGGATTCTTCTTCAGGAGAGTCTGCTCTATGATTTTTAACTGTTATAATATGGGTCGGGGATTTTAAACGTGGCCTTATGGGAACTGACAATGTACCTAACGTTCGGGTAGATCAAAAATGGCTACTTTTGAAGAAATAGTCTAAAAAATACATAAAATTGTATCGAGATAGGCTAGAAACTTTTCATCCCACCCTCGTATGTCCAAATTAATATACATTTTAAACTGTTTTTTTTTAAAAAAAAATAAAAAAGATTGGGATAATACTATATAAAGAACATACAGAATAAATAAAAAAACAGATAAAATGAAAACAGATAAAACAATACATTTATGTAATATACACTCAAAAATATGCACAATATGTGACAAAATTGTTCTTATTATTAACATTTCACTTCTCTTATAAACTCATATTTCTTTCTTTCTTATGAATTAAAGATTTTGGGATCATTTGAGATAGAAAATACGATTTTTTTATTTGATACGACCGTACTAATAAAAGTATATTTTTAAATAATTATTAAAACTTAAACATAATAGAAAACTATTTTTAAATAATTTGTATTGCAACATGGTATATTAAAATGAAATCATAAATAAATACAAAAAAATAACTTTCTATGTTTTGTTCTACATGATTTTTAATTGGAACATTTTTTAAAAAAAGAGAAGAATTATAATATATATGGAAAATTTATAGAACATAAAAATAATAAAAATTAAATAAATTAAACTATAATTATATTTCGTTTTAAATAACTTGAAATTCCTTAATTATTATTCAAGCATTTAGGAGATTGTTGATGATTATTAAACGCATTTAAATAATTTATATTACACACCCACAAACCCTGCACCTGAATTAATATCAGTGGTTACTATCTAGGCAGTTGTATTGTTAAGATAGCCAAAGGGATAAAGACTTCTAAGAAGGGTTGATGCGACGCATCAACCCCTACGTCTCAAGTGTCTACATTTCACACTACTTATTGCTGTAGCCGACGTTCACTATTATACTCCGACTGTTCAAGATGTTGCATACAACATCCACTAGTATATTTGCAGTATCTCAACTTCTTCTAATGTTAGATGACGATGCGGATGCACATAATTCACAGTAAATTTGCTGCACGAAATGTTACTTACATAATGTAAGGTTTCTAGTAACATTTCTTGCATGGCTCGCTCGCTGTTTGAAATTGTAACATGAACGTCGACTTTAATTGTTCAGGTTTTGTTATAATAAAAGGAAGAATTTAAAGTAGAATGCAATAAAACTAAATCAAGAAGTTAAATCACGTATATTTAATACTATATCAGAATTTATTCCCACAGTGTAAGAAAATAAAAAATCTTACTTGGAAATTCGATTAAAAAAAAGTAAAAATACTTTTATTTTACAGTTATGACACTGTATTTAAATCCACCCTTCACAAATGAATTACTTTTTCATTAAACAAACAATAAAACTTGTTTTTAGACAAAATTTTTTAATAAATACCTTTTAAATTTTTTACCTATGCACATTTCGATGCCGATTACATCATTTTCAGAGAGCCAAGGAGCAGAAAAATCAATAAAAAATAATTAATGGTCTATGTTTTTTCTATTCATTACTTCGCAATTAATTTTATCGCATATTTTAATTATTTGTTTACAATTTCGTTTATTCTTCTATCCTTATTACTTCTTATTGATATATTTACATTAATTATACCTTTTGCTTATAAATAATTGTACGCTTTCAGTTCCATTTTTTACATGTTCGCTTAATTTCTCTATCAAAATCACCTTTCAGTATAAACTACTTTACTCTACTGTATTTTTACTTCAGTAATATAGATTTTTCTTAAAATTCGCAGAAAAAGTATACATTTATATATTCTAACAGATAGGGTGGATTGTACACATGTTATTACAAACTGTTTCATGTTTTTTGATTTTTTTACAGTTTCTCTATATATTATTATATCATTCTTAACAAACACAGATGTGTTTTCCGTTGCTTGCTTCTTTTTGTTGTTTCTTATGATACACATACACTAAAGTACTATTTCTTGGGAATACTTCTTTATGATATACTTTATAACCTTTCATATTACATTTAAAATTAATGTTTGTCCATATTTCTGGTAAACTTATTAAAATGAATTTTGTAAAGTAATTCCATATATTTTTGTTTTCGGTATTAAATAACTATACCTTTTGTATGTCAAAATATTTTATATTTATTTTTAGTTTTTTTAGAATATTGTCATTTTAATTGTCTATATGGTACTTTATTTCTTTTCTGATTTTTGTATTTTTTTGTAGATACTAGTACATAGTTACACAGACTAAATACAACAATAAATCAATAGTTTCACATGTTAATTACTGTAATTTACAAAAATGATTTTTATATATAAATCTATGATTCACTATATAATCTTGAATTATAGAGGGAAATTAAATAAATATTTAAATTGCGCATAAAAATTATAAGGATCACTGAATGTTGATTGTCTAAAAATGCATTTATTACATAATAATATATTTTGGTATCTTAGTACTTTGAGATTGACATCAAAATTAAAATAAGTATTTCATAATTTACAAATTCACAATCATTAGTTATCAATTATTGAACATTTTTGATCAGAAATTCTTTCTGAGAGTTGTGGTGTGAGTGACAAATCTAATGTACAAATTAGTTCGGTAGCTTTTTTTCATAGAAAACGAATATTCATAGAAAAAAGGAATATATTTCAATCCTCAAAATATCATTTGTTATTTTGCTTAACTTTGCTCGATCTCTCAGGTAACTGATAAATCTATTGTTGAAAAAAGATGGAAGCTTTAAGTTTTAATGCATTTTCGGAACTCTTCCATTGTTTTAGCATTTTTTGCATGTTTTATGTGTAATAATATCTTCACCTAAAGCTATACAAATCATTATCTCGGTTTCGGCAGGATCTTTTTCAACTAGATGCGAAAAGTATGCAATGCCTAATATATTTTTCAGATACCATCATGTTCATTACTGTTTTGTGAGATTATGCAAACTACTTAATCAAGATATAGTGTTCTTTTAAAGGTTAAGATTAGCACTTGAAAATCTCAAAATGACAAGAAAATATTTTAATTTAAAACAAAGTTATGATTGGTTCAATTTAAAGGCACCGAACTATTTTTTACATATAATGTTTATGAAAAACTGAATTTATTTTCCATAAATATTTCAATATACACCGCATACAAAGTTTACTATAAAACATATAAATGTACTTTACAATTTTTTCCATAAGTTTTAATAGAAAATAAAATGTACATAAATATTAGACCAGATAAAATCGGCCATCATTTATGTACAGGAAAATTGAAAGATAAACCGAGCAAATATTTTATAAAACATAAATAGTTTAATAAAAATCTGTTCGCCGTTAATAAAAGCAACTATTACCGCGACTAACAGTGCAAACCGTGTAATTATCGCACGTGAAGACCACGAGAAAGAAAAACAACATACTGATCGGCCACGAAAGCACGATGCGGATAATCCGCAACCCTCGAGGAAAAACGTTAAACAGACGCATTCCAGACATGAGACCGATTGTTATGGTGGCAGTAAACAACTGTGGAAATGGAAAGGTTAAGCCGTCATGTCATTGTCAAAAACTTTACGACAGTAATATGTACAGCGGCCGCGCGTACTCACTGATACGCCTACGATTGGCGTCGCGACGCACCGTTCACGGTTCATCTGGTCCGCTCGGCGTACAGGCAACAATGCCCTCAGGCCGTTTCTAAGCGGGTAGATTACCGTATAAACTCTCGTGGTCATTTTAAGGGCCACTTCGAGCCGTCCATTGTATCGTATACGTAATACGCTACCATTTCGCCGCTCTTGTTTCGTTGCTGCTACCGCTTGCGCTCGCTTCCTGCTTAAACAGCTGAGAAATTATTGTTTGGATAAGAAACGACACGCGTTTTCAATTGTGGCCGAGTTGGATTTCTGTTATTGTGGAAGGTTCAACAGAGGTCATGTTGAGAGTTGAATAAACGGAATACGTCTCTGAATCGAATAACATTCATTTATCTGTACGAGGAAACAGGATACCGAATTTAATTATATTCAAGTGCTTCAAGAATCAACACGAATTTTTCCAATAATCAGAATGAAAACCGAAAATAAGATTTATTAAAATTATAAAGGAATATACACTGTTTATGAACCAAATTTATCTATATACATATATATATATATATATATATATATATATATATATATATAAATATATATACACACACACACATGCATATATATATACAGAGATAGAGAGAGAGACGAGATTGTAACAAAAGTCAACTCTGTTTAATTTGGATATTTTTTTGGCTTTATTTTGGAAGATTTTTTCAATATTAACTAAAAAGATTTTCAAATACAGCAATACACATTTTAATAACGATTATGTGCCTTAAAAACAATAATCATGACAAAACCTTCATTTCGACGCTAAACAGTACTGATACCGTAGATAATTCATATTCACAAATGTTTTTTTTCGTACCAAAAATGTTCAATCGATCATTCATTTTTATTTGTTGTTTATGCGCATTTCAACTAAGATTATATCATTTTCAGAGCGATAAGGTACAGGAAAATTGAAGATTTTTTTAAAGAGTTACATTTTTCTGTACCTTAGTGCTATGCGGAAAGTTTTTACAGTATGTAGAGTGAAGAAGAATGTATTTATGAAAGTAAATTTGTGTTTAATGAAGAATTGCAGATTCTGAAGGACTCAATACATCATATATACTCACTCAAGATTAATCATCTACAAACGATAATAATCTGGCGGTCATTAAGAGAAACGGACTTTTTTTCAAACATGAAGAATTATACCTATTTATCGAATACTACGATTGTTACAGGTCAATGATCGAAAAGTTTTTGATGTCACAATTTGAGCGATTTTAAAAGTAATAAAATTTAAAACATCTGTTTATATATATACATACATACATACATATATATATATATATATATATATATATATATGTGTGTGTGTGTGTATGCAGTCGTTAAAAATAAAATAGTATCCTCCATAATATTTTATTTAGATATTTAGTAGTTTTTCGTTTAATACTGAACAGGAAACACATTCAAAATGTTACTTTCTCATTAATAAAACATTTACTTTGAATCCAAAATCTAACTGTTTCAATCATAAACTAAAAGATAAATTCTTTTTTTGATAAAATTACTATCTTCTTATATATTTTGATTTTAAAATTCTAAATGATTAAAATTAGATATTTAACTATTTTCTTTAATAGAAAATGCTTCATTGAAAAGGTTTATTGAATTTTATACAAAAATTTCGCTCAGATTTCTGCGAAATTTATATTACATTCATTTCTTTATACCTACCTACCTACATACACAAAACAAACACACACACATATATATATATATATATATATATATATATATATATATATATTTATATATATATATATATATATATATTTATTATAACACAATTTACACACAAAAAAAAATAAAACGTGTTTTTAAATAAGAAATAAATTGACGCCTCTTACTTGACTATAAAAAATAAGTTTTAATTGCAAAGATATGATCTGAAGGTTCTTTACACCCACACAAGAACATATATATATATATATATATATAAGCGCGTGTTTTTACGAAAATATCAAACGAATGCCTCGGAGCTTGAGTACTTATTCTGGACAGACAGATAAACGTAAAGCTTGATGCTAAAGCTACGGGGAAAAAGTGAAAGAAATATGAATTCGTAATGAGCTAGGGGAATCGCAAACTAAAAGACTTAACGTGCTATTCTGGAGAGGCCGTCAACTTGGGATCAGATGGAATTAGCTGGAATATTTTATGCTACTTATATATATATATGTATATATATATATATATATATATATATATATATATATATGAATGTATGTATGTATGTACATATCTATGTTTATGTAGAATATCCATTTTCAAAGTAAATGGATGGAATGCATTTTCTGTTTCACATTAGAACCTTTCTAAAAAATAATTAAATATTAATACAAATTAACACGCAAATGAAGTTGAAAGGGTTAATGGAACTTGTTTTGATGTTTTTCGTCCTTAACACGATTAAATTTAATATTTATGTTTAGATTTTGTGTATTAGATTTGTTCAGATGTTAATTGTACATTTTATTAAAAATTCTTTCAGTGAGATTGAAAATACATTTGTCATGTGTTCATTCATTATTTGTTTTAACGAACTTCCGTTATTGCACACTAAATCCTCTCTGAATTCATTTAAAACTTCATAAAACAATTTCTTCGTCTCTTAACTCTTCTCATTTAGTCAAGATGGAAATAAGATTATTGTTCATTGTTTTGCAATCAATAAGATTAAAAACTGGAAATGGTTTTAAGTGAAATGCGGAACTATACAGGAATTAATGAACTATTTATAAAATTAATGTCTAAAAAGTAAATAATATTACATTAATATTTTTTTAAATTATTATTTTGGATCAAGATAAATTCTAATACAAAAGGATATTAAATAAAATAAAATCAAGAAGCTGACAACAGTTTTTATTTTGACAATTTAAATTAAAACTTTTAAAAGATATTTTATTTGAATAAATAAAAATTAACTTTATACATACATGGAAAAATACTTCAGTATAAATTTTTTATAATGCAGCTTTTATTAAGAGTAAAAATTTATGCTACCCCATGCAATTTTAAATAAACCAGCTTTTTTTATAAACCGACCATATTTATTTCACGAACACATATGTAAAATTTTTGATCAGAATTTTTTGTGAATTAGAAGGTGAGAAAGTAATTATTTATGAAATGGAATTTAGGTCTCAGTGACGGAACTATATTTTGGTTGTGCTTCAGTTGAATGGGTCATTAACTGAATATATATATTTAAATGCATTTTCAAATGTCTATATTGTTTATGTATATTACTAAACATTCCGTGATTATGTCAAACCGTCTGAGTGCACTTCTCATAGTAGCTCGTTAATAAACTCATTACCCATAAATTGGCATCTATGATTCACACTAGTGTTTAGTAATATATTCTAAGCTGATTAGACAATCTAATTGCATCTATTCGAAAATCCATTTGGCGTAGTTTGTCGTGTATGTGTAAAGCAATTTCAGACATCGGCTGAACAGTGAAGAAGACTTGAGACGAACAGGGGACATATGGTATATACGGAATAGATCTCGTTGCCTACAAGAAGTAATCACGCATTCTTGACTATAAGTGCATACCTCGACACATATCTCAATTTACATATTACAAACTAGAACGCTTCTGTGCATACATTACATGGATTATATGTGAAATTTATGTGGTACGCGGTAAAGCGATAAGACGAATTTGCACATCGGTAGATTTTATTTGTATTAGTTTGGGATGACGAAGTTCGGTGTAACAGGAGGAGGTATTAGCCCTGTTTTATCATCAAAACGGTTTAGTTAATAAAAAATATTAAATGTTTTATCAAGAATTTTGTATATTGTTGCTCATTCAGGAGTTATATATGTAAGAATAGATTTTTTTAAAAAATAAAGGTTTCAAAATATCTCAAACATATATTATTTACTAACTATATTGTTTTGAATTGTAAAACTAGTTATAAATCCTGTTCATAATCGAAAATGATCACCGTAAGATATCCATTGGTTTTAATATATGAATGAAGCTTTATTTAGAAAGTCTTTTAGAAAAAAATATGGCGTGACTGCAAAATTTCTATCCGTTTTCCAGTGGGTCACAAAAATTGTCGTATTATGCCAAAACTCTTACAAATAACTTGCACTTCGTTCGAATGTTCAGATTTGTATTTTTAGTGTGAACTTGAATTGGTTTTTATTGAATCAGTAATCAACTAAAATTGACGAAGATAGGCTGGTAGAAAAAAAATTATGGTTTATGATCTTCAAATTCATATACATTTGATTTTACTAGCTGTTTTAAGTAGTCCAGAACTGTTGGATGATTAACGACTAACTTTTGTGCAAGTTCGCAAATTGTTAGGCCTGGTTGATTCAACTAACGCCTTCAGTTAGTCATTATGAACTGAAGGACACCCGCGACCTTCTTCATCTTCAAGGCTCTCATTCCCACCACGAACATTTTGGAACCATCATTTCCCCCCACTTTGAACTCGAACAAAAATCGCTTTTATTTGCTTCTTTTCCATCTTTAATTCAATAGCCCAATTTGAAGCAAAATTATCAATAAAACCAAAGTCGAAGTTAACAAAATACAAACCAAAAAATTCACTTAAAAATGATACAAACATGAATATAATGAAATGACACTTATTGAAAAAAATAAAATTAGCATTCAGAAAACAAAAACCGAAATTATATTCCTATCAATCTAATATAATAAGAATTAATAAGCTATGGTTAAAAAAAAATAGTTGTTCTCTATAAGCGGGGAGGATTTATATTGTAAATTCAGCTTAAATCATTTTGCTATTTTTCTAATAATTTTTTTTAAGTATGCAGATTTAATTCGTGTCACTAATCTGCATATTAGATACTAATTAAGTAGTAGCTATGTTCCATTCCAGATCATTTTTAAATTCATTCAATTGTTGAGTTGGAAATAAAACAGTTCAATATGAAATAATGCTTTCTCAAATGATAAAAAGTACACTAACAAATGAAATTGCTGATCCAATTGATGATACAATATTTTAAGAAATCTGAATAATGATAAGATATTCCTCTAAGACCTAAAAATGTTATGGAAAGAAGTTAGATTAATGATATTGATGATTTTTGATTAATCATTTATTGAAATTTTTTGATCAAAAACAATTTTGCGGTTTATGAAGTGAGAAAGAAGTAATTTGTGAAAAGTACCTACTATTTATAATTGAAAAAAGTTAAAAATAATTTAAAGCATATTTGTACATAACAGAAAATTATATTCAGAGACACACTCATTTTACTCTCTTTATAATCTTTAAAAATGAAATGACAAAATAAGTGTTTATATGAATAACTACATTTTTAATAAATCTATAAGGGAACAAAGAACGAAATAAATGATATTTCCAAATAATAATTCTGATACTAGTTATTGAAACCATGTGATTATTAATCATTAGATTATAAAAAAGCAACAACATTAAAATTCAATTAAGCACAGCGCGTGTGAGTGAGATGATTAATGACGTGTTTGATGTAACCGTGGAAAACTTATTTCCTTAATGTTTGTTTTATCAGATAGCGCAAGTTGTTTGTACAAAAAGTTTCTGTTTTACGAATATGAATTCATTTGTAAACATTTTTCAACTGAATTTGTAAAGAAATATTCAATGTTTTTCTGAATGACTTGAAGATATTTTATTAATAAATTAAGATTGTTTATTATTTTATAGATTATCTGATACGATTTACAGTAAATATTAGGTTGGTGCAAAAATAATTGTGATTTTTATTTAATTTGGCGCCGATTTTTCTAGTTACTCTGTCATCTTATGTTATTGTCATGTGAAACGTCATTGTAAACAATGAAATTACCAACTACTTATTTCAGCTTATGTCTATTTTTTTCATTTTTTAGTATTATTGGACAGAACTTTTTAAATTAGTCATGGTAAAAAAGTAAATTCGCGTGATTTCGTTGTATAAGTTTAAATTGAGACAAGAAACAACAGAAACTGCTCGAAATATCAAATTTGTTTTTAACGAAAAGTCAATTAGTGAACGTACAGCTTGACACTAATTTTAAAAAATTTATAATGGAAACGAAAGCCTTGATGATAAGGAGGACATCCTTCAGCTATAGACAATAATGATTTAAGAACCAATATTGAAGAGGACCCACGTAAAATGGGTTTTTATACTCGATATGTAAAAACCGTAATTATTTTGGCACCAACCCAATAGTATAAGCTTGATAATTGCAAATTTCATAACAGTCCTTCTTTCAATAAGTGAAATTGATAATTCTATATTTAAATATAAGTGTAATAATAATTAAACGAAGCATTAAATACTTGAATCTGAAAACATGCAAATTTAATTTAATAAAATCGACTGAAGCCAAAAATCTAGCCGCTAATATTTTAAAGAAACTTCAAACTCGAATATTTTTCCGCACCGATATTCAATCGGTATCTGTAAAAACGAATCGTATAATAAAATCGCATCGCGTCGAATCGACGGAACGTTCGACGTCGAGCGATGTACATTTGCAAATTCATTTAATACAACGAACGAACAGTGAACACATCCCGCCAATCGCCACAGACGTCAAAATCAATACGTCCAATTTCCAAGCACTGGCAATTCCATCAAAAGTTGAGCAATTCTTTGATAAAAGGATTTTCACATTACCGGCCAACCGACGAGGCGTCAGATCAGGCCGGGTATCCTTTAATCATCTCAACAGGGGGGCGTCGGCTCTACGTTCCCTTCCTTGCGCGGAAACAAACTTGCAAGTTGTTATGTTGACGGTCGTATACATATATATATATATAAATATATATGAACGTATGTAGAGACATACGAACAGAACCCGGGAGTCAATGTTTTTCGCTTGCTTGTCTGCCTGATGCTTTCACATCATCTTATTGTCTCAACAAGATTGTATATTTCTCTTCTCTTACATCTGTTATTATACGTTTGATGTTCGTTGTGAATTCTATCGACTTTTTATTCTATTGTTGTTTTATAACGAGCTTAACGTACGTTTATTAACTTCATCTAGAGATTTTTTTACGGAAAAATGGAGTATATTTTTAGAAAAGGAATGTATTATGGATACAAAAATATATTTTTTCAAGTAAACTTTATATAATATAAGAGGTGTATATAATTTCATGTAATTGTAAATTAGGTCATTTTTTTATATGAAAATAAATACATTTAAAAAATGATATGCGTGGTCGACACGTGAATCAGAAGTGAACTTTCTGTAAGGAAGTGCGAAGGAAAGTAAATGATGTTTTAAATGAAGGAGTATACCAGAACGATTTATTTAAATTTAATTCAAATTGACACACTAGCATTACAATTAGTTGAAATATATAATATATACAATATGATACGCAAAACATTATACAGAGATATACATAATTACAAAAGCTATTATTGATATAGATTAGGTACCATGTGATATAAATAACATGATACGTAACGAGAAAAAATATTAACACGGATTAAAATTAAAATGAGAAACATTAATAACAACAGTTTTGATCCAGAAATATACGTTAACCCTCCCCCTCATCCTCTAAAAAAACATCGTTTAGTTTACGAACAGTTTCTGCACCCATTTTGAACTCATACAAAAATTTCTCTTATTTTCTTCTCTTCCATTTTTAATTCAATAGCCCAATTTAAAGTAAAATTAATAATAAAAACAAAATTCGATATTACAAAAATACAGATCGAAAATGCACTTTCAAATGATATTAACATGAACATGATGGAATTACACTTTCATTGAAAAAAAATTAAGATTAGAGAATTTAGAAAATAAAAACCGCAATTATTTTCCTACCAATCTTATATATTATCTTCAGGTACATTTCAGAATCTCTAAGAACTATCTGAATGTACAACACGTGCTGAAACTAGTAAAAGAGAACAGAAACCCAACTTACAACACAAACGAAGAAGACCAGAATAATAGAATTTTTATTTTACTTTTACTAAATATTAGATTTTTTGGGATAAGTACTGAAAGAAGGATTTCTTTCAATGATGAATTAATCGTTTTAAATCATAAATTATTTCATATTTACTACAAAGATTTTTTTTAATGCGATAGAACGAATACAACGAATAAATATTCTTTTATAAATTCGATAATTTAATTTTATATAAACAAAAATTTAATTTATTCAATTTATTGACTGATATATTTCAGGTTGACATATTTATAGTTAGAAGTGAATAAAAATACGATTATATTGAATCAATCACAAATCAAAATATTTAATCCAGTCACAATATAAAATAACTCCAACTCCTGAAAAAATCTAATAATTTTAATAATCAAGTTTCAAACAGGAGACTAAAAATTATATTTGTAAGAAATTTATAAGAAAATGATTTTTATACAGTAGCTGGAAAAGCACTAAAACTTTTACAAAACTAAAAGAAATGAAATTGTCTTACTAAAGAATAAAAGAAAACATTTCCGAAAACAAGAAGACATATGTTTATAGTTTCAAGTAAAATATAGTTATTATTAACTACATTATATATATATATATATATATATACACACAAACTACTAAAATGAATAATGACATATTATTTCATGTTGTATTGCAAATGTTGTGTTGTCAACATCTAAAATAAGGACATTTGTGCTTTGGGTGTAACTATGTAATTTGTTACGTCATAATAACATAAATAACTACGGATATACCATAAAACTGGTTAATGGCCAACATGGCGCATAGAATAATGTATGCAAACTAACCTCCGTCTTTGTTTAACAATTCTGCTAATGTACTTTTCATTACCGTGCACTTTGAAATATCATTAAACGTACTATGCAGATTTTCAAAATAATTATATCTATGTAATAATTTCACAGATGTACATAAAGTTTATACCAAAACGGACATAAATTTTATACACTCATATATACATATATATATATATATATATATATAATATTTTAAAAGCTAATTAAATGTTGTATGTAATTTTAAAACATTAAATGTACGTCTAAAATTCAACTTTATTTAAAATATATCCTCAAACTGTCATACTAATAAACAGTACAATGTGTAAAGCTTTATAAGTTTCTCTGCATTCAACATAAAGTTGATGCTGATAAAAAATTAAAAGTGAAACTGAGTTTCAGCGAAATTTCTCATGAATGTGAAGTTGATTATATATATATATATATATGGAAAATGGGATTGAAATATTATCATAAAAAAAATATTTTTTAATGAATAATAAAAAAATAGAATTGAGCAAATTAAATGAGATTTAATTTTAACACAAAAAAATGTAAAATGACTGAAAATTACCATTAAAACATATTGCAAAGAAATTCATTTTATGATGTTAAGTAATTTTCAACAATTAACTTATACAATCTCCACATACAATTAACAATAATATTATTTGGTGACTGTGCAAATACAACTGAACCTGAATAGTAAAATTTTAAAGTAGTAATTAGAAGAGCTTATAGTAATCACCGAGGAAAATTCATTTCAGTAACTAAATGCAAATAAGTAAACAGGAAATTAACTTTACTTGCAGTCGCTCTTTCTTACTTTACTGCTTATATATTGTTAGTACCAATTAAAGTGACTTCAGTTAATTGTCTTTGTAACAATTTATATACACATATATATATATATATATATATATATATACATATATATATATATATATATATATATATATATAAAGTTGTATAATTGAAAATTTTATTGTTGCAATCTAATAGTAAATTAACGATATAAATAGAAAAGATAATACAATTTATACTGAACTTAATACTTGTTGTGTTTATGTTGAGAATTTAACGACTGCTACACTAATTAAAAAAAAATAAGAATGAGAGATAAGATTATTATAAAAAGATAAATATGAAAATAAAAGTTTGATGGATTCTATCAACTTTTTATCGTTGATTGTCTTAACTTTTCGAGAAAATAAAATCTTAATCCATAATTAAACGTAAACATTGTGGCGAAATTCAGTTTACAAATAAAAATACAAACGTTAAATATTTTAAAATTAAAATATACGAAAATTATAATTTTTTTACGCTGTGGATATCTTCGAGTTTGTTGATAAGTTTCGAGCTGTAAGACTTTATGTCTGGTATTTGATTTGTGAAACTGTTGTGTTTTCTAAATAGATTTCTTATTTCAATTTTCCTCTTTTAATATCTATATTTTTATTTTGGTATGATTTATAAAAATAAAAAAAATACAAATTTGGGTTTATTCTTCTGACTAATTACAAAAAAAATACTAGTTGGTATTTCTAGATTTTTCTGTACCCTAGTGTAGTAAGGATGATAATTTTACAAGTAAAATGCATATAAGAAAAGATTAAACGATAATTAAACAATTATTTAACATTTTTGACCACAAAAAATCTGTGGTTTGTGAAATGACCAAAATAATTGTTTTACAGAAAGTGAATTTATTCACACGATCAAAAATATATTGTAACTAGTTAGTATCTTTCACGAAAGAATTTTTTCCATCCCACAAACCATTATTTTACAAATTTAACAGATATTTAATTCTAGCGGATTTATTTATTTATAATAAATAAATATCATAAAAAAATACACCATACATTCAGTAAAAATCTAGTCAAGATTTTTAATTTTTTAATTATTAAGTAAGCAAATTATTTGATTATAAATTTTTTATAAATATTTAAATAGACTAATCGAAAAAAATTATTATAGACTTCAAGAAAACGCTTACTATAAATTATGTACATAAAACAGTTCACACTTACACAAACTCCATAGAAAATCATTGAAGAAAAACACCGTACGTAGTCAATTTATGGAAAACACGGTCGGAAAATTTAGAACCGGTGTTAGTTAATGATATAAATGCACATTCCAAGTTACCGACTGGACCAAGAAAGCGGCGGGCCGCCGAAACCTTAACTTCCGCAGCAATTAAACCGCCATCCGTTAATTAAAACAACACCCGCGCATTCCTTCCTTCCTTCCCTGCATCCTTTGTTGTTCCGGCGTTGCATCACTGAACGATACACACTGCTTCGTGCCACTATACTGAACCTCTATGTCAGGAACTTAAATATTACGGATTATTTGCGACGTGCAATGGATTAGACCAGATTTTACATCGAAATTTATTGTCTCGTGATGTTTACGATGATATTTGTTCCACGCTATTGAACGCACAATCTAAATCGAATTGTTCATTGAAATTAATGTACATATCTAATTTATATATATATATATATATATATATATATATATATATAGACAGAGAGGGAGAGAGAATACAATTATTTAATAATAAATAAAAACGAACTGATTTCCAATTTCTTAAATTCTATTCTCAGTCAAGCAGACAAGAAACTAGAATTTTGATCAAAAATCTGGTGTAATAAAATATTTTTTTTAATTAATTTAACTCTTTTATACAACAATATCTAAAGAGCAATAAATATTAATTAATATATTCCTTTAATGCATAAATAAACCCTAATCAGTGTAGTAAAATAACTTAGATACAAAAGTAATAATCCAATAAATAGGACATTCAATTTATTCAAAGAAAAATTTCAGAGGTAGCATATTTTTCATATATTTTGTAATTAAAAACGTTTATATTTATCGTTATTGAATTCTAAAAAAGATGCTAATGTTATTCAAATGCATTTTAATGTATCAAAATATCATAATAATTTCTAAACTTATGTTTTTATATAATAAAATTTGTTTTTTGGGAAAGAAAATTTATTTACACTCCTTAATTATTATAAAAAAAATAATTAAAAATTAAAAAAATCAGATATTTGATATGTATTCTTTCTTAATTTAATTTATTTACTTTAAACTACTTAGTTTTTATTCATCGAACAATCATTCATTGGATAATTAGTCATAAAAAAAATAAACTCATAATAAAACAACAATTCAAACGAAGTAATATGAATAATTGGTACAAAGAGAGAAAAAATAATGATTTGTTAGCCGAAGTGAAAAAATTAATAAAGAAATATTACAAATTACATGATAAATAAAAAAAAACAGAATTGAATCAGTATTATTTATTTTAATTCAGAAATAAATATTGAAAACAAAACTACAGAATGAGAAAAAAAATAAAAATGTTTTTGAGAAAATGATATTTGAAAAATCAATCAAAAAGTGATATTAGTAATAATAATTAGTTTATTATATCAACGTTTAATATTAAAAATAGATATAAAAATCGGTTTAGTTGAAAAAATGACAAATTTATTGAAAATAAAATTAAAAAAGCCAATAACTCTTATCAGAAAATAACAACAAAGTTTAAATTATTTGTTACTAAAACAATAAAATGATTCATTCAAAAATAACTGACCGAATTAATATATATATATATATATATATATATATATATATATATATATATATATATATATATATATAAAGATACATTGAAGAATTTAAGATTCAGTACTGATTAAAATTTAAATGTACTTTGAGAATGGTATAATATTTTCAAAATTTTTCCAAGATGTTGGTATTGTCATTGAACTGCGGATAGAGATGTAACTGATTGCAAATAATTGGTGGAATTCCCAGTGATATTAATCTATTTATACAAAAAATATTATGATAAAAAATATTATCATAAAATCTACAGAAAACAATTGACGAATCTCTTATATAATAGGTGAATAAAAGACAGAAAAATAATATTGATTTATTGTTAGATGACGGTCCTTTCCTTATATGAGGGAGATTTGAAAAGTTCGAAGTCTAACTATGAAAGAATTTAAATTACTTTCATTTTTCAATATGATTCCGCTAAATTTTAATACACTTCATCCAGTGATGCTCCAGTGATTTTATACCGTCCTGGAAATCATTTTCTTGGAGGTCCTTCAAATAGCGATTCACTGTTGCTATCAATTCTTCATCTAACGAAAATTGTTTACCACCAAGGAGTTATTTAAATTTTGGGAACAGATGAAAATTTGAGTGAGGCAAATCTAGAGAATAGCCTGGATGGGAAAGGAAGTCGTCCTTCAATTCAGCGAATTTTGTCATGGATGCAACACTTGTATGGGAATGTGCATTGTCTTGATAGTAAACGATTTTTTTCATTGATACATCTGGTCTTTTCTCACGATTTGTTTGATGGAGTCGATCCAAAAGTTCAGCATACCATTCTCCCTTTATCGTTTGATCATTTGGAAGGAAATCAATTACCAGGATCGCTTTAGTATCTCAAAAAATTCAAGTCATAATTTTTCCAACAGATAAAATTGATTTTCTTTTCTTTGGTAGCCGAGAATCACCATGTTTCCATTGCTTTGATTTTTGTTTTCACTTTAGAGTATAATGGTGAATCCAAGTCTCATCTGTAAACACAAATTTCCAGTTAAAGTCAGTCGTATCTCTCTTAAAACGATCCTAACAGTCTTGGAAAATTTGTACTCGAATGCGTTTACGATCATCAAACGCAGCACAGATCTTACTGCTTTTTCATATCAAATCTTCAGTTAAGATGTGATATACCCGTTCATCTGAGATACTCATAACCTTAGCAATTTCAGACATCTTCAGTCGCCGATCCTGTTAGACAATACCAAGCACTTTGTGGATGATTTCTTCTGACGTTTCATTTTTCAGATGTCCATTGCGCGGGTTATCTTTTAAGCTTAAGCTTAAATTCAGTAGCTCACTTCTTTACAGATATACACGAAGATGCACTATCACCCAGTTCATTTTTTTATCTCATTAAAGATTTATTTTGGTAGTGAGAGGTTTTTAACAAAACACTATCACCAAACGATATTCAACTTTATCCATTTCAACAACGGCACAAAAAAAGCTTTATTATTATTTAAATTCATGTTCGCAACAAACGGCTTGACATATTTATTATAGACTTTGAGGGTTATGTACAAGATAGATATCGCTTTGTAATGCGTCGCAAATATTTAAAATATCACACCCACTTATATGTTAAGCTGCGAACTTTTCAAATCACCCTCGTACATTTTTTCATACGATTTTCATTCAGTCAATGTTTTATCCACTCTATTCAGTGAAATTTCCCCTTCTTTAATCTTCCTATTGTCATTTCCTGTATCTGTTCGATTCTAATTTATAATTCATCTCATACACCGTACAAAAACCATTATTTTTCTATAAATTTGAAACGTACTGTTTGACAATAATTATTTTTGATTAAAATTTTAACTAGTTTACTGTTGACACGTTTTCATCTCACTGCCAAGAAAACAGTATTTCGTATAAACTTTCAACAATAGCGAATCGTAATTGCGACGAAATAATTAATTTTCGAAATTGCGCTTTGTTCGTGAACACGGATTTCTAAAGGTATATAGATATCCATTACCGACAGGGATTAAGGACAATAACATACCGCCGAACTAATAATACAACTTTAAACTTTAACATCGACAGATTCGCGGGAAAAGTTTGCATTTGCCGATATTGAAATCGTCAGTCGGTGCTCTCATCGAGAGCTCGATGGATTAGCTCTCGTAACTCGTTCGATTATGAATATAATGCATATAATTTGCAGATTGACGAAGTTCAATTAAACTTCAATGTCAATCAGAGTTTGATTGAAATCGACTGTAATTAAACTTTGTCGATTTAGAACAGTTGGCAGATTTCATAACATCTATAGAACAAAAAACAATAATTTGGATTATAAATCACTTTTTATACACAAATATCAACGAATTTTAATATTAGAAACAGCTATGACACTAAATTAATTTACTTCCACAAACGAATTATTTTTTCACCCTACAAACCACAATTTGTAGTCAAAAATGTTCAATAAATCATTGTTAATAATCTGAATTCAATTCAATCATTTTCAGAGCGTTCATTACAGAAAATTAGAATCCTCTACTTCTACTTCTTATATCTAGATGTCTTCCTTTAACTCATATTAAGCAGTTGACTCTTTTTATCTACTTATTTTTCATATTATTGTATCTTATCGTATCGAATAAACAATAATATATAATAATTTATTGAATATTTTTAATCAGAACTATTTTTCCTGGTCGATGCAGTGAAAAAGAATGCAATTGAAAACAAATTAATTTGAAAAAAATAATATTTTGCTGTTAATTTGATATTTTATTTATATTTTATTCAAATACATCAAAATTAGAGGCTAAAATGACTCCATAGTTAAATACAATATTTAAATCTAATTCTGATGAAAAAATAATAAAAGTATTCTCAATTAAATGAACAAAAAAATATATTTTTATAAAATAATATATAAATAGGCTGATTGAGAGATACTCCTGTCTCTAAGTCCACATTGATGATGGATTAATCTCCACTAAATTGTGTACAATATCGTCATCAACGCTAGAATGTCGACCGGAGGGCGACTAGTCTTCGAGGTTAAAATCACCCAGTTAAATTTTTTTGAACCATCTCTCACAGGTTCGAATCGACACAGCTCTCTCTCTCTCTCTCTCTCCAAATACTTTGCAAATGTATTCACGGTATTCGAAATGTCTGTTCCCTTTCAAACTCGTACATTATAATTACACGAAAATCGACTTTATCAATATTAATTTTCAATTTCACTTCAAAACAACTAAGTCAACCCAAATCAAACTTATTCCTGCTTAAAATGACAGCTGAGAGTTTGATCTTTCCAACGGTATATATTAAATCAGCATATTTGTCAGTGTTCCCATATGAAAGTACATTAATACATTATTAGAAACCCAATAAAATGGTTGCACTCAACAAATAAATATATATATATATATATATATATATATATATACATATATATGTGCGTGTGTGTGTACCTTTATATACAGAATTTCCTTATATTTAAACTTTACAAACATATTATTTTATATAATATTTATTTTTTAAAAAAGAATGAAAATATTATATTCTTAAGACGTCTCCTTATCATTAATTTTTTTAAAAAACATCTTAGTCAAGTTCCGTTTTCATACACACACACCTATATATATATATATATATATATATGTGTGTACATATATATATATATATATATATATATATATATATATATATGTGTGTGTGTGTGTGTATGCATGTATTCGCTCCACTGTTTTTCTCGACGTCGAGTTTTCGCTGCATTGTTAGTTTATTTCAGTATCTGGTTCCGTTGTGTGTCAAAATCAGACGTCTAGAAACTTTAACGAAACAAGAAAACTGCCTGTGTATCATCCTTATACAGAATGTTATTCCGAGTGGAACGCAGTTCTCCTCTTTTGTCGTAACAAGTGCACTGTCTCCTGACATAGAAAGTTTCCTCTATATTTCACTGTATAATATAGTGAGTACGTACTGTTGCTTGTTTCTATTTTTCCAGATTTACACATTGTATGGTTGTTTGTTCTAGAGAACAGTTTCTGTTTTTCTACAAACTAAATCCTTTCATCCATATATATATATATATATATATATATATATATATATATATATATATATATATATATATATATATATATATATATATGGATATATACTACAAAAACAAAAAATATCTTCTACGATTTTAAAATCTTAAAGTATGAAAAGATGTAACTTTTATCAGACTTGATAGCTAACCAAGCTGCATAAAAAATATTGTAACAACAATATTTTAACAATATTAAGAATAAAATAGAAATAAATGTTTATTAAGTTTATTAATAATTATATGAATTGAGAAATAAATACTGTAGATAAATTACTATCATAAAAATTAACTGAACTTACAAATACTACATTTTTTTTTGAACAAGAAATTATTTTTTTATAAGAAACGTAGATGTAACTTTAAAACAAAATTAAATTAATTATTGTACATTTCAGAGTTAGAGAATAAATATTGTAAATGGATTCGCTTTAAATACAAGAAAAAACTGTTTTTCATTTGAATATTAAAATTTAAATATTGTCGTGTTATACAAATTGGAATATTGATAACAACCGTACCTGAGGATAATCAGATGAAACAAATTAAATGTTTTTGGGTCACAATATGGAATTTTAAAGTTTTCACTTGAAAAAACTAGGACTTAAATTTTAGTTTAAATCAAGTTTATAAAAAAAGCAATGAAATAGAAAAAGAGTAACTCAATAAACTGAATTGTTCTTTCCCAAGATACTGTAAATTTTTTTTGATCAAAACTGTTCGATAATTGATTAATTCTTCATGTATATTTCAATAGAGAATCATTAAAATGTGTATGAGCAATAATCAGTTATTTAATTACCTATTTTAAATCAAACTAAAATATTTATTCACGATTTAAGTCTCCAGATCAAAAATAAGGTCAATGGAGTTTTTTTATTACTTCAGTTTATATATATATATATATATATGAGATGTTTCTCAATTTTCTATAACACCAAAATGTTAAGAAAAAGTAAAAGATGCCAGTGATTGTTAAAATAATATTTTTTTCACACTGTAGATAAATTCAAACTCTTCTCAAGCAATAAACATTTTTTCTAGTCAAAAAGGCATATAATTAATTAATAATTTTGATTATTGTTTATGTACATTTCGATGACAAGACCATCATTTTGAGAATGTTAAGACCTAGAAAAATCTAATCTGATACTTTATTACATGATTTATAGCTATAATTTTTTTTATTTGAAATATTTCTAAAAAATTACTAATTCTGTCATTCCATAAGAAAACGCTATAATAAAATTTATTTTATTTTATTGCTTGTGATCTAAAAAAGACGGCATTACGATATAAAAGTCTCTTAATGGTATGTTTTTGAATATTTTATATATTTTTGTATAAAGAAAAACAATGTAGTATTTTATTCTATTTTCAAAATGTTGAAGATTCAAACAGTATAGATGTAAATGTAAGTAATAAAAAAATAATTTTATCGTCTGAAGGCTGAAGATTTAGTGAATTATTCGATAAATTTGAAAATGTTTCCAAGCTCGAAAGCAAATTTGAATAATAAATCACATTAAGAAGCAGTCATCGTCGAGTCCAAGACATAACTAACCCAATTTCCATGCACTCCATTCTCGTTGATTATCAATAAATTTCCCGGCAAGCGTCGTATAAACAGTAACCGTGTATACAAAACATATTCAAGATTCCAAAAACAGATTTTACTCGAGAAAATGATATCGTTTTGATCGGGCAAAACAAAACCAAATGAATATACAGCTCTCTCGTGTATGTTGCGACGAACAGTCAACCGCCGACATAACCGTAAAACTTTGTTGCCGCCGACATTATTATTCTCGTCTGCCGGAATTGAAAACTATGACGCGTTCTCGAAACGTCGAATCAGAACGTAACTTGTCGTACATAAACAGTGCTGTAAACGGCAGACGGTTCTTCTTTAAGACCGGTTTAAAAATTCACTAGGCACTTTACCTGGAGTGTCGTCGCCGGAGTCGCACGACGGATCGGCGCGACGTGAACGGCGTACAGTGGCTCGTTAGAGATACGCGATAGAGTCATGCAGCACGTGTTCGACTATATCCGCATTCGACGACGAATTGTGATCATAGCATAACCGCTATGGAAATGTTTTCGTAATATGAAATGAAGCCATTCTTTTACTGCTGAGAGTATGGTTTAAATTTAACTGTATCCCGTATTTTATTTCCACTGCATATTTCGTTATTAAATGAACGGTTATGTGGAAGATTTTTCAAGGGAAAAATATTTTTTTACTCGGATTCTTCAACATGCTTTCATTTTTATTTCGTTGTATTCATTTTTAATTAATTTATTCATATTTCACACCGACTTTTCAATTTGAATACTAAACATATTTTAGTTCATTTTTCTTTTAATTAAAATAGCTTAATTGAAAAATAAATATATTAAACTTAATCGAAAATCTGAAGTCATTTTTTTATACCGGTTAAATTTTTTTTAAAAATATTTATGATTTAAACATTCTTTTATTTACTGTATAAAAATTAAATACTCTGATACGCATAAATAATTCCTTTCTAAATTCCAATAAAACATTTAAATATATTTTTATTATCAGAAATTACTGAATTAAAGAATAACAGATAATATTATAATAATTGAAATATAATAAGAATCACATTTTTCCAACAAGTCTTTTTATGATTTTTATGAAAATATCAGTTGGATTGTATTTAAAATAAGTCATCTGTATTTCGCATTAGAAAAATATTTTTATTTAGAAACGCTGATTCTTAAAAAATATTTCTTTAAATTTAAATACAAAGATTTTAAGGCTTCTTTGTACAGAACTTAACATGGCCTCACATATAGATAGATGTATTCATCAACTATTTACAATGCTGTTAAAATAATGTATGCTTATAATTTAAGATTTTTCTATTTTGATAATTGTTTTAAGCTGTGTGTATCTAGCATACTTCTATCATAAGAACTAACATTTCTCTATAAATAAAAATAGGGTTTTCTCTAGGATGATTACATTTCTTCGTGTTCTGATTGGCTAATATTAATTATAACATTTCATTTTAGTTGTTATTTCACTTATAGCCAGGAACATCAAAATGACAGACAATAAAATTACAATCTACAAGAATCAGGCCATGACGGCCGACTATGATATACGCATCCCCTATATGGAAGGAACACTTCAAAGACTAACATCTAAAGCCAACAGAGGGTCCAGAATAAGATCTTGAGGATGGAACTGGATAAGGCATACAAATACCTAACAGGCCAGACGCATTCTGAGACTAAACTCAACACGATTGCACAATATATTCCAGACACCAGTTGGAAATTATTTGACAATATGCTGCCGAGTACAATAAAAGACGAACTAGATAAAGCATAGGTCAAACCACTAAGCAACAGATTAGGTAAGCATCGGTGGTGAAACAAGTTCATGCAGCCGTGATATTTCATCGAGCAGCAAACGTTACCAACTCGGAGACGACGGACAAAGTGAGTAAGGAGTAGTCCGGATAGGAGGTAGATGCTCCCACGGGGATGTATTTTCTGTGTCATCATTGACATGTGGGTTTTTTAAAAGTTTTTGCACACATTCCACGAACAAGGTCCACATTTCACACAAGACAGAATACTGTATAATAACATGACACTGGTTGGTTTCGAGGTGACACAACTACAAGGTACAACTACACACACAACAAGACAGTACACGATAACAAGTCTTACACACTCCAAAAAATGACTTCGTGAAAAAAATGTAGTTGTTATGATACCAATATCATAATTTCTCATGAAAATTTCGTGTAACTTCGGGTGTCATCGTTAATAATAATTTAATACAAAATCTGTACATGTTTTTTTAAAAAAATGTTCATTTTTTTGTCCATTTTTTGAAATATTACGGAATATTATATACATATATATATATATATATATATTGTTACTTTGATTAAATTAATATAAAACTTCCCCGACATAATTTACTCTTCTAGAAAACTTACAAGATAATATTTTCATCGACAAGAATTATATTTAAAGTTGATAAAATTTCAATAGCGTCACAGTTTCAAAGGTAATTAAAATCTTAAGATGGAAGTTTCCAATGGAAAGAAAACTTAAACAAATTATCAAAGATGAATTTATATATATAATGCAATTATTTAACCTATGTCTACGAAAACTTTCAATAGACTTACTTGCATCAAATTTCATAGCACTAATTGAAGAAGATAAGCTTATATTGTCTGGCGTTGAGAATTTAAGGTAAGTAGACATTGAATGGAACATGAATGGAACTCCAAATAGATGTTGCATAATGTAAAGATTAACATGTAGTAGAATAAGATAACTAAATTATGCCTTGGAAGCTGTACAAAGTTTCAATGAACCAATGTACACACATACATATATACACCTATACAAAGACAGCCGTACGTTATATTATATACACATACCTTTAACTGATATGCATCTATTATGAACATTCTATTATATATTATTCAGTTATGTGTCTATTTATATGAGTTTGATTACCTAATGTAGACATATATATATATATATATATATATATATATATATACATATACATACATGAAAATTTCATATACGTTAGGAAAACTGGGAGGATATAACACTAAATTTCTATTTATTCATGTTTTTAATGAGTCAGCTTTTAATAAATAAATGGTTCTATAAAATGATTTGAAAATCTCACTTGTAATTAAAATTCAAAGAAAAGTATAAAAAGTATTATAAATTTTAAAGAAAACTTTAATGTCTAGAGTATATTTTTATTGATAGTATACTTTTTAATTTATCCAAAATCTCTCCAGTTCACAGAGAGAAACCATATTTTAACACGTTCACTATCTGTACATTATTTGATATCCACCCCTAAACATCTACTCTTTTAAGGAGTTTTTTTTAAAATTACATTTTAGCATGTATACAAGTTGAATTCTTTTATAATAAATGATAAAATTGATTTCTTCTTCTTCCTCGTTAGTAGACAGTCTGATTTTTTCAATTATATGGTCTCATTGTGATAGTGACCCTACAATGAAGAGGCACAAATTTCGGCCGACCGTTTTGGAGGTCTTCTTCCTTGGGGTATTCCATCTTTTGCGATTCTTGGTACACGATCTTGGTTAATGTGATCGATATGTGTATTCCACTCCTTCCTTCTGGCCTTACAGAATTTTATTATGTCTTACACGTTGCATATGTTTCTAATTTCTCGACTGGATATTCTATCGTGGACAGTTTTTCCTACAATCAATCTTAGCGCCCTAATCTCGACTATTACGAGTCTGCTTAGTTTTGCTTGTCTCGACTTTAGTTTCACTTGCATGAGTTAGTAGTGATCTTACTATATTTTTCTGTAGATCCAAACTTTATACTCTATCGACATGTATTTATGCCGCCAGATAAAATATGATTTCAGCAGCCTAATATCATTATTTATTTATATTACTAAATTCAATATTCACACATTATTCATGATCATATCGTTCAGTTCTAATAATTTGAATTAAATATGTATTTTCAACTTATTTTTCCAATTTTGGAACTTGAAAAGATTTGTCAGTATGGCACAGATGATATGTTGTTAATAAATTGGCTAAGTAAAATTAAAATTACATTTTACCATACTTTGATTATTTTAGGAAAAAATATTTTATAAAATGTAGAATATATAAATTTATTATGAAATGTTGGAATTATTATAAAAATATACCTAAATAAATCAAAAGCTAATAATCGATAAGACAATTATTTTTGTACAATATAAATATATGTAGATTTATAAAAATAATAAGTTAAAGAAGAATGACCATAAAGCTAAATAACAAATTAACAATATTAATGTTAATATATCTAGTCTCATTACATTTACCTTGGGCGCAGACATAAAGACGTCTAATGAATTACATTCGACTCAGACAGTGAACGTGTTAACAAAACATCTTTTATTTTTCACATTTAAAACATTTGTTAATCGATATGAAAGCCTTCCTAGAGTATCAATAGTTTTTTAAGAAGAAGAAAAAACAATACAAAGTCCCATAAATCATCAGTTACTAGCAGTTATGTAATAAATAATCAAAATTCACTTTCGAATCATTTATTTACAAAGAAAAAAGCCTCCTACTCAGATTAAATCCAACGTTAAACCGGTAATTGCTCCTTCCTATACAGCATCCGGAATCGAGTTTCAAGCAAATCCAGTGCCGCTTCATACACGTAACGCTCCACCTACATTCGTTTCGAAACTATATTTCGCGGTTCTTAGTGAACTTGGACAAAGTACCTGTGTACATATTGTATTTGTGAATGTAAAGTAGGTGTATAACAACGGCTTAACACTACAAGGGCCACGTGAATTTACATAACTTAAATTAAGTACGGGCCAAATGATCTATTTAACGTTGATGCGACGAGTTTAGAAGTATGTTCTTCGTATGCAGAACCGTAACTGGGTATTTATATGTGTTTACATGCTGTAATTGTGTCATACATACAAATATATATATATATATATATATAAATATATATATATATATATATATATATATATATATATATATACGATGATTCAACTTAGGTTTTCACATGAAAGTATTAAAAAAACGCAACAATTAAAAAAAATGTTATCCCTCAGTTAGTATTTTAGTATTGAATTGAACTAAAGTACTAAATAAAAAATAACATGACTTTTCTTGTTACTCCTCGCCCCTTTTAATACTTACATATGGAAGCCTAAATTGAATCACCTCTCATCCTCTCTCTCTATATATACATATATATATATATATATATATATATATATATATATATATATATACACATAAACATATATATATATATATATACATGAAGTACTTTTACACTATTACATAGTTTTCAAAAATCGGATTATCAATGATCGGTTTATTATATAAGCCTGTTTTACTTCATATTTTTCTTTTTTCGAAAATAACTACAATTGATAATTTTTTTATAGAAATCAATAAAAAAAATAAATTATAACTTCTAGCATCAGAGATTATTAACATCATTGAAAGTCATGACAAAATAAAAGAAGAAGGCAAGTGCAGAGAACAGAAAAACTGCAGGGATACTTTAGGGGGATTAAAGCTAACACATTCAAGAAAGTGAAAAGGAGTAATAGTTAGTTATTTGGGATTTAAGGGTACGTGAAAATGTAAGGTCATTAAGCCCAACATAATGAACAATGACAGAACTTTTATTTTGTATGATTATTTTATAAACTTTTATTTTATATGATATTTTAATTTTATATGATTCCAATAAATGAAATATATTAATATAAGATTGAGAGTTGAGTTCATTAAATCAATAATGAGAAAAAAATAAAGAGTTTTTATATTTTAACGTAGTTATAACCTTGTTTTACAAATAAATTTTTCACTCACCTTACAATCAAAACGTTTTCCTGATCAAAAATGATCATTAACTGATTAATAATCATTTCTTTATAGAAATCTGAGAATGATAACAAAACAATTTAGATATCAGAGCCATTGCTATTGAAATGTGCATAAGCAAAATTGTGAATAGTCAATTATTAAATATTTTTAATAAGAAATGATTTTTCAATTTATGATATGAATGAAAAATTAATTTATGATAAAAAAGAATTTTAATTTCACTGTTTTTTTGATCGACATTTACTGCGTTATAAATGTTTGCAAAATTCCATTGTCGTGTTTAACAAATCACTACTATTATATATTAGACTAACATCTATGGCATTCAACGTGTTGATAAATTAATAGTCAAAAGTATCATTATGAATAAAAATTTAAAAATAAACTGATTTCATATTCGATAACAAAAATGTTATTTTTCAAATAAAATTATAAAGGAAATGATAGCATTATTTTAAAATGTTAATTATCTAAAATATGAAAATTTCAAGATTTATTTCAAGTCAAGACCCACAATATATATATATATATATATATATATATATATATATATATATATATATATATGATTACACTAGGAACCCAAGAAACAATTATAAGAAAAGAAAGGTAGATTTCCTGTGCATAACATCAAAGGAATATGAAAAACGTGCACAAAAAATTCTTATTTCAAAAAGTATAACTTTGTACAGCATAAAGATAATAAAATAAGAAAATACTAAACGAAATTGCTGCTCGCTTTAATTACATCCACTTTAATTATCTGATATGGAGTGTTTCTCTCGGTCTAGACACGGAAAGACGGGGTATAATTGTGAATAGCTAATTAAAAATAACATTTTATATAAAATGTTTGATGAAGAAACACATACAAACAATATTTACATACGTACATATATATATATATATATATATATATATATGCATGTTTGTATATACTTGTGTAATTATACAGGTAAGTGCACTTGAACTATATTACATGCATAATTAAAAAAGTACTTTAAAAATATTAAAGGACTGAATTGATGAATATATAAATAAATTAAAATGATTAATTAAAGGGTGCGTTAAATGATAAACGAATTTCAATCTCAACGTAAATATGTAAAACTTACCACATGAAAAAATTGATTAGAAGTTGAGACAGCTTACCTGTAAAGAAAATAATTAAATTAATATAAAATCAATTGTATGCAAGATTTTTTAGAAAATAAAACAAATTTATTTAGTTGCAGTATTGATTTAAAAAATATATAACTGAAGAAGTTATAAAATTTTAGAAGTTGGCAACGAGAAAATTCTAATAATTTGTTTTTCAATTTCCTGTATGAAACATTTTAAAGATTGGAATTTATTTGAAAGAAGATTCATTCGTATATCGATATTCTTTTTATCTTGTATTGCTGTTTTATATTTAATATGCTAAAAAATTTTAGCAAGAATTTCTGCACTGTTAAAATGTCTAGACATTACTACTTAGGAATCTTCTCGAAGTGATTTATAAATTCAAACAGTATTAATATGTAAAAAATATATAACTGAGATATTAAAAAATAAAACGTTCGACTGTGTGCACGTACGCATTAATTAAATTCCTCTATCTTTTTTATACTGCACTACGCCAATCTGTAAATACCATGTAAAACAATCAGACACTGTATTAATTACGCCGGCCATGACAAGAATCATTACTTAAGCTTCCATCCATTTTAATTTGGCAACAAAATAATCCACGACAGTGGTCACTATTCGTTAACCACATCCGTCGTATACTCTGTATTTACAGAGTGGACATTTACAAACACATACGCACGCCCTACCGCCCTTCTAAGTAAAAACACACAAATCCAATAAGACCGGATATAGCGTACGGACTGTACATACCGTACCGTGGAAAATCGTACGGGACAGAGACGGATTTATGTACGAATTGTGCGAAGTTGTCGTGCGATTTTTGTTTAACGGACACAACGGCCGTTAACGACAGATTGGCTTTATTACATTACGTGCAATGTCAAGCCTTGTAAACATCTGCTTTAGTGCCCTTGGTTCAGTTTTTGGTAAAACCACCAGTGCTCGGTACATGTTAGGACTTGTTATTATAATAATAAGAGACATGTATGGGGAAAGACGTTTCATTTTTAAACAATTAGGATTCTGATTTCGAGAAAATTTAATGAAAGGATAAATTGATTTTAAGGATATTCGAAATATGCTATTTATTTATATTTGAACTGTATGTAATTAATATTTGGTACAATCCTCAAATATAAATATAAAAAATATATATCTTCCTCTGAAACGCAGGGTATTGTATGCATCATTTTTCAAAATTTACATGAAGCATGAAAATTCAATCAAATATTTATTAATTGGAAATGTGTATTTCTTCATCTTTTTAAACAAATTGAAATAAATCGTGATTAATTACTTTAATTGTGTTTAAAATACATTACTTCTTTTCACTTCAGTGTTCACTAGATATTAAAATACGGAAATATTTTACTATACTATAACATATACTAAGAATTAGTATTATTTCTTTAAGCAAATTGTAGTAAAATGGTGGCTTCTTGGGCATTTCACAACATTTCTAGTTGAACTATAAAAAGTGATAGGTCAGAAGGGCATAAAAAATATCCCAGTACTAAACAAAAATTCTTGATCCAAAATGTAACTAGAAATCGAGAAGCCTCAGTGGTCAATACTCAGCGGGAGAGACAGAGGTCTCAGGGACCAACAGGATTAACAGTCTCAGCCAATTATCTTAAATAATATATCACATTTTTGAGATTTTTTTTGCAATATTCTGACTTGTATTAGAGGATATATATATATATATATATATATATATATATATATATATATAAGACAAAAACCGAAACCGTAAGTGGTAAAAATCGTTTCATTTCAGAAATCGAAATCACTATTTTTGCAGAACAAAAAACCGAAACCAAAATCGAATAAAAAGTGGAAACCAGTTTGTATCGCTTTTCATGAAACATTTAATTTTTTGGTTGGTAATTTGAAATTTCCATACTAAATTTTTGTTCTTGTTTTTTTTTTCTTTTTTGTGGAAAAATATTTTTTCAATATTAATGCGTATTTTCACTATGCCACAAATAAACGTTTGACCGTAACTCAGCCCATAAAATGAATAATGAAAACGCTCCATATTTTATATTAGTAATGAGCGTAAGAAATAAGCAAGGATTGAAATCGTAACCTGTAAAAACCATTTCATTTCAGTAACCGAAACCGAAGTCGCTATTTTTGCGAAACAAAAACCGAAACCCGAATGTTATTTTGATTCGGTTTCAATCCTTGAGATATATATATATATATATATATATATATATATAGAATATAGCATTACTATATCTATTGTTGAAAATATTTCTCTAATAAAAAATAAAATTCATTACAAATACAAATTTCAATAAATTTAATGAAAATATTGAACTTTTCAAAACCGACAACCGATTGTAATTACTTTTGACAACGACCTCATTTACTCAAGCTTTTCAATCTTCTACCGAGTACATAAAGTAAATATTTAATTCTCAGTTCGATATAGTACACAAATATAATTGAAAATTTTCAAATGTTTTAATTAAAATATTGCGCTAGATAAATATTTTCTTTACGACGAATTTATAACACGTCTTAGAGCGTTGTCAGAAATTACTTTTATTATAAAAGTTTCGAGTGCTGATAAATATTTAGAAATTGTAATATTTTTTTAAAATAAATATAACATGAATGTTATAAAATGATAACTAAGAAAGTTGCTTATATTAAAATTCAACAAGTTTCAATTAAATTAAGATAATTCAAATATGTATCTTTGAAGTTTAAAAATAAATAATATAAATGTTAACTTTAAGCAGCTTACCTCAAAATATATATTTTAGTAACAGAATATTATTTTTTTGCTATAAAAGAATTATTGCTAGCTATAACTGCAAATTTTTACAATATAGCATCAAATAAATATGTTTCAGTAACGAAATTTACATTTATAGATAAATTCTTTTTTTACCTCACAAGTCACAAAAAAATTCTGATCAAAAGCATGTCCAATAAATGATTTTTAATTGTTTTTGATTCTTGCTTATATAGTCAGAGTAACATGATACAGAAAAAAAAGTATTTTATTTGTATTGAATCATTCTGAGGATGATGGAAAAGTTCTCGAAATTCGCATAAAGCACAAGTAAAAATTATCTATAATTTATTGAACATTTTTGATTAGAAAAAAGTGTGTAGTTTATGCAGTAAAAGAAGAACTTATTTATAAAATACAGTGATTAATTATTAGATATTAATAAAAAATAATATTTTACAATACTAGGGGGCTCATTCACCAGAACTCTACACTCCCCCACTTCCAGGGGAAGTTTTTCCTATATTCGCTAACAGTCGCTACCTCCCTAACAAATAATAGAAACTAACAAATAACGCACAATTTTTTTACTCTAAAATTTAAGTGAATACAATATTTTGAATAAATTTCTAATCAGTTTTACACTGACATCGTATACCCTCTTTCGATATACTTTATAAGTCACCAAACAAAACACTGATCATGCGACTGATATTAACCAATCATAATAGAGACCACATGGTCGATATCAACAAATCAGAGAACGAATAAAAGGCCCACATAGCGACGGGACTGCTTTTTAGTTAGAAAAATTAATTAATACCCATTATAGTTTTTTTAAAACTAAAATATATATTTTTAACTTTACATTTTCGTTTAAAAGATACTCTTGATGAATACAAGTCAAATTCTGAAACTGATTTCAAAATGAAGATGATTTTAAAATACTCTCTATTTTCTTATAATTTAATCGAAATAGACGAATAAAAATCACAAATAAAATTTCAGTCTACAGAAATAATTCGTATCGAACAAGGAATTTATTTATATTTCGACAAAACTATTTTGGATCAAATTAACAGACTTAAACCTGAAATAAAAAAATATATTTCAGTATACAAATAAACACTTTCTTCATCCCACAAAATACATTACTTTTTTCGAATAAAAATGGCATCTAAATGCACATAAGCGACAATTGAAAACAATCAATAATCATTTATTGAACATTTTTGATAGGGTTTTTTTTCTGGTTTGTGGAATGAAAAAATAATTCATCTGTAAAAGTGAATTTAGCCACAATGATAGAATTGTTTTTGTAATTGTTCAAGTTTTTAAACAAGAAACATATTTTCATTGAAATTAAACAAAAATATTAATAAAAAAAATACCATATATGACACTAATTTTATGTATTGTTATATTTCGAAAACTTGGAGATATCAGACAGTCACCTCATGACACAAAATGTATTCTGATTAAATGTAACGAAAAGGGAGTAATGGAATTTGAAGGAAACAATCCTGAGCATTGATAAGGGTAATAATATCGTTTCTGTTTCTACATCGAACATGTATCTGATTTAAAAGTATAATATTACTCCGGTGTGAAAATACTATAGTGGTACAAGTACTAAAATTCGTTTATAACAGACCATACAGCTGACGCCGAATATTCAAATTTTATTTAATATATTTTGCATACAAATATACCTTTTTCATAGTCATCTCCATCGGCTTGCATACGCACGTCGTTGCGATTAATGCCTATTTTGTATGCTGTTAACAGTTTAAGAAGTGTTTCTGAATGTGTTCTGTTCAAGTGTGCAACGTGTATAACCAATGAGGCAAAAAAATATTGCTAAGAATAAACTAGGGTTAAAGAAAAGTCTGTTTATAAGTTTTAGATTGATGTATGGTTGTGTTTTTTTTTTAAAAAAATATAACGTCCAGTTTATATCAAAAGCCTTAAACGAAAAACTTCCGTTTAGATAAAACGACAAAGAAAATACTTTCTTAACAGTTACAGTAATACTTTTAATGTTTCTCTTTCTTGATATCGTAATTAGCCATTTCACAAGCACGGAGCTTACTAATAAAAGTTAAAAGTTTTATGTGGCACACACTTAGGTAAAATGGACGTTTCGCGTGCGTGTGACATACAATCACATTGAATGCAATTCACAAACACAAACATTTCTAGGCATTTTATAACAGACATATATATATATATATATATATATATATATATATATATATATATATATATATATATATTCGTGTGTGTACTTTTCTAACATGTCTACATTTTCATGTGTTTTATGAATACGAGTGCATTTAATTATTTTCCACAATACATTAGGAAATTTACGATACGTGGAGGTTAGCCGTAAACCGTCATCAAAACTGTTTAAAACATGGATAATAAAAACGGAATATTGTGTACTGGCACCTTTTTTCAAAGTCGCCGTACATAAATCTGTAATCTGAAAGGGGATTTTAATGATATCGCTACTGTATATTAAATTCAGTCAACATGCTTGACATTATTTACTGTGTAAGTTTCCAGTTACTCATTCATATATGTTTATTTAGATATAAGTATAACATTTTTCTATTATTAATGTACAAGACTTTATCAACAAAAGTTTATTTCAAACGTTTTTTTTTTTGTAAATTGAAATATATACTGAAAATAATATTTTACTTGGATTTCTTCACAATAGAAAGAACTATCAAGGCGGAGTACTATTAAAAATTATTAACATAAAAACTTAATCTGTAAATTCGATCAAAATAAATGAATAGAGCTCTAACTCTAGTTTGATTTCTTTAAAAATAATTCTTATCATCTAACTGCTATTTTGAAAATGAACTCTGCTTAATTTAACACTTTAAATTCTATATTATTGATGTTTTCGTGCCAGTAATTAATTTCTCCAGTATAGAATGGATATCTGCACTCATTCATTTTTAATAAATACAGCCATGATATGAGTACAAAAATACCTTTAATATTTTAAACTGTGCCTATATAATATTTGTGCTATTCAAACTGTGTTTGCGGAACCCTGGGATTCCGTACAACCTCTTCAGGGGTTCCGCGACACAAAATTAAAATTCGAAAGAATGTTCGAAAACAAAACCCGAAAAACTAAAAATTTATAATAATTAATTCATAATAATTTCTTATATATATATATATATATATATATATTATACCCACTATTATGTAATGAAACTGTATTTATGAGTACACAATACAACCCCATTCAATCAATGGCTGATTTTCAAAACTTGTAGGGTAAGCGTCTCGAGTTTTCTGGGAATGGTAGGGATTCAGCAAAAAAATTATAATAAACAAAGTTTTAAAATCGTATATTTATTTACATACATTTTTTTCAAAAATGTATGTAAATAAATATATGGAAAAAAATATAAATGTATATATATATAAAGAAATACTAGGAAATAAAATTTAATAATTTAAAATATTGACTGATTGTTTAATCGTTAACAGCTGACAATAAACTGTCATTTTTTTCAAAATGTGCAAATATAAAAAAGCATAGTACCACGTAAGCGACTATCAGCTCTGAATTATAAAACTACATGGCTGAGAATGTATTAAAATACTTATCCAAAACTGGATTTTAAATGTTTTTAGAATCCTGACAAAATGCTTATCAGTTGAATAAAGCTGCTTTGAAAAAATAATGTGAACTTTTGTTGGATTCAATACATAAAATATTTTATTTATTATATAGTTTTTCTGTATATCTGTTGTTCATAATTGTTCTGTATGATTGACAGCCATTTATAAGTTCGTTTATTCTTCAAATGATTTAGATTCTTTCATCATTCTTCATGTTTGGGTAGATTTTAAACTCTGTGCAAAATCTATCTAATATATTTTTAACTATTTTTTCACAATCTATCAAATGGATAATAATGATTTATTGAATTTTTTTGTGGATTTTGGAATGAAAAAAATATTCGTGTGTGAAATTTAAATTATTTAAAAAAGTATGTTTCACCTAAATTAGAATTTTGTTGAAAATAATTACTTAGTATATTAGACTTTTGATAAAATTGTCATAAGTCGAATTCTATTTCATGACGTAGATCATTTTCGATACATACTTTTTTACAAAATTGTCTTTTATATTTAAGAAAAGTTGAATTTGAACCGGAATACAAATACATTGAAATAATAAATGTTTCAGTGTTTATCTTTGATTTGTAAATTTCTCGTTACAGAGATTGACATGAAATGAAATATTATTTAGTAAACATACTAAATACGATTCGAAATAAAAATAAATCAATTGAAACTCGTTCACGCAAAAAAGGAGTACTGCAAATCAGTTCCAAACACGAGTACAGCACAATGCACACCGTAACCCCATATATTTCTGCAAACTCGCATCATGTCGACAATCTGTCACCTTCACATTACCCAACAATGCGCAATAAAGTACGCAGTTCGATGCAGGTTGCCGGAGTTGGGTCCCATATGCATGTGGCGAACGTTGCTCCACGGCAAACATTTCTACGTCGACGCGTTCGACCGCGACGTATAATGCAGAACGGTTAATACAGGACGTTATCACGTCGCGAAAGTATTCAAATATATTTCAGGACCATCGCCGTACCATAGTGTTGCGTCTGAATTATTGATCTGGAGCAGAGAAGTGAGTTCTTCTCTCTCCCGTTTTGCGTTCACCGTTCGCAGGCAAAACGATTGTCATGTTTAGAGACGTAACTGTGAAGTGTTTATTGCCGATGTTTTATTATGTTATCATTTTTTAACATATTTTAACGTTTTTTTTTTATATATATACAGACTCGTTTCACTGATGTATCGATTTATTATACACACGGCTGTTTACTGAAATTGTGACATGAAAAAAAGATAAAAACGAAACTATTCCAATAAAATATATTCCTTGTGATTCTTGTAGGTTTTTACAAAATTTCCAATTATTATTGTATTTTATTTGACATTCAAACTCTTAGAATAGAAAGAAAAAAAGATTAATTTGAAAAAAATATGTCATAAAATGAAATCAAAGAGTATACATCGGCTTTAAGTAAGAAACTAATATATTTTTATTCCCTCAAGAAGTCCAAGAAAGCAAAATAGATTTTCTTTGCAAAAATCATATTTTTAAGAAATATAATTGAAATTATTCTTGACAAATCAAAATATGTAAACACCCTCTTTAAAACAGTCTTTAAAAACGTAAACATCTGTTTCTCATATTAGATTATAGGAAGTTAAACAGTTATTTATATTTACTATAAGAATGCGGTCGTTTGATAACACAATAATTAGAGTATCCAGTTTTTTCAACGTTGGTAAAATTAGAATTCAGGCAAGCTATTTGGAACACTAAAGAAGATCAACAAATGTAGATAATTTTAGGTATTAGTTAATGTATTATGTGTGTAAATTACTAAGTTGGTAGAAAAATAATTGCGGGTTATGACTTTCAAATTCATATCAATTTTTCTATTTGTTGATTTTCCTATTTGTCTTAAGTAGTTTAGAACTGTTGGATGACTAGAGCTTAACTTTTGAAATGTTGTAAATAGTTCTGATCAACAACGCCTTCAGTTGGTTGTTATAAACTCAAGAAGGATGCCAGCCACCTTAATCTTCAAGGCTCTCATCCTTAGCACGAAATTGTTCGAACCACCATTGCACCGTACGTTCCTTAATAGTACCCCACCAAAAGCATCGCTTAGTTTATGAGCAGTTCTGCTGCTTTACCATCCGTTTTAAATTCCTACAAAAAATATGCTCTCATTTGCTTCTCTTCCTTTTGAATTCAATAATCCAATTTGAAGAAAAATTAATAATAAAACAAAAGTCGATGTTACTAAAATACGGACGGAAAAATGCACTTTAAAATGATATTAACATGAACAGAATGAAATGACACTTTGAAATAAATTAAGGTTAGAATTCAGAAAACCAAAACTGTAATTATTTTCCTACCAACCTAATAATTCGGTCTCTTTTTTATAGAAAATGAGTGTTGTCAAAAAATGGGATTCATTTCGATCTTCAAAATATCCCCCATTATTTTATATAATTTTTCTCCATCTGTCGGGTAACTGACGAATTCCTTGTCAAAAAAAGATGGTGACTGAGTTGATGAAGTCATAATGCTTTTTCAGACCTCTTCCACTGTTTTAGCATACTTTATGTGTAAAAAAACTTTTCGCCAAAGTTAACAAATCATTCCTATGCCTCGGGAACCATTTTTTCAACTGGAATAAGAAAATTATGTAATTCTTGATATGCTGCTTTTCGTACGCCATTATGTTCACTACTGTTTTGTAAAATTATACCAACTGATTCACTAAGATAGAGTATTTTTAAATACTAAGATTAGCACTTCAAAATCCTAAAGCGACGAGAAAAAAAAATTAATTCGGAAGATAGCTATGATTGATTCACTTTAAAGGCATCTAATATTTTTTACACCTAATTAATTTAGATTTGATCAATCATTTTAACTGTTGGAAACCAAGGACTATTTTTCAAGAAAAAAAAGTAAAATAATTTGTTATTATAATTGTTCAATAATTTTCATGGAATTACAATCAGATTTGAATCATAAATTGAAACAATAAATGTGAATTTTTAATAAATTTGTCACAGAAATATTAGCAATAATAATCCATCTATCTGTGAATATATTGCTCTTTATTTCATAAGAAACCTTTAAAATCAATACAGGTAAAAAGATAGAATTTATATATATATATATATACTTTTCAAAAGTTATCACAAACTCGATTCGTTTACTACACTAATAAACTAAACAACAATCCTGACTACATTCGATAAAAAACAACAATAAAAAAAGAAATATTTAATATTCCCATATCGAAACTATTATAATTGGAATACTTTAGTGAGTTTTCGTACACTTTGAAACTCCAATTAATGGCCGTAGTGCGATCATTAGCGTGTCAGAATATGACTAACGAGTTGGGGGTTGAAATGTCATCCGGTGTCGTTTACCTTGTCTCTAAACTCGAACTGATTTTAGAGGAAACATATGTAAACAATTAATCAATATATTTAGGTACTTGTCGTTAATTATTTTAAATCAATATTTATTATTAACTAATTTTTTTATTTAATTTAAAGTATTATTCAAAGTATGGTTATTAATAATAAACGAAATAATAATAAACTCGAAGAAGATATCACCATCTTCAAACCACTAAATAAATATTTTTCAATTAATAACTGATCATTTTTGTAACTAACAAACAGGAAAAAATCACTTGTGAAATACGGATTTATTCAAAGACTTTTAATCTAGCAGTTATTAAAATCAAAAGAAGACATTAGTAAAAATGTCAAACTGGAATTCACATACAACTAGTTACCAATCTAATACACTAATCATTTAATTTCAACTTCTTGCATTAGTGCATAAATTATGCAAATATTTTATATTTTGTACAGAAAAATTTGAATATAAATAATAATTACTTTATTTAAAATAGTTGATAAATTTTATAATGAATAAATTTAACCTTTAAACACTAATCACAATTATTCTAATAATAATACATTTCTAATTAATAACATATAAAAACTGGACTATATAGAAGATTTCAACATTTTTCACATTTAATTTAGATTCATAATGCATTTTAATCCCTCGTTCATTAAAAAATCAAATAACATCATTAAAACTTAGTCTTCTTAACGTTTCAGTAAACATGATTTATATGTATATTATATATTAATTTCATAATCAACCCTTTTTGAAATTTCGAAAAACTCACGTTAAAGTACTATAAATGTAATTAAAACCGACCATTTTAAAAAGTCATGAATACAAGGGCTGTTAGAACTGAAAAGTTTTCCAACGTTGGAATAGAACGATATTAGGGATAAGATTAACCCTTTCGAAGTTTGATACAAGTTTTCTGTACAGTTTTCGTAAATATGTATTTGTGAGGATTTTCTAGAATATTTGAATATCTAATTTTGAAATTATATTAAAATCAAGATTAGTATTTTTCCATATATATGATTTATATAGTTTTTTATATCGATATTTAATAGCATTCTGATGATGGAATAATCAAAAACGTATAATCTATAATGAAAAATAATAAATAATCTACGAGTATTACTGAACATTTTTGATTAAATAAATTTTAATTGTTTTTAGAAGAGTGAAAAATTCATTTATGAAACTGATTCTTAAAACGATATAACCAAAAAAAATATAAAACTGCACTGAATGACCTAAAGTACTTGTATCTTATGCATGTTTTATTCCCTTCTATTTTATAAGTACACTTAATAATATAAATTATTTTTTCAACGTTCAATTCACAAAAATGTTTTTAAATAATAAACACATTCAATTAATTTTTATCTATTTATATTCAAAATGATTTATATTATAAATACACTTAAGAAAAATTAAATTTGGTGCTAAGAATTCGCATAACCTATCATAAATTTATCGTTTTAATCTTTAAAAAAATCACATGTTTTAATATTTTATAGTTGAAGGCATATACAGAAGAAAATAATGATTCAAGGATGAATGATTTCAATTAATTCTAAATTCTTGTTATAATGGACAGTAAAATGACACACATTTTCATAAATGAATAATTTTTCACTCCAAAAAAACTCCTCTTACTCCACAAATTACAAAAAAAAATGATCAACAATGTTCAATAAACCATTACTGATTGTTGTCTATTCTCATTTAGATGCCATCTTATTCAGAGTGGAGTAAAAAAGAATTCATTTGTGAAAGTGAATTTATCCACAGTGCTCTAGCATTGTATTATCCACACTCTTTCTATAACTCCTTCAATTTCATAATTGTAATTATTTTTACATAAAACAAATTTTAAAAATAACAACAAGTCTTGAAAAAATAAGTGTGGTTTTTAGTAACAAACTAAGTTGAGATATTAATGAATAGTAACAAATTTTTATTGTTTAATCGAAAATTACAATTTTAATTGATCGATTTTGTACCTGTAATTCCATTGATAACCTTCAGAATCATAATTTTTATTTTTGACTAGTTTGGGTTCATATTTGATCATAAAGTGTTTATAATATGATTTACTTGAACTACTGTTACTTGAAAATGATACAAGACTATAAACTAATCGAAGAAGATAAAAACTTGTATGATTCACAAGGACAAGGATTAACAGGACTGTGAAATTAAAATATTTTCTATATAAGTAGAAATAATTTTTTTCTCATAACAGAAAAAAAATTGCTGACCTTTTCAATTCAAAAATCTGATTAACTTCTCTTCATTTGATAATTATTTCAACTTATTTAAATTATAAAAATAAATATTTATTTCTTAATACAATT
>CM068313.1:7957960-8222960 GCA_034766995.1 Acanthacorydalis orientalis | reverse complement strand
ATCGTGAACGTTTCGCAAAATAAACGCGTCCGCTTCCTTCCGTCCCGCGTCCTCTTCGCAACAGAAGAGCGACTGTAAAATATATATTCCTGAAAGAATTATTCATTTTTACTTAATTATAAACTTTATATTAGTCGTCGACCACGTTGAATTTTAATTTCGAAAGTCGCTATACGAGGTCATCCGCAGCTTCACTGCTTGTGTGTGTGTGTGTGTCGTTACACTGTGCTACTGTTTTATTCATGAATATTAAAATGTAAACACGCGTCCAAAAAGTTTCTGGGATCCCCGCGGAGATGAGAACCATCTTTTCGAACGCACGTTGCGTGTAAGATTGTCACGCGTGATTTATATTTGTTTATAGTTGACGGTTTATTAATACGTACATATTTGATTCAGTGAATGTATGTATCCCTGGTGGAATTTCCAACGGTACAAAACCTTACAGTTGACTGAATGTTAATTTTAGTGAACGGAAATCAAATGACATATTATTATTTTATATAAAACTAGATCGTTATAAATTACTAAATATTTCAATACATTAAAATCATTTACATATTAAAAAAAGATCAAAGAGAAATATTCTGAATAATAAACGTTGTACAAAACGTCAAGTCACTTAGAATATAAGTGTGAAATTATTAAAACGATATGAACATTGCAATATAATTGCTTGAAAAGACTTTTTTTTTAAAAAAAACATATTACATATTTTATGATTTAATAAATTACATTACAATGAAATTGAGATAAAATTACGGTATTCTTGGAAATGTTAAGATAAAAAAAACAATGTTTTTAAAGAGAATTTTATTTAAAAAATTACTGTAGACGATTTTAGCATAAAAAGAAAATTTGCATATAATAAAGAACAGCAATAATGAAGATTGTGCTAATTTTAGATAAAAGGAAAACAGTTACTAGAAATAAAATAACAGAAAGTTATTTTTTTAAAAATTTTTATATGAATAAATCATTATATAAAAAGTTTATAATTCTGTGACTTTCTCTTAGACGAATTAATTTTTAAAAAATATATTCATAAGATTAATTGAAATTAATGAATTTATTTCTTAAATAAAACGTATTTTCTAAACTTATTTTTTTAAGTTAATTTATAAATGAAATTATGAATAAAGCTCTTTTTATACAAAAAATAATGACTGACTACTCTTCACTTTGATAATTGCTAATGTGAATTTAAATGACGATGGGATAGTCTTCAGAGAGCTATGACACATAAACAGATAGGATTTAATTTTGTCTGCATCTTAGAGCTCTGAGATGGACCGACATCAAAACCAATATAAATGATAAAATGATCAATAATATCACATTTTAATACGAAACACTTCTGTGAGATGTAAAATGATTTGTTTGTGAAAATTGATTCATTACAGTTTCAAAATCGTGACAACTGGTGGAAAATTGTGGAAAAAAATCGGAAAATTGTGACAGCTGGTGGTATCTTAAGAACAGAAGAAGAGATTTTTTAGGATTTAGTGTTACAGAAATGTATTTAAAATAACAAACCAATTTTCAGATTGTCAATTAAGAGGAATTTTTAAGTTCTTCTTATAAACAAAATATTACTTTTACAATAATGTAGCTAAATTCATTTTCACAAATTGTTTTTTTAGCTTACAAACAGCAACATTTTTCTTTGCCTTTGCGCCCTGAATATTATTTTATCTCTATTGAAATGCATAAAAAGAATAATTAAAAATGACCAATAATTTATTTAACATTTCTTTATGGAATGAAAAACAATTCGAAAGTACTCACATTTTTTTTCTCTACGAAAACAATTGGATTAGATAAAATATCAAATTTTATTTTTCATCGAAATTATGTTTTAACACATAAAAAAAGTTAAGACAAGGCAAATTTAAAATATACTTTCATTGTATAAAAATACAATTTTAGATTTATATATATATATATATATATATATAAATTTAGGTATACATGTTAGATTAATAGCCATTGGGTTTTAAAAATCTACATTTTTTAACAGTAAATTAAAACACAAGGTAAATTACATCAAATTTATCAATTTAAAGATTCTTTCATTGAGTATAAATTTTTTACAGATAAGAATTTATACGTTTATCGACTATTACTCAAGTATTCAGTGTTATTTTCAGGATCAGCTTAAAATTTATTTTTAATAACAATCACATGGTTTGTGAATGTGAGTACTGTTTTAATGACTGTAATATGTAAAGAATTACACTAATATATACGAATTTTCGGGAGTAAGTTTGTAGGACATTAATGAACAAATGTTTTTTTAATATTTGACAAATCATACCGGACAATTTGACAAGTCATTATAGTCACGACGACTTTTTCCGAGACCGTAATCATAAATACACCATATCAAACAGCAATAACTTGCAGAACGATCGTTAACGAAAACAGCATTTAGTTACACGATTTCGGAAATACAAGGTCCGGCGAAATATCTTTGTGGCGTTCGTACGATCAGCGTCGTAATACATTTCCATTAAATAACTCATTAGTGCTTCAATTAGTGCAAATGTTCGAATACTGCACGGACCGCACAACATTAATTAGTGTCGACCTGCGTCCAGGTTGACCATCCTACTGACCACAAAACTCGATTTTGTATCCGTTACTTGTCTGAAGAACGCAACACTCCAGAATGTACGTATCGAATGTTCGATAATGATTGAACAGAAGACCTTTTCTCGAATACAATCCCTCACAGTGTTTAAATTTATGTAGCAATGTGATTGAGTTTTATAATTTACATAGAAATATATATGTATATATACACTCTCTCTCTCTCTATATATATATATATTCTTGGGGGCTCCCCCCTCTGCTTGCTGCGCTCACCAACTCACGGGAGGGACTTCACCGCTAGCTTTCTAACGCTTATTCCTCTCTAACAAATAACAGAAATTAACAAGTTATACATACAAATAATCCACCTAAAATGTAAGTTATGAAATTTTTATTAGAGGAGTTTATAAAAATTAACATAACGAAATACAATGTTAAAATGTATAACACTTTATTAGTTTCAAAATCGCATATCACGTGATAATGAGTCATCGAACCGAACAGTGATGATATCAACCAATCAGAATAGAGACCACGTGACCGATATCAACCAACCAGAGAACGAATACAACGCACATATACCAATGGGACCATTTTTTAGTTAAATATAGGTGATTCAATTTAGGCTTCCACATAGAAGTATTAAAAAGGGGCAAAAGAGTAAAGAAAACTCATGTTATTTTTTATTTAGTATTTTAATTCAATTTAATACTAAAATACTAAATGGGAAATAACATGTTTATTTTGAATTTTTTCGTCTTTTTAAATTATTTTGTGTGGACGCCTAAAATGAGTCTCTCTCTCTCTCTCTCTCTATATATATATATATATAGAGAGAGAGAGAGAGAGAGGTGCTGATATTTAAAAAAATATTACTACCAAAAATATTTTTTTTAAATTCTGAACCTTTCATAATTGCAGTTTATGACATTGTCGCTACAACTTATTTTTTTCTACATCTTCAAGTTCTGAGAATGAATGATTTTCTATTAAAATGAGTTTAAGTCATAAATAATAATTAATTATTTAACATTTTTATCACAAACATGCTGTAAAGTGCAAAGAGTGAAATTTCTAAAGTCTAATTCGATAATATATTTTTTTTTCAATGCTGAAAGAAAAATGTATATGAATTTGAAGGTAATACCTGTAATTATTTCTCTACCAACCTAATAAATGACAATTTCATTATTATCAGATAGAGAATAATTTTTCGTACCTACTTTTATTGTTTGTGGGATGAAAAAGAATTCTTCATTTGGAAAAGTTGTAATTTTTTGTCACAGCAGTTGTTCAATATTTTTTTTCTTTACTAATAAACTGTCGATTTTATATCTTACAGTAATGAAGACACAAGTAAAAGAAACATACTTTTCAATTAAATAAGAATTATTTTGTAAATTATAAAAAAGTAAATGGATCTTGGAAAATGTCTTGTTTAGAAATTTCAAGTTCTGTTAATTAAACTGTGACAAGTAGATCTGTCAGTATACTATAAAAAAATATGTGCATTTAAGTGAAAATCCACCACCTAAGACATGAACAACTAATTATTTCAGCGGTGCTAGTAATGAGACTCAACGCTTGATATTCGCATCGCAGGGTTGGTAAAATTTATCTGGTTACACAACAGATGATATGAAATATATATATATATATATATATATATATATATATATATATATACATACATACATATATATATAGTAAGTAAGTCTAAAATAGAGATTTACCACTGAGATGAAAACTGTTAAAAGAAGAAAAGGAAGTGTATAAATGTCGAATAAACCTATTTTTAATAGTATCCCATATATGTGGCTTTACAAAACCCACCATTTAGATAAGAGCAATTTCATTTCCAATATCTCTTGAATGAAGAACACAAATACGTATTTAGTTAACACAAGTACTCTTCGCAAAACGAACAATCAAGAAAATAAATATCAACAGACAGTATTTTGTAACGTTAACGATACATCGTACCATTTATTCGCTATAAAACGTAAAAAGAAGTCTAACTGAAACACAAACCGCTCACGAGCTAATATCGTGCGGATTAAAAAGACTGTACAATAAATGAACAGAGCGAAGCGAATGTGCGTTTTAGTCTTCATCTTACCACAATAGTCATCAGAGGATTTATCCTTCATCCTTGATACAGTACACTTAATCCCGTACCGCAGATGCTGGCTTAACTCTTTCAATCCGCCCATGATGTTAGAACATACATTCACTATTTTCACATATATTCGAGATATTTTGCTTCGAATTGTGCACAAAAGATTATAAGATGCAACCAGAATATGAGATTTTTTTTAAGTTATTATGTAAGACATGATTCGATAGCTTCTAATATATATATATATATATATATATATATATACACAAATATATATATATATATATATAATCGTATATGAATATGTTCATTCATATGAATACATACGTGGGTTCGATTGGATATAATAAGATATGACATCAATTGAATGTAATAAGATTACTAGAACATGCATGAATGTAATCCTAAATTAAATCTGTGGTGTATATATGATTTTGACACATTTTGAGAAAATTCTTAGAATTAAATATAAAATGAATTCATACAGACATTTATACATACATACATATATACATATATATATATATATATATATATATATATATTCGGTTTATATAGCTGTATGTAAACATTTATATATATATATATATATATATATATATATATATATATATATATATATATATATATATATGGGATGTACTTTTAAATTCGATGATTTTAATTCAAAAACTGAAATTATTAATCATAAATTTCACAACAAAAATTAATTTCTATTGTAAAAATTGCATTACTAAAATGATAATAAAAATAGTTATAAAACCTGATTTTAATTCCTTTATAAACTTGTTGATTATTTTTTGTTTCATATTGAAATTAAAATTCAACTTTAACAATTCAATTGTGAAAATATTTTTAACACACCACAAAAATTTATATCAGGATATCTGTTTTTGTTGAAATTAATTTGAAAAAATAATTTCAGAAATAAAATATTCCCTCTCCCCATTACCCATAAATGAATTTTCCATGACCCCATAATCAGAAAAATATAGTCAAAATCTTCAATAAGTCATTATTTTAATTAATTATAATTATTATTTATGAAAATTTTGATAGTGACAGTGTTTTTATAGTATATAGTGCGTTATCTTTAATCAGTTTATAGGCGATATGATGTTGATATCATTTTCAGAGCATAGAGGCATCCAAATTTGAGATAGTTTTATGTTGTATGACAACTGAATTATTTATGAAAAACTTTTATATAATAGTATATAATACAATTATTAATTATTCCATATAAAACATATATGAATAAAAAATAAAAATCAGAATATTTTCCATTACAAAATACGGACTGTCAATTAATCTAACATGTCTGAATATATTTCAGTATAAACACAGTAATTCTTAAAAGTTAATGTTAAATGTAAAATACAGTTTTTGTACGTATATCTAGTTCATACTTGAACCGAGTGTATTATATATATATATATATATATATATATATATATATATATATAATAATAAATTAAATAGTTTTTATTAACAACATTTATAAGAAAATTCATCATGAAACTGACCGGAATGAAATGTTGTAATCGCTGATGAGTACAATATAATAAAAAAAATGCTTTATGCATTGTGTACGTATATTTAATTATCGTTGATGAAAGAGTTCTCATTTTCCTGTAATTCTTCTTACAATGAAATCGTATTTCTGCAATCCATTTATCGGTTTCTAAACGAATCTGATTCTTTATTGTACTATAACGATTTCAATGCACATAAAATCATCTCTGAACAGATCAAAATCGTCGTAACTTTCACTAAAACGCCGAGACGTTCTCTATACATGCAATAACCGTAACGATACGTATTGTTCTTACACGTATGATTGATTATCCTCAATGTTTTAAACACTGTAACAACGTAGCTCAGCAATTTCTGCCGAATATCTAAAACGTTTCATAGACGATATAGCACGAAACTGGTAATGAAAACAAAAGCCATTTCATTTTCCATTAAGAGTCGAGTCTTCTAGTTACAACCACGTATTGTAGGAGATGATGAGTGCGCAATGTAGACAAAAGCACGCCCGTTCCGTTTCCTCTAACCGAAGTAACGCACAAAACATAGACCTGCGTGTGTATATGTGTGTGTGTGTTGAGGTGCGGCGACGTCCTATTGTTGAATGTGTATGGAAGATGAAAATCCGAGCGATTAAGCAAACGGAGGATGCGAAAACTCCGCGTGTACTGTTGTGCATTTCTTCGTCTTTCTACAGTCATCTTCATCTGTTTAGGTGTGTGTGTGTACACGCAGTGCTGTCTTAAATATCTCGATGCGCGTTCGCTACTAAAACACACGGACGTCACTATGTTTAATGGGCGTGGAGTTTTTGATGATATGTTGCGACCCAATAGAGAATTTATCTTGTATGTATATCGCTACATTTAGTTTCTTATCAAGGTTAAATGCAAGTTATAAATTAATACATGTTGACTCGACAAGAAACAATGGTTATGACAAAATATCAACTCGCTTTTACTCATATTTTTTCATAAAAAAAGACATTGTTCTGTAATTTATCTTGAGCTTTCATTATCTTACACAAAAAATGTTAGTCAAATGCATTATATTCAGTTGACTGTTTTAAAAGGGTATTTTTACAAATACTGCGTTAGTTTTAATAAAATAAAACTTTTAGACCAATTGTGGGAAAACTGCGGCTCACAAAGCACCATGTGCAGCTTGAGTTTCATTGCCATTTCCCCTAAACTTTTATATTAATAATTTGAAGTAGTATAGTATCCCACTTTTTTCAGAAAATTATTTTAAATAAAATTTATTTCCTACCGAAACGGGAAATAATTAAAATATTCGTGTAAGTAATATTGTTTATATAAAAAAGACGTTTTTAAGCGAAAGAAAAATAATATCATATTTGGAATCATACATATATATATATATATATATATATATATATATATATATATATATATATAATCCTTAATCTTATACAATCATCGATATAAAATTCGGTCTCATTTAAGTTGTAACCAACATTAAATATAAAATAAAACAAAATCCGTTACATGAAGTACACACTTAAAAAACAGAGTCGTTCTAAGATGATGCCATTTGTTGCGAACGCCATTAATAAGCCTTCATTTTACATAAATATGTACTTAAACTCTGAATGGTATTGTTCTGTGAAAAGCCTTCAAACATTTAGAACCACTACAGTGTTCATTTTGAATGACATGCACAATATCAACAACGAATAGACACACTCACTCACCCACTCACTGCCGCTCGTGCCATTTTATTACATATATATATATATATATATATATATATATATATATATATATATATATATATGTATGTGCGTGTGTACGTGTGTGCGTATATTTATGTGTATATGTATGCGCAAGCCAACGCTACTTGGAACAATGAAGGTATTCTTGTAAAATAAGCCTTTTGTTTGCAGATATGTCTGCAATAAAGCTATGCGAGAAAGCTGTATTGATTCAACACGATTTATGATACACATAGATGATTGTATATATATATATATATATATATATATATATATATATATATATATATATAGAAATGAAAAAGATGATTAATAAAACCTTTTCAAAAATAAACAATCTTTTTTATATTTTATTTCGTTTTATTTACACTTTTGTGATAATAACAAATAAACAAAATTAGTAAATTTGACATACAATAAAATGATTTATTTATGGGGATTACTGTATTGTTTAAATGATAAATTAGTAAAATCAGAAATACCCGAATATAGGACAAGATTTTTTCTAGAGATTTGTATTAAAAAAAACATCTAGAGTCGAGTTATATTCTAATCTTCAGAAGTTCAGTCTGACACGCCAATGTAGGCGTTTTAAACATGTATTTGTATAACTTGTAAAAAATACTTTGTACTAAAACGTATATCACCATTTGTTTATAGTTTTTTTTGGGAAAAACTGCGTGTCGTCTTATAATCGGGGTTGTAAAAAATAGTTTTTTTCTTGATTTCTTTGGAAAAACAGATTCGTCTTGTAATCAGGTCAATACGACATAACAATTTTTATATTGTATTATAGACATCAGTAGAAAGGTTGTGCTATATAATAAGAAATTTCGTGTAATTTCAAGTTTTCGTTCTTGAGCTCGACTTGAGTTTTGAAAGAAATAATATACTAAAAAAAAAGTCAAAAATAATAACGGCGAGTCTATGGTTACAACTGAAGTAGTTATCAAACAAGGAGATAACATCTAATGCTGAATAAGAATAAATGATTTTAAGAGATCTCACAGTGATATGGAGAGAAGAAAAATGGAAAAGAAAGATAAATAAAGGCGATTGACGTTCAAAAATTAAAGAAAAAAAATAATTTTTATATAAAATCTATTTTACAATACAGTACTAAAACACTATACCTAAATTCACTTTCAAAAAAAGATTTTCCTTTGACCCTACAAATATTTTTCTAATCAAAACTATTCACTTAATAAGTAACTTATTATTTTATTAACATTTAGATAGTGATACCATCATTCTCAGAGATCTAAGGTATAGACAAATTCCAAAGAAAGGTGTCTGTATACATTAGCACTTTCATAAAATGTTTTTATAGTTTTAAGGATGAAACAGGAATTCATTTGTGAATGAAATGATGAATTAATAAAAATGTTTTATTTTATTTACTGATAATTCTTAATTAATATAAAAAATAGTCAAGAAACATAGATAATCGTTGATTGAACATTTTTGGAAGTTGTAAGAAAAGAATCCATTTGTGAAAATTAAATCTATTTATCTAATCTTGAATATAAATTTTTAAATATTGGAAAAATAAATATAGGTTCATAATTGAAAAGTTTACTATTTTCTTTGCAAAACTTATCAATCTATATATGATAAAATATTTCATAAAATGTTAAAAAAATTTTTTTTTAAAAAAACGTGTAGATATTTTGTATTAAATTATTATTAACAATGACAACCGAAGTTACACGATAAATTATAATATCGATATCATAATAACAATAAATAATTTTTTGCATAAAACAACATCACAATACAGTTGCTAGACGAAAACACCCACTAGCCTTCAACAGAGAGAATGATTATACAGACATACTATTATTACATATATATATATATATATACGAGTATTATTACATATATATATATATATATATATATATATATATAGCGATATTGAGCGAATATATGCGATTCGAATGGAACGAGTCGGAATTGCGAGTGAAGCGAGCGGAGATGGAGCCCCCGGGGTTCGGTGAGCATAGTGAGTAGGAAGAAGAGCCTCCTAGTTAAAATATAAAATAAATGAATGCTTTTCCCAACCCATAAGCTAGAAAATGAAAGTCTATTCAAAAATATTCAATAAATATTCATCGCTGTTGTTTGTTTCTTATAGCCATTTTGAAAACAATGCCATTATCCTCAAAGAAAAATTCTGAAAAAGCGATATAGTTTTTTTTATACATTGGTAAAATTTAGGTTAAACACTATCAAAAATATTTAATACACATTTTTTATCAAAAAAAATATGTATTTATGGGGTTAAAGTTAGTTTAACTCGTGTCAAAATTGTATTCTGATAAAATTAATAACAAAAATAATTTTACAGATAAACCGACACAATACAACACATCAACGCCACATGTTGTTATAATTAATTAAATTAGTTCTAATCACCTCCGTCACTGGTTTCATTCGTTGTCCATCAACGCCAATAAAATGACATCCTCAATTGAAGCACATATACAATTGTTCAGCTGACAATTGTTAAACGGTGAAACACACATTCACCGTATTTTTGAGTAATTACAATACAAGACAAAAGAGGTGTCATCGAGTGGCATTGAAATACATTTAAAAACCATTGTATTGGCGACAACGTGAGCTCAAATTTATTATTTATATTAATTCGTGTCGGATACTATATACATATCAATATTTTTTGTCTCTATTCAACCGTCCCATATTTGTTGAATCGAAATAGACGAGTGGAGAAAGTCTGATTTAATAGCTCTGAACAAAGTAACCTTTATATATATACTCGTATATATATATATATATATATATATATATATATATATATATATATATATATAATAATAATCATCATCATCAGACTGTCAATCCATCGCTGAATAAACGCCTCCGCCATCATTTTTACACTTTACACGGTTGCATGCATCTCTTTATTCTAATTTTCAATCAAATTTTTATTAAATTTTTATTATAAATTTTTCTTATCCCACCTGTATGTATGTGTGTGTGTATATATATATATATATATATATGTATGTATATATATATATATATATATATATATATATGTATGTATATGCCTCATAAAAAATAAAAATTTCAATATTTTATTTCCACATTGAACATATTTCAATATTAAAACTAACATTCGAAAATATTAAATTTTTTGCAGATACAAGTACTATTTTTACCTGACATCCAAAAATGTATTACTAGATTAAAATCAATTGTTTAAATTTCACAAAATGTCTAGATATTAACTATTTCTGCATTAAAAATATTGTTGAAAACAAATTTCATTTCCACAATTATTTAGAAAAGAATTCAGTTTAATAATACTTTTTGAACTATTGCTTTAATTTTTATGTAAAAAAGACAATTATGATAAAAAATGATTTGAGAACTAATTAAAACTTGAACATTTCTATTTTGTTTCGACTAGAATCAAATTATTTATATGAAAAAGTGATTAGTAAACTTTTCAGACATCGTTTTTACTTCATCTGTACAGATATTTTACATTAAATAGTTATATATGGTAAAAGGATAAAAAAATGAGCAGTGAGATGTAATATGCATTTATGTTTCATCTCATTCTATGTCGTTCAAATAAATTGTCATACGTTTATATATATATATATATATATACATGTACTGAATCTTTGATTAAACTTTTCCGAAGTTAAACTATCATTTCAATGACACTCGACTACTGTAGAACATAATGCGATATCTCTCAGTTCTTCACCAGTAAATGTAGTGTCTCTACCATTATTTTTTTTTTGTAATTTATACGAAACGATCTCGTTCGTCTATGCAGAGCAGTGGCAGGAGAAACGCTTTGTATCCAGAATGCTGTCAGTAATTTGTCAAAAGACGTACACAAATCGCTTGCATGGTTAAACGGACGCCCGCCCTCATCGCCACTTTTATACAAGATCCCTTCATTTCGTTTCAGTATACATCAGTGATGGAACAAACTAAGAAAGAAAGGGGATCGAAACAGTGGGACATAACGCAGACAGATTTTTACACTGTGTTATCCTCAAGTGTTATTATACATTTTTTTCGACTATTCTGAATAAGATTAAAGATGTTTTTTTATCAAAATTAAGGATTATATGGGAAGGTTTTGAAATTTCTAAGAAGTCAGTGGAGATATGCAAGATTATTTGTTTTTTATTCTAAAATATGTATAACAATAGAACATTCTATCATTTACAAAAAATATAATTTGAATTTCATAAAAGTAATAATTGTGTCAATATAATTGGGACTGTAGCTAAATTTACTTTCATAAATGAATTATTTATTCACACATCAATCTAGTTTTTTTGATTATTGATTACCTGTTGCTTATACGCATTTCAATGGCGATTTCATTAACTTCAAAGCATTTAAATACAAAAAAAAATGATTTTTCACGCATCATTAAGACATCATAATTAAAAACCAGTCGTTAAAGAAAAAAATCAGACAAGGCCTACAGAACTCATACAGAACAATTCTTTGAAAATGAACGATTAATAAAAACATTTCACTGTCAGTGAGTTATTGGCAGATCTTTACCTTTTCCATCTCAAAGGTAAAGAAGAAAACACTGGCTGAATTCACTTTAATAAATGATTTTTTTCCACTCCAAAATCTTCCTTCAGAGATTCTTTTACAATTTAGCCTCTGAAGATCGTCATCAAATCGTGCATGAGCGGCAATCAAAAATAATTAACTATCAATTATTGAATATTTTTTATCACAAAAAAAGTATGATTTGAGGACTGAAAAAAGATCATTTGTGAAAGTGATTGTGAATTAATTAGTTTATTTTACTAGAATTTTAATTTTATTGAAAGTATTTGTGATTTTTTGATAATATTGTCTGGAAAAAATAAATAAATGAATTGATTATTTTCTTGCTCTCTGGATTAATACATTTTATTCTTTAATTTTTATAAAAAAAATAACGATATTTAAATACACACATACATAAGTTGATCAGTAATATTTGTTTGAATATAATTTAGCAATATACCAGGACAATTATAATATAATAAACTAATTTATTCTGTAAATTATCCTATATTTAATTATCAATCTACTTATTATTTTCAAAACAATCAATTTGTTTAATATGTTTATATTCTAAATAAATATTTTAATCAATATTTTGGATACAATATATAAATTCACATCAGAGTATTCGATGAAATTTTGTAATACTTTATTATTCATTATACCATTTTTACATATTTTTTTACTGTTTAATTATTTATACACTGAAAAGACAATGTTATCATTCAAAAATATTACAAAAGAAAATAAAACGGAAACCCCACAAGAATTAAAAAAATACTGAATGACTGGTAGATGACATTTAGAAGATAAACGAAACTGAGATGTAAACAAGATGAGATGTCATTTTTCTACAAAGATAAAATCTGTAGGTAGATAACATTACTCATAACTTTAAATATGTATGAATTGAAATGAACAACAGAGATATTTACATATATACAACAACATTATTAAAGTTCTTTGTCACATTTCATACAAATATATATATATATATATATATATATATATATATATATATAAAATCAAGGCAAGTAAGTAGAATTGTTTTTTAAACGTACTTGTAGAACAATAATATGATTAAATCTGTTCATTATTCTGACGAGGTAATAAATTAATTAATTTGCAGGAACTCGAGAAATAATAAATTATTTCATTTGATATTTAACTTGAGAAACGGTCTGAATGGAACAAAGGAGTTCTGGATTAGTTTTTCATTGTTTAAAAGATAAATTGAATCGTATTGATTAAATATAATGTCAAGATTATGTATTGATAAATTAAATAAAATAAAATAATTAATTAAAGTAAGTGAAAACGAGTTTAATTCAAAGTAAATGATCAGATACATAATTTTTCTTAATCGCAAATGAGAAAAGTTGTGATTAGAGAAATAAATCACATTATGTGTAATAATGTAAACATATATTGCAGTGTCTATCGATGTACTAATTTATCTAAATCCCGTTGAACATACATAGTGTAACAGGACCAGAACAGAACTCAATTAATACCAATTTCCAGTTACAGCGAAATTGTTAATATGTACAACGTAATTGAGAAACGTTAGCGTCTCATAGAAGCTTCGCCATGCACGCCATGTTTAACATATTCCCAAAGCAATTCTATGCCACTAGTATCAATGTACAACAAAACTTGATTTTGTTGTACATGTTTCTATAAATGTCAACCGTATATTTCAATTTTACTAACTGTTAAAAATTAATAGAAACTTCTTATTTAGAAATAAATACTTTATACAATCTAAAAATAATATTTCTATTAAACCAATTGAGAGAAACATATATTTTTTTGATAATGAAACAATAGTGGACGAAAGGGATAAAATCTTGTTATAGTGAGAAAAAAATATTTGGAAAAAATTCTGTATCAAACGTCGGTAGAGTCGAATGAACGTAATTGACAATAATGATAGTGCTAGCTAGAAGTGGCTGATGTGCGACCCTCTTAAGACGTTAACCATTAAAGGGTCAACAGTAGGCCTTTCCGCAGGAGTGACCGACACAACCGCGTCCATTAGGACATGGTCACAAGGGTAAACGCTCTGGGGGGGACACAGTCGGTGAAGATGTTTGCTTCTCGCCGCCGGGGGTTGATGAGAATGGATGATGGCGCACTGCAATGTCACTTAATGTTGTTTTATATCTATATTTTGCAGTGTTGTCCGTTGATTGTGTCACAGATATATATTTTTTTATATTTTTATTTATTTATCGTGGTAAATACTTCGGACAGTTCTATAATAAATCGAATAAGAAAAGATTATTTCAAATTAACACATTAAACTAATAAATAAATCTGAACAATTGAAACACAAAACAATAGTTTATAGAACTGCTTTATAATTTTTTAAACATTACATAAATATTCATTCTTAAAGAATACCAAAGAAATTATTTACAGGTGATATTTTTTGTGATATGATGGAATTGTCATTGAAATAATCAAAAATAATTAATAATCAATAATTGAACAAATTTGATCAGAAATATTTTTATCATTTTTGTCCGATCAGGAGAAAAAAATAATTTCAAATGAATTTTCGAACCTCACAAACTACAAATACTTGAAAAATTGCTTATTGATCATTTTTGATTATTGATTATGCGCATTTCAATGGCGATGCTACCAGCTACAAAGCAGAGTTATAGAAAAAAATATACAATGAATAAAAATTCAATTGTAAAGCTCAATTTAATGATAGTTCTAGAAAACTGTATTGTGATATTTAAGTCTGTAAAATTTCAATTTATCACAACATTTACATAAAAAAACAATTTAAAAAATTTATAGTAAATCAGATTTAGACCTTAATTATTCAAAATATTTAACATATTACGTAGAAACATTTATATTCAAAAGTAATAAATTACAATTCGAAAATCCGCACTGACTGAAATTAATTTAAAATAGTATTTAAGTATATTTGAATTTAAAATGTGATTACATTGCGTCAATCCAAGTTTAAACATTCCGACCAGTCTTAAATCTCTCGCCCGAGTATTAAATCCGTACCGCCACTGGCCAAACTTGTCGAAAATGGATAAACGTCAGCATGCATATATCGATTATATTGTGATTGTGACTAAACTTGAACACCCAGCACGCAATGAAACGAAATGTCGACTATAATAGTGTCGGTCCGTGAAATAAACGATAAATCTATCTTATTTCGATCAAATAGTTTGTTTGTACGAAATGGAGAGACATAAAAAAGCCATTAATGTATAACCGTACAGTTAGAATAGAGTGCTAAAGTGTACTATCAATTCATTTCGATTGAAAATGATATGGAAATTGTATACAATTATAGTTGAGAAATTGATTTTTTACGGTTTCGTAGTAAATGTGGATTTTACTATCTGGTTTTAATCAGACTGTGTAGGTTTTAACGTTCGTTTTTATGGGATGTAAATGCAATTTGTTCTAAAACAAATAGCTAACTAATTTAAAATGCAGTAATGTTTTTAAATATTTAACTTTTTTAACATTTATATTTATTTTGTACTGAAGACTGATATAAATATTTCAAAAATTACCGAAGGAGAATATTGTAAACACATTAAAAACATATTATTGTCATTTTTCATTTTTTACAGCTCTCATATAACTTTAAAATGAAAAAAGAGATATTTCTATAGAAAATTATATAAAATGATACACAAATAATACAAAACTTCCAAATATATTCTCTGTTTTTTACATGTATAATAAAAATAAAAATAATAAAACTAGCAATGATATAAAAAACTTTCAGTTTTATGAATAAAGCACCAAAAAAAACTTTTCCAATAATACTTAACCAATTACGATTAATTGGAAGTAAGTAAATAAGGGTATTAGTTGAGACAATAGAAATAAAGTATTCGTGTTCGACCTAGTACGAACTTAAATATTTGCATAGATATAAAAGATGGAAAAAAATTCGATTGAATTAATTCAATTCAAACGAAATTCGAAAACTTAATTGAATAAAACTTTTATATTAGAAATGATGTGAGCAGGATTATATGTCAGCAGTAAAAGGATTATAGACGCTCATAAAAAGTTGTTTGGTACGAACTTCAACTGGATGAGTGGAGAAGAAGAGGGAAAATTCAATAAAATAAGACGATTTGTTTATAAAAAGTCGAAAATTTTGAATATGAAATTTGAGAAAATGAATAGTTGTCCAGAAATACATTTTCCTTATAAAATAACATTTAATTATAGTTTAGAATTTTTTTAATATAACTGATTTTTTAAATTAATATTTCTAATTAATGTTTCAACAATTCCCCAAACAATAAATACAATAACTAGAATAATAAACACCAATCAAAATATTGAAATATTTTTTTTAAAAAAAGTATGAAAAAAATATAATATTTTTAATTTATATTTATATTTGTAAACTCTCTTGGATTTTTGTTCTATAACATTAAAACACATATTTAATAAATGTTTTACTTATTAATTCATCTAATTTAGAGTGAAATTAGATAACTTAAATTATAATTAAATTTTAATATCTAATAGAAGGAATGATTTTTTTTACTATTCAAAGAAAGAAATATCATAGAATTTAGAAAAGATTTATTTTTGACAGATTACTATTTTCTGTTTTTTATTTTTTCTTATTTGGAACATTTTTTAAATATTTTATTATTTACTGTATTTTTCATTTATATAAAATACATTTCATTTCAAAATATCAACACAGAATATCATTTCTTTCGATTTTCGAAACATTATTCAATTTATTTACTAATTTTTCTTTATTATTCCATCTTTAAGTTTTATAATTCCATGATGTTTCTTTGTAATTTTTGTATTTATTGTTATGAAAAAAATAAACAGAGTACACAATTTTCAACATCTGTACATTTTTCATTTCAATATTTATTCTTTTTCATGTTCATCAAATAAAGTATATATATTAGAAAAATTATGCATTGTAAAATGAATCATCTCTGAATAATAACAAATATTTAACTAATTGAGCTTGTAGACATATTATAATATCTATTTGTAAAAAGTCTTTATACCAGTGGTTCCCAATCTGTGATTTGCGAACCCCTAGGGGTCTGAGGGTAATGCTAATTCCAGTATTAGATGGATTAAAGATCCTTTTAACGAAGATATAAAAGTAATAAAAGGTTTAACCAGTAATGAAAAAAACAGTTTGGTAGAGATTTCTTATAACAATTCCTTAAAATTATTGTTTAATGAAAATAATTTGATTGATTTTTGATTGCATTTACGCTCTGAGTATACACAATTATCAAACAAGGCACTGAAACATTTATTCTAATTTGTTGAGTTATTTGTGCGAACGATCTTATTCAATACTTTTATACTCAAAATCAAAATATAGAAATAGACTTAATGTAGAGCCTGATTTGAGAGTGTAAGTTAGCACAATTGAACTCAATGTTTCTGAACTTGTCTCATCCGAACAACATCATCCTTCACACAAACTAAAAATTAATTTTGTTGTTTATTTATTGTAATTACAAAAATAAAATTTAATTGTTTTGCTGATATACATTCTTTTAAGACCTGTTCGTTTTTCTAGTATTCCCGTACCGGAAACACAATCCTCTCCAAAGGGGCCCACGACATTTTTCAGATTAATATAGAGGTTCTCTGCAGTCAAAAGACTGGAAATCACTGTTTTATGCAAATAATATGTAAACAAAAAAAAAGTATTATTATTGCCGAACGTGTAAAATATAATAAAACTTAAATTTAATCTGAGATTGAAATTCCCTGATAAAAAATTAATGCCATCCGTGAATAAAATTCGTAAAAAATTCAAAATAATTTTTTATCAAATCACTCAAGTATTTTCTCTCCGCGTTGATAAAATTTCGTCGGATAAGACAGCCGACGAAAACACGAACTTGTGTAGACGGTGGAAAAAGTTGAAGATAGACGAAATGAAGACAAATCACCTGTAACCTAATAAACTAATTTAGAGAAGCATCATTTTTCTTAGATGTCCGATCAATCAAAAATTCGTTCTATATTGGGTAGGTCACGTAGGCCGGTGATGCTAAAAGAGGGTAACTAAGAAACATGCGATCAATAAGGGATGGTATTGCAATATAAGATTAGGGGTTTTTTTTACGGAAGAAATTTGATATAGTACCTGCTTTTTTTGTATGATTTATGTTTCTATTTCTTTTTCTGTATAAATATTATAGATAGTTGTGGTCGTCGTTCAGAAATCTAAAGGTTGATTTGGTTTGATTTTTTTCATATAATATTCTTAATATAAAATCGGATCATTTATCAAATACATTTACATAGAAACAAAAATATACATGTTTTATTTAGATTATCATACTTTTTAATTAGATTTCAACAGAAGAAACTCACTGACATGTCACAAAAAGACATGATTTTAACTAGAGATCTAAACCGTACCAAACAAACAATCAAAAAAAAAACGACAAGTCTAGATCACGTATCTTGAATACAATTTTAATTACGACATTCTTCGACCGGCTCCGACCTTCCTTTCACTATCATCAAAATCAGTAATGACAAAGACACAGTCTCTCTAACAATTCCGTTAATTATATTAAACGAATCACTCACATCTTGTATCGTACGGTAGAGCACTGAAACGACGCCACGGGATGCTGCGACAGACGTCTCAGCGTCATGTCATGATGTGTACCATCAAATCAATCTCATGTCTTCTAAATGTATTTAGTTATCGTCTATCTCGTTTTGTCTGCACTGTATGCCGTTAGATAAAGAGCAGTTAAGACTTGTTACACCTGAGTCGGGTTTCATGTGCGATATTCTAATACATTACAATTTAATTATATATATATATATATATATATATATATATGCAAGTAATTAATTTATAACACATGCTTGTTTATCTTATTTTAGAATCTTCATGATCGATTAATTTATTAATACATCAAAACTATCAGATTAATCTTTTTCAATCTTCATAAACTGTAATAGAATTTATATTCATATTTAGAATAAATCTTTTTGTATATTTAAACTATTTCTGATATTTTTATATATCAATTTCAAAAAAGTATATAATTATATTTTGTTTTAATTTTATAAAAGTGTTCTTTTATTTGTATATACCATAAAACTTTATGATTTATTTATATATATATATATATATATATATATATATATATATATATATATATATAGTTTTATTCTTTTAAGGAAAGTGTTCGTTTATTGTAAAAAATCTTTTATTTTCACTCATATAATTGTTTATTTTGTAAAAAATATCTCGGTTAACAGTTAAATATCGACCTCTACTTAATTCTGTGCTTTTAAATTGATCAATCATAAGTTTGTTCCAAATAAAAACATTTTCATGACGTTTTAGGATTTTTAAATATTAACCTTAAAATTTAAAAACAATTTAAATCTCGGCCAAGCAGTTGGCATCTTACAAACAGTGGCATCTAGTGATTGAAATGCACTGATGTTATATATCGTTTGAAAGGTGAAAGTCACAGCTGTTATTTGGGCATCAGACGCATTTGTTTCGATTCAATTTGTGTGCAAAAAAAATGTTTGAAAATGGACAACGAAAAGATACACTTTCATCATGTTATGTTGTGCGAGTTTTGAAAAAGAGTAACCGTTGACAACGAAAAATATTCGGAAGGTATATTTGGACCATCCACCGCTAATTCCAACTGTCAAGAAATGGTTTGTTAAATTTAAAAATTTAAATTTTAAACTTCGAAGATCAACCCCTCTCTAGACGGCCTACTGAGATCGATGACGATGTTGTGTACGCTTTAGTTGGAAATAACTCACGAATTTTGAGGAAAGAGGTTGCCGAGACACTCAAAATTGACAGATTGACTGCATTTAGGCATTTAAAGAAGCTGGGGTTCGTGTTGAAGCTCGATATGTGAGTGGCGCACTCGTTGTGTGAAAAAAAATAAGTTTGATCGCATCTCTTCGATAGTTTCTTTTCTTGAGTGCCTCAGAGAGCCTTTTTTGGATCGGTAGGTGACTGGTGATAAGAAATGGTTCACGTATAACAACGTTCGATACAAACAAACGTAGGAACAAGTAAATGAAGAAGCATAACCAGTCACTAAAGCTGGTTTGCATCCGATGAAGTTGCTTCTGTGAGTTTGGTGGGATTGTAAAAGTGTTGTTTATTTTGAGCTGCTCCCACGGACCGAAATTATCACTAAGGAGAAGTACTGTTAACATCTAACCAATCTGAACGCAGCAATTAAAGAAAAGCGTCCGATTTTGGACAATCTCAAAAGGGTTATCTTTTACTATGACAACGCAAAACTGACTGCAAAAACTGAAGCAGTTGAAATCATACAGCATCCACCGTATTCTCCGGACGTTGTACCTTCGGATTATCATTTGTTTTGGCCGCTGCAGAACTATTTAAACGGTAAAAAAATGATACCAGAGAGGCTATCAAAAATTGCTTCGGCGCCTTTTTTGAACGAAGAATCCAGAAGCTGGCCGAGCGTTGGAAAATGATTGGAGAAAACATGGTGAATACATAATTGATAAATAAAAGCATTTTCTGCGAAAAATAATCGCCAGAGTTTCAATTTCAAATTGTATAGGAACTTTTGTACTGATCCAATATATATTGGCTACGAACGATAACCATTTCTGGTTACAATAGCTATCAGAATATAAGCACAATATTAAATAAAGCATATGCACAGAGATATATACTTTATAAGGATATTCCTGGAACTCTGTTGACAAATAATATAGTTAAGTTGTGACAAACATGTTCCCATATACGTACAAATTGTCTTGAACCGATTCGCGAAAGGAGAACGAAGACCTGTATGTAAAACCAGATATTATAAACAGTTTAGTAGCGTCTACTTTTTATCCGTACATAAATGGATAACATTACCGATCCATTAATTCGCGATCAACGTTGGTATGGAAACATCAGCGCGAACTCGGTTCGGGCTTCGTCTGTAATTTGCAAACATAGCCGCAGACTCAATCATTATCATTACGGTAATCAGTCAAGTGCACCAGTGAATGTGTAGTATTACGGGCACGGTTCGAACTATACACGGTGCGTGGAATCGATGTCGAACGAAAACGATGGAGGAGAACGTTCACTAGGCGACGACGACGACACACACACTCAACTACCGTGCCGCCCGATTTTGTAATCGAACTACACGCTCATGTGGGGTCAGGAGACTCGTGTACATACATACGCGAACGCACAAACCCCTTTTCGATGCGCGTCGTCTCCCTCGACGCTTTATATGTAACTACGTGTTAGTTGTAAGTTGATTTTCTGGATGAATAATGATCGACGCGACTGAAGGAGATTGTTATTTATGTGGATGCATTTCGGTGATTTGTCAGTCATATTCGGATGCTTATTGCGTATGATTTTTCTTCTTGTAATGCAGATAACGGTGTACGGAACCACAAACACTGCACCCTCTTTGATTTGTTAAAATATTATCAGGAGGAGATTGAAAAAAAATATTTACGGGGAGTAATTGAGAATCGCAATTTCAGTCCCCGTCTAAATGATTTATCAAGTCGACTTTAAAAAAAGTTAACAAATATTAACGATTGTTGAAACATATCAAAAATTAATAAAAAAAAACATTGTATAAAAATATGTCTACGAGAACAACTAAAGAGTTAACTTATATTAATTGTTCCATCTAAATTGTTTCTTCTTTAAGAGAAAATTGTCTCACTATCTGTCTATGTACATATATATATATATATATATATATATATATATATATATATATATATATATATATATATAAATATATGACCAAGAAAGATCAGTGAACCGATGGTATAAGAAAATTAAAAATTATATTGAAAACCACTGAAAAAGGGAGACATTCAATCGTACAAAATGGAAAATCATTGAAAAGGCCTTTATCCAGCAATGAATTGACAATTCTGACAATAATGATGATATGTATATAAATACAAGGGGCAAATTAAAGAAAATATCTAGAAAAATATCTTGAATCGTAATTTCAATCCCTGTCTAAATGATTTATCAAGACGACTTTAAAAAAAGTTAACAATAAATATTGATAATTGTTGAAACATATCAAACATTTAAAAAAGTAGTAAGTTTCAAAAAAAACAACTATGAACTAAAATATAGATGTTTGAGAAAATAAATATATTTATTACAGAAATAGATTATTTATTATTGGAAAATTTGATTTATAATAAAAAATTGACAATTTTATCCATTTTATTTTTGAACATTTCAATAAACTATTGATATATATATATATATATATATATATATATATATATATATGACTATGTATGTCAAAACAATAATAGTAAATATTATAACTGATCACTATTAGATAAATTAAGTTGAAATTCTGAATATTCAACTACTCCACATATATATTCTTTTAATTTCCACGAATATAAACGTTTTGACATTGATCTACATTAATATCCACTTTCGATCTCACTAATTGTGATTAAAAAACCCCTTAAAATTACATTCAAACATATATTAAACACTCGAAATACATAACTATCCGATCATTATACAATTACCACACGATACCGCATACTCCACAGATATTTTAACTAGTGGAACGACACGCACAAACGATATTTACACATTGTCTCATTTGTCGCCCTCAATACACCCCCTATATAGTAATGCCCCTAATAGATCATTGTCAACATGCATTATCGTAAATTTAAGATACATTTTACTTCACTGGTATGTTACAATTACGGTCCAGGGATTTCGTTTATAATTTATTTATGCGGTTAGATCGTGTCCGGAATTTAATATTCAAAACGTTTACCGAACATATAAATGAAGATTTAATGTATTTATTTGTTTCAAATTTATCATCGAAAAGAATATTTATTTGTTTTTTATTATTGAAGTGTTGTTTGTCAAATGAGATATCATTGTATACTATTTGAACGATATATCTGGTCTATTTGCATTTGTGTGCTTAAATTCTGTCTTTGCAAACATGTTATGTAAATATTTATACAGATATATCAAATGTTTATAAATATTAATGATAATTTTAAGAATTTAAACACAGTAAGGGATTTATCTTTATCACTAGTACAAATAAATCTAAACTTTATCAAAATTCTCATAACATAAATAAAGTATTTGTTTTTTTTTATTTATAAAACATGATTTTGTAAATAAGAAGAAATTTAGAATGAATAATATATAAAAAATTATATAATAATTCTTTATATCACATTATAGTCTTTTAAAGCAAGAACTGTAAATTAAATCTCTTAATTTGACTATCTTGAAATTTGTGGATAAATTCATATTTAGTTACAGTGCCAAAACTACAATATGATAAAATGATATCCTGGTTGCACAATTAAACAATTACTGTAAAATTATAAATAGAATTCAATCACTAAAACTAGACATTCCGAGAAAATAAATAAGTTAATCTCTTCACAATGTAATTCTGACATTGTGGTTAATTCTGTTTTTACAAATAAATTCACATTTCGTCCCCAAACATACAAATTTGTTTATGTTCAAAATGTTCATGAAATCAATATTAATTATCATTTATTTAACATTTTTGATCACAAAAAACTCTATGTGGTAAGAAAATAATTCAGTTGTGAAAATAACAATTTTTAACATTTTTCTTTAATTAATTTATTGACATTTAAATCCATTTGTCAGACACTTTTGATCTGAAAAAAAAATATGGTGTTCTGAATGAATGATGAATTTGTTGGTGAAAGTGGCTCTGTTTTAATTTCAGCAAATTTTAACTATCCAGTACATGTATTTCCTATATATTTTCAATCCATTATTTGATCACTTTCTAATAAGTGATCATTTATCTCTCTTTGAATTTTTTTTTAATCAATATGTAACACTAATCAATATAAATACGTTCATTCCAGATAATAATTCAATTAAATATTTCTGACGGATTTAATTTCAATCATACTTGTTCAATGGGGGCTTCAACAGCTTTAATAAAAATAAATTATTTTAAATTTAATACTATTGTTCAGTGAAAGTTAGAGAGTCTTATTAAGAATTAGTTTTATTTGTACGTTTTTAACTTTATAATTTTCTTATTGATTTTTGAATTTATCGTTACACAAAAAATTATGATTTTGGTATCATAATTTTTTAACATTTCAGGGTTGGCAAGCGTAGCACCTAGTGAGAAGAGCTCCTAGTATGATAAAAAATTATACAAAAGTGTACAATTACTAACCGAACTGAAATGATTCCTAAAAATGCTATTTATAGATCTATTTATAATTAAGTACAGCAGATTCTAAACATTTTACGATATCTGTATATCTGATAAATAATCTGTTCGTCAAAAAAAAAATTTGCACTAAATGCTTGAACTTGAAACTGCCCTTATTTCCAGCCGTTATGTCCACGCGTATCGGGCTCTCAATGCCTCTGTGACCACGTTAAATACACGTAAACAATCGTATTTGCGGTAACAACTCCGTTCTAAATCCCCTTGTTATATATTTACGCTCATCGCATTTCGGCCACCCTTATTTCAACTCATACTCTTGTTCTACTAACGATCGAAGAGTCCGTTTACGACCCTCCACACACACACACACAAATATATATATATATATATATATATATATATATATATAATAATTGTACAATGGGTACAATGTCCACATCGTCCAACAGAGGAAGTGGTCGCAATTTGCAAGTTACAATACAATATCCTAAACAACAGTCATTTGGATGTGGTTGAACTCCAATTGGTAAAACGAGATATTTATGATTAATATGTAGTTAATTTTAATATTTGATTGATTGCAACTGTTTGGTGTGGTTTTATAATATAATTGAAAATATCCTGTGTTGAAATGTTCACTCAAAGTTGCTTTAATTAAGATATTTTCAGATATTAAAAAATAATTAAAATTTTCATTTGATGTTAAGGCAGAAAATCATATAACAGACTCAATAAACAAGATTAAATCCTGTTTTTTCCCCTAAAATAAAATGGACTTTAATATATGAAGATCGTTATATTAAAGTTTCAATATTTGATTCAATGAATGATTACATTGAACACATGAATTTAACAAAGACCGTATTTTTTTATTCGAATAAACACATTAAATTATATCTGTATTATTATATTTAAATGAACACATTTTCTAAAAGTAACATTTTTAATCTCAAAACTTATAATGATCTCTTTAAATAATTAAAATCACTTAAATAATAAGGTGTTTCTTTTCGAAACACTTAATATTTTTATAAAAAATCGAGTAAACCTTTTAATTTTTTAAATTTTTATTCTAAGGATATTTTGTTTGTCTAAAAAATGTTTAAAGAAAAGTCTGTAAGGATTTCTAATTAACTTAAATCTCTTAAGACTTAAAACAGATTTATATTATTAAATTGTATTATTTAGAGTAATTATTTAAGATTAAAGTCCATTTGTAATTTTTGAAATTAAAGAAAAAAATTAATTATTATTTTCCAGTTTTATGAAAATTAATTAAGAAGCAAAGTATTTTAAGTTTTTATGAAACCAATGAATTTATTAAATTAAAAAAGTATGAGAAATAATTCAGATTATCTCAGGAAGCCAACATAAATATAAATTTATTAAATTAAAAAATAAAAATAGAATGAATCAATATGATTATTTAATCACTCACCAAAAAATTTGAAAGAAAAAAAAGCTTCATACCTGAAACAAAATTACCAGTATTAATTACACGAAATATATAGAATACAATTTAAAATTTATGATATAAGAATATAAATATATTAAAAAATTGTAAATATAAAAAATTATATGATAAACTGTTCAATAAAAATATAGAAATGGTTCAACAAAAACGACGACGATTAAAACATTTTATTGTGTTTAATCTTTCTTTCTTATTCGATAAGTTATTTGATATATTGTACAATGAAAACAAATACAAATTCAAAAATATCTATTTTTAATTTTAAAAAACTATAAATACTAAATGTTAGAATCACTTTATGTACATATTTGTAATTGAATAAATATTGATACAAGTGTAGGCGTATAAAAAATATTATAAATTAAAAATTCAATTTAGAATTTTAAAAATCCTATTATTTTCCTGTGAAGAGATTTTTACAAAAAAGATATGACAAGAAAATAATATCACATGATGGGCAAGCGATAAAACAATAATAAAAGTCAAACTAACGTTTAACAAGATTATGTTAAAGTTGTACTTTTTGATGCAAGAATTAATGTACTAGCTTGATCTTATAACTTGAAGATCAACTCTTAAATTTATCCACAAATTATCTGAGAATGGCTTTTGAATCAGCTTTTCTAGTTATAAGAGTTTTTGTAATTAGTTATCAAAAATAAATACTTGAGTGATTCGCCATGACCAGAATCTGCTTGCATTACTTGTTATTATTTATAGATATTAGGCGTGAAAAAAATTCTGTCTAATTTTTTTCTCGTCCTTTTACGCCCTTCACTCTTTCATCACCCTGTTTTGACAAGGGACTCGTCATTTACCAGACAGTTGAAGCAAAGTTATACAAAAGAATGATTGATATTTTGAGATTTGAAATTCATTCCATTTCTCCGTAACCATTCATTTTCTATAATAAAATACTGTATTAATTTGTACACCTAATAAGTGAAACATTTCAGAATTATTACTAAATTGAGGTGACATTTATTTTAAAATACCAAATTATTAAGAAATATAAATACGGTAAAATATTGGTGAAAGAATGAATACAAGTAAAATATGAATATTATTCAAATAATAAATAGTATATGTGAAAAATCGTCAGAAATAAGATTTTTTAAAATTTAAGATGTACATTTTATACATCTCAAGTCAATAAATAATACTGAGGTTACATAAAAATAAAATCTAAATAATTAATTCATCTTTGTTTGAAATATGAATGACGTTTATTCCTCTTCAAGATATATCTTTTTGGAATAAATAAATAATATATATATATATATATATATATATATATATATATATATACACATTATAACTATACGACTAAACTCAGTATATTTGCATTGTACATAATTAAAATGAAAAAAATAACATATTTGAGGGAAACAAGTCAAAGTTTGAATACTGAAGTACATTTATTATATATGTAGATTATATATATATATATATATATATATATATATATATATATATATATAAACACGTTTTTGGGAAAATACAGGAAGTTTTTTTACAATCTCAAGGGATGATATGTGTCAGTTTGTGAAAATGAACTGTATCTTATATGACAGACTTTTAGACATGTGAATTTTCTTGATATATCTTTTATTCCAGTATATTTAGAATTTGTCTTATGAAAAATGTTGAAAGAAATCTATATTAATGTTTTATTATCTACTTATATTCTTATACTGTATAAAAACCTTAATATCTTTTTGTATGTATGTGTATATATATATATATATATATATATAATTGTAGACAGTTTAATAAATGGATTAAAACATAATTAAAAAACACTAAATGATATATAATAAATTAATTGAAATAAAAGTGACTAATTTTAAAAATTAACAGTAAAACCCTGAAAGATGGTTTCTAGTTGTATTGTTAATAAGTACTTAAATAAAAAAATAAAATAAAAACATAAAAAAATATTCAATCATCAATTTCTTAGAACTAAAAAATAAATAAATAAAAGCGACGCAGGGTTCTAGAACTTGATTTCAATTCAAAAACGACACTGTATTTATATATTTTTACTGTAACACAGTTAATCGATACGCGCTACAAACGTTCATTTCCATTGAAAACGTTTCCATTCGCCCCATAATAACATCAGCGTCAAAAGGAAAGTCATCGTACCGTCATAATCTGTTTAAAACGAAGTCTTGCTCTCGAAGAAAATTATCGGTTCTTGTGTCATATCATCTCTCCATGAAATAAGTGCTCGTGCATGCATCACTGACTATCTTATTGTCTCATCCAGACAGTGAAGAGTCCTTTTTAATATCCAATTTCCGCATTTTTAATATTTTACGACTCTTTTCTCTCATATTTTATCGCTTTTCATATCATACGCTATTCAGACTTGTCTCATGACAGGCACTGATATTGCGCTGGAATATTATTTTTTATGATTAACTATATGTATAATAAAAGTAAATTCTTTTATCAATACGAATAAAAAAGATGACTTTTATTATATACAGATATTTTGGGTTTAAAACTACAGAAGAATTTATGCTTTAATTGAAGTGATATTTTTTTAATCTCTGTCTATTCTCTTTAGGATTTTGCAAGTGCATAATAATTTTAAACTGAAACTAAAATATCAATATTCTGGAGATCATCGTCCTTTTAGATCTACAGTCTATTCTCCATCAGTAGTTTCGACATATATTACATCCTCAAGTGGATGTTAAAGTTTGACTTCAAATCTGATTTATGTTCAATTTATATGTTTTAGATAGTGTATGGTTTATAATTCAAAGGTATAAAATATAGTGTTACTTTGTATTGAGTGATTTACATAATATACTATTTTTAAGTGCTAAAATGTAGGTGTCGAAACTTTTAGGGTTCTCTGAGCCACATCAAACCCGCAGAATTTAACGGGCTGCACATAAAATCTAACGTTTATTCATATATTGCCCATCATATAATTGCATTTAATTTTTTTAATTAAAAGATCGTTCTTAGAAAAAAATACAAACATAACAAAATTAACAAGACGCTTGAGCTTGTTCATGTGAAACTATTGCATCTATACTTAGTTTGATTGATGTGGTTGCAATTCGAATAGATTTTTGAAGATGTTCATAGAAAATTTTGGTTCTTATTTTATTTTTCTTTCATTCGTCAGTTACACGTCATGGAATCTCCGCCGCTTATGCGTTTTAAAGCGACAGAGATTCAATGACGCAAATACATGTACATAATAGCAAAATAATTCCAGTATACCCGCGGGCCGAATCAACAGGCAACGAAGGCCGTGAACTGAACGCGCAACCCCTAAAATTATTACTCACATTCCATCTAAAATATATATAATTTTAACACAAATATAAAATTAGTCTGTAACGTTTATCTCAGGATAACAAATTGGCTAAGATTAATAAAAGAGAACAAACAACCCTAGCAGAATCTCATCGAGGTAGCACCTCACGTCTCGGTGGTAGTGTGGTGGTACGCCATCTTGTTGCAAGTAAAATCGACCATTCCCATAGACTGCACGAATGGAAGATAAAATGGATGTGTAAAGCATATCGAGGTACACAAGGCCAGTAATTGTATCTTCAAAAAAGAATGGTTCAATTAAATTCTTGCACGACAGTCCACATCAGGACATAGAGCCTCGATAAATTGACTGTCTTATCTAAATGTGTGTGGGTGTGTGTGATGAACGGTCTTTCGTTATTCGAACCAGGCCTATGACACTCACTTATACTGCCAATACATTTCTCTGACTAGGGAATGTAAATACCACTAGGCGGCGTTACCAATAAGCCGGACCTATTCTCCGTTTGCTCTTGTAGCACTCATTCTTTACGTCCGCATTACATTTCCTTCAAAATGGAGAAACATAACAGAAGGCCTCGAGCACTTTCGAGAATTTTTAATATTCGCGCTCAGAAGTACCGATCTACTATTAGCGCCACCAGAATCAATAGTTTACAGAGCAGTTGCCACGACTGCGAGGCAAATGACATAGGCCTGGTTCGAACGACAACCATACCTCTGCCATTTTGTTTAATTGTCCAGTCGGTCGAATGGTGACTATCATTTGTATGAATAACGACATCTTTTATGAGAACATCATACTGCACATTGCCACCATAATTCTATTCATCAGTAAAGAAAGCTCGTAGATAACCTCGATTAAAATGTATATACTCATATATTATTGCAGGCCTCTCTGAACATATATATATATATATAAACTAATATTTTTGGATGCAATTTGTAACATGTACAAAAAAGATATGAGTTAGGGATGATCAAAAGTTTTTTCACACCATACACCATATGCAGTTGTTCATATTATAAGCGCAACATCATTTCCCGTTCTTTTATTTGCAGAAGATGATCTCTGCTAACTTCTTTTTATAGAATCGAAGCGATAAATATAAACTTAATATATCAATAACGAAGATTAAGAAAGGAAGAAAAACACGTTCGCGTATAGATATATATATATTTATATACATATAAGAAAAAGAAGTGCAAGAAGAAGCAGTAACAGTAAAGTGTCTCGGATGGCTCATTCATCACATACATCGTACTTGACAAATAACCACAGGGGCGCTAGTTCACTATACACAACATCTGTATGTGTTGCGTAACTTGTAAGTTGGTTTGAACATGACAATGCTTTCATGAAATTGTCTACGGCAAATATTACACACGCCATAACCATATCGTTGGCCAAACCATCCCTATAATATACCTATATATACGTACTTTGTACGCACCAACTCACACACACACACATAAATGTCCACATATTAACTTTATACTCTAACACATGAGGAACAGGGGGAGAAACTTATACACAAATACTTGTATATCTACACATATTATATACACATATGTACATATAACCCCACGCACCTACATGTATATAAATATTTAAAAAAATTTGAATCCCCTTTAACACATGTAAAGTAATTAAGAAATTGAAACAAATTTATCGTTGAAATCTAGACTTTTTCGATAACTAATACTGAATTACCAGAAACAATAAAATAAAAATTAAATACTTTAAATGAAAAGAATTTACACTAAACAATTTCTTGGAAAAAATGAAAATATTCAAGTATATGAAAACATGCAAAAAAGCACTCAACAACAATAGTTCTTAGTACTATGACTACAATAAATTTTCACAAAGAAATTTTTCAGTCGTCTAAAAACGACACAAAATGTATCTGATTAAAAATGTTCAACCACTGATTTATATTTTCTAAAGTTGGATGATTTTATTAAGATATTTAATAAAAGAAGATATAAAATTATAAAAAATAGATGAATTTATGAAATGAAGAGTAAAATTTCAAATCTGAACAAGAAAAAATCTTGATTATGGCTAAGAAATTGAAATCGATTATAGTAGACTGAAGAAAACTTACAGAAAATAAGGATTTTTATTAATTAAATTTATTAAACATTGTAGTATCACGGTGTAAAAATATATATATGACAAACACTCAATTTCATAAAACAAATACATTTCATAAAAATACTGACCTAACAAGAATAAAAAAAATATTCAGCAAATTTATGTCAGAACATTCTCCAGGAATGAATATCAGTACTTAAAGGGCAGACTCTTGACAAACAGATATTCAAATGAAATTTATGTCTCAGCAAATAGAAAACGTTATCCGATTATTTTCCGACACTGATATTTTGACATCTAATATTAGCTTCGACTGTTAATGAGCATCGTCGTATATAAGCGAAATTGGTAAAAGTGTCTTGAATTCAACTCCCGGCATAGTGGCGCCTGGACTGGCGCCAGCTAAGAGTTTCAATGGAGAGCTCGGCGCATTCGTTCGCATATTCTACTACACACAGAAGCATCACTAAGTATACCATTGACATATCGCCGAAATCGTGGCGCTTGTGCTCTATTCTTGTGACGAGGGATGAGCGAGGCGCCGTCTTCAGATCGTGTTCTGCTTTTAGAACAATCAATTTGGTTATGTGTCAGCGGAAGCATGCATCGAACAATTTCTAATTTATCGCATGCTTTCATTTAAGCATTTTCATTTTTTTTCTGATATGATGTAAGAGTATGTAAGGGAGGAAAAATAATATTGTTTTATGTACAGTGGAAGAACACTGTATAAAAAAATATTTCCCACAATGTAACAACAACATTTTATATTAATCCCACTTTTTAAACAATTAAAGCAATTTGATCAAATATTGTAGTCTTTGTATTAATATTAATTTATTTTCCAACGAACTCAACCCATCATGTCGATAATTACAAATATAAAAAATCAATAACGTTTCATACGTCTGTAATTATATATATATATATATATATATATATATATATATATATATATATTAAAGTAAAAATTTAAGAGTCAACGAAAAATGTTCTCGAAAGTTCAATTAATATTTTTAAACAAAGCTAATTTTCATCCATAATTTATATTTATATTCATAAAAGTATTTCCATACACCTCAACGAAACTTTCCGTCGACAACAAACTTATAACTCAGTTAAAAATTTGATAAAAGAGCACATTTCGTGTATTTAAACTGTTTCAATAAAATGTTGGTATAAATTTCTTAAGAACACCTTAGAAGTTTCCGCTTGTATAAAATATAATACTGACTTATTTAAAAAATATATATAAAAAAAATCACCGGATAATAGAAAAATAACAACATAAAATTTTATCTATGTAATAATTCATTCCTTGCAATTAAACATTCAGATTTGCACAAAAGTAGTATAAATATTAAATAAATTTCCATATTTAACAAGCACTACATCAGAGCTACTACTTGTCTAGTATTCATAAACGTCCTTATTTGCATTATATATGTAACTTTAGGTTCTGGAAAGTCGCTCGACTATGATGTCAATATACGATAAAGTATTCAAATGTCATTTTTAATATTCTAAAATCACCTGCATGAAACACGTCAAGTTTTCTTCATTTTAACAAACACACAGCTTTATATTCTATATATATATATAAACTTGAAAATGAAATTTAAATATTTCATGAATACAAAGTTGCACTACAAACAACACAAATGCAATTTTCAAGATAATAAAAGTCAACTTCCACATCTAATCAAATTTCTGTCTTGAATAAATATTCATTTCTATTAAAATTCAATTTAAAACAATATCAAATACTATTTTCATAGATAACCTCATTTAAAATATCTACTTTCCTATTGAAATATTTTTCAAAAAAAAAAAATAAACTAGAGCAGAATTTCCCGTTTCAACCAAGAAACTCTGATAGAATTTACATGTTCAGCGGATACTTTTTTACATTCTCTAATTTCGAATATAAAGAATAATTTTATTTTTTAAAAAATAATTCAAACAAACAGACATAACAAATAGTATTGTGCTTTTCTGAACAAGCTGCTCATTTTTAGATAGAAATCATCTATTTTCAAATGCTTTTCCATCACGCTAGAGAAATACTGTTCAGAGAATAGAGTTTTCCCATCGTGTAATAGACAACAAATAAAATTTACAAAAAATGCACAGCTTCTGTCTGTGAAAAATCGTACACATCAATAGCGGGCAAACAACTGTGATTTATAAAAGATGTTCTACCGGAACGATCTGTAAATCTATATATATATATATATATACATATATATATATATATATATACATATATATACACAAACATACATACATATATATAAATATATATACATACATACATATATATATATACATATAAGAAATAAATAAATACTTTTACGTTAGACGAACTTTTCGTTGAAATAAAAAGAGAAATATAAAAGAAACTAAACGGTAGTCGTTTGAGCATAAGGGGCGCGCTTGTTGTAGAAAAACTATTATTGCGAACTGTGATTCATCACGCTGAAATGTTAGAAAAAAGAAATCGCCTCTGCGGTTCTAGAAACGAATAGAAAATTGTCTCTACTATAAAAGATCGATTCGAAAAGTTTTGTCTTTCGTATGTCCGATGTATTAAATTGATAAATCTGGAAATAATATTAAGGACGGAGTGTATGTAATTTAGAGAAAAGATGTCTTTTCAGTTTTCAGACATTCTCTACATATAAATAAGTTTAAGAGAACGGTAATATTTGTTTTATAGATGATTTTATATTTAACTTACAAGAATTCTCAATCTGGTCTGGATTTGTTTTGTTCTGAAACGAAATGCTTTTCATTTTACCCATTTTTTTTGTAAAAAAAAATATAATAGATACAAATTTAAAATAAACTGTTTACTTAAGATCAAATCTGTTGGGAGGGTTCAATGAAATCAGTGGCACATTCAGGATTTAATCGTGGGCGGGGGAGTTGATTTTTTTAATATGAATTCAATAAAATCCATTACGTGATTATAAAAATTTATTTAAAGAATAAAATCCAATTTTCTTTTCTTTTTACAAACCTCTTGAATTACTTCTGTAGTGGTTATATTAATTTCTCTATGTAAAAGGAGTGGTTGCATTAATTTCTTTGTGTGATCCCTTATTACTATCCCTCTATATATATGAGAGATAGTAATAGGGGATTGGATTAATCTTTCTGTGTATATGGGAGCATTTTTTGATTTAATTTTGTTTTGTTTTCTAGTGTTTTTCCCTTTTTCCTTTAGGGAATGTCAGGGCCAATTGACCCCCTCTCTGTATACGCCACTGAATGAAATACATGACTATTATAAAATATTCAGTTTGGAAAAATATTTTTACTTCTATTTAAATGATTAAAAAGTAGAAGTAGACAAAAATAAATGCTTAATAACAGAAAGCGAGCATTGCAGCAGTTGCTGTAAAAATAGAAAAAAACTAGTAGGCCTTCGTGAGTCTATTCGTCACCGTGGATGAAACATGGATCAATCATTACAACACCTGAGTCGAAACAGCAGTCAAAATAATGAACAACGACTCGTGAAAGAGCGCCGAAGAAGGTGAAGATCGTTTTGTCGACTGTTTTTTAGGATTCTAGAGGAATCATCATGATCTACTACATAATGAAGTAGGAAAAACGATAACAGGAGCCTATTATGCAACATTATTGACCATTTTAAAGGAAAGCTGGCGCACAGAAACATGCTTTTTCACCAGGACAACGCACCGCCCCACAAATCGACCGTCTCAATGGCAAAATTGCACGAATTAATCTTCGAATTGATTCCTAATCCACCCTATTCTCCAGACTTCACCCAGAGCGACTTCTTCCTCTTCCCAAACTTTAAAAATTGGCTCACTGGAAAGAAATTCTCGTCGAATGAGAATGTCATCGCTGCCGTCAATATGTATTTGGCAGACTCGCTGGGCCAAGTGTATAGCCCTCAATGGAGAATCTGTTGAGAAATTAAATCAATTTTTTTCCAAAAAATAATGTTTAATTTGCTTTTCAGCCATACTTATCGAACTGCCCTCATAATTTTCATCTGTGAATACGTGTATTACGATTACGATTCCATCATCTTCAGAAACACAGAATTTACTTAAACTTTCCTCCCTTTTAATTCTCAAAATCGTATTTTAAAGAAAATCTAACAAACTGACTTTTAATTTGATTAAATGTGATTTATGAAAACGAAACAATGTAAGAAGCTAATGTCCTAATTCGTTTCCTTCTCTTTTATTTTTGATTTTTTTTTAAATAGAGATACAGATACATCACATATAGATAAATATAACTATACAAGAATATAATTATTAGGTTAATTAAAACACAAAATCGATTCCTCTGCAAAACATACTTTTTGGAATAAAAATAATTTTGTTCGAAAATATTTAATTAACTAATAGTTTGATTTTTAAGAAGTGATAATAATGAGTTAATATATATATATATATATATATATATATATATATATATATATATATATATATATATATATGTATGAGTGAGGATATGGATGTGTACGTAAATACACAGAACGTGCATGTAATTGCCTATTTGAAAAATAAAAATATATAAAAAAAATAAATCTCGTTGTCCAAAATCTCAATTTTATTTTCAATATAAAAACCTCCACTGTCGAGAAAAAGTTGACAAAACAGAATTCGTTTTATATCCATGCTTACATTTTTATAGGCTACAATTTATCTGAAACGCCATTTAAATAAAATACACGGGCACCGAGTACACACGGAAAAAAATGTAAATGTATATCTAAGGTAAATGTCATTTTAACTATTATGGTCCGCAGAAATTTCCACGACCGCGACAGATATAGTGAATGAAATCGAACGGCACAACACCGTCTCACTCTACGCCCAGTTCTCCGCATATAATACACGGGAATTACGACGTAATAACATTACTCGAGACAAAGTGTAATGTATCCAGCATTGAACTAGCACCCTCTTGATATGGAATATACCTTTTCAAATCGTGAATGTATAAATAATAAATAGTGTGCATCAAGAATTCAGTTTTACTACTTTATGATCTTTTGAATTGCGAACGTTCGGTGTTTTACTTTCACATTTCATATATCTTATCATCCATTTGATGTTCTATAAAAACATATCCATTCAATTATAGTTCTGTAATGTTCTTGAGATTCATTTCATCAGAGAAATGATGAATAAACTTGAAACATAAAAAACAGTAATAAGCTGAACAGTTATAGTACTTTAAAGTAGAATTTATCTGTTTTTTAATAATAATATATAGCTGGTAATTTTAGTCATGCTGTAGGTAATAAAATTGTATAATGAAAATCCAAATACATAGTTTATATAAAATATCTATTTCTGTATATTTTCCATTATAAATTAATATTTGTAATAAAACTGCTCGATCCTAAAAACTTCCCACTGGAAAATGTTACAATTTAAAATTAAACTCAGATCTCAACGCATTTTTTATGTTTTTATTGGTCGATTTCTTATTTTTTTTTTATATTTTAAGATAAAATAAAACAAGTACTGATAACAAAACATTTTGGAAAAACACAGAGTTTTGAAATTGTAACTAACTTCAGTTTCACAAATAATTTTTTCACACTCCCCAAACTATAAAAAAATCTAATCAAAAAGGGTCAGTAATTAATTATTAATAACTTTTCATTATTTATTTGTGTTTATTTTCGATTACATGCATTTGGATAACGATGCCATCATCTTCTTAAAGTTAAGATACGGAAAAATTCGGATTTTTCTCAGATACACATCTTTCTGCATCGTAGAACTTTGAGGATGATGACAGTGCTTTCAAAATGCGTACAAACAACAATCAAAAATGATCAATAATCAAGAACTGAACATTTTTAACAGATTTTATTTTAATTTATATTAATAAAAAAGTCATTTGTGAAAGAGAATGAGAATAATTTTCAGAAATAAACCAATGATGTCCTGATTTTTTATTGAAGTCTTAATAATTTTTTTTTGAGGAATTAAAACCTGTCTGAAATTATTATAAGAAACAAATATTTCCTTTTTGTCCACTAAAAATATTTTTTTTATTTTTTCCTTTTATAATACAATTCTGTACAAAAAGCTGAATTCACTTTCACAAATTTTTTTCACTATAAACCATACGAAAATTCTGATCAGAAATGTTCAATAAGTCATTATTAACAATTTTTGATTGATTTCGATCCGTGTTTTAATGACAATGTCATGAATAGTCAAAGAGCTAAAATACAGAAAAATATTTTATTCATTCTCTGTTCGTACAGCTAAATTTCTAGTTTATTTTTAATTTATAAAATCATCTTATCTAATCTAACAAAATACAACTTGTAACCATTCTAACTCTTTCAATACGACCTTTTGTTTTGATTAGTTTCGGTAAATGGTAATTAATTCCATGAAGAAGTTAAAATTGACCAAAATAAGTGTCTAAGATTTTTCCGACATCTTGGATAAAAGATATAATCCTGAAAATTTTTGTCCCATCAGTATTGCATAGTGGGTTCACTATATAAAGTATTTCCACGACAGGAATTTTTAAAAATCGGTGGAACATATGTATCCCATTAGTAATAAAAGGATTAAAACACAATTTTGATTTTAAAACTGAAAAAAATCTGCATTTCACATCAATCCTGATTTTGGGCGCACAGTGCTGTCAAATACTGTGTAAACATTAGAGTCACGGTTTTTAATTAACCATATATATATATATATATATATATATATATATATATATATATATATATATATATATATATATATATATATATATATATATATATATTTCTTAATTCCACTGAAACAATCTAAGTTACTGACTTTTCTAATCTCTACTGTCAGAACGCTATATCAAATACTTTCTATGAATATTTACAATTCTGTATAAAAATATGTTTATATTTTTAAAATTTTTCAAACAAATTTTAATTATTCGATTATTTGACATGTTAAATAAAATAAATTGAAACAAAATGTCCAACTAAAAACTTTATGATAAATTAATAATGACAATTATTTCATTTTCTGCACTCATATATTATTATATCTCGAAATGAATTAAACTATGATAAAATTACTTGTATAATACTCATATATATATATATATATATATATATATATATATATATATATATATATATATATATACAAAGAAAAAGAAAAGAAATTTCTTGCACAACAACGGGAGTGTTACAATGCTTACGTATTTTCTACAACTTTAACATAAACGCATTTAATGGCTATTTTATCTCACATACCATCCCCGTGATTAAAGTAAAGAAGAGAGGAAGAATGAGACGACGGCGTATAAGAAAAAGGGTGTCTTAAAGAAAAAGTAATCAAATTCCTCACTGTCTAGTTTATTACATCGCATGATGGAAAGAAGATGCCTTTGAGAACAGCTCGAGCTATAAAAAAAGATTTAATTTAAAAGCTATCTCCTCCATCTCGACAACGATTTCAAGTATACACTGTAATAATAGATTAAATATATCATATTATTTATTAATTTTTCGTCAGATGTCTCATAAACATTCTCATACACATGCCATTTTTTTTAATAAAACGAGATATGAGCATACATAAAACTACTCCCACTATATATATATATATATATATATATATATATATATATATATAAACCATATAAGCTTGGTAGTTGTGTTCAATATTGCATATTTTATAAATTGTACGTTGAACTCAGATTCGTAGGAAAAAAATATATAAATAAAACAAAAAAAAAAATGGAAAAAACAGTCACGAGACAATTAATCATAACGGGTTGACACATCGCGAAACATAAAATAAAAATTATAATATTAGATTAACCTAGTAACACTGTAAATAGGCGTAATGATCATTCCGAGCCGGGGTTCGTAGCGAGGAAAAAAAAGATGACGCTAAGCCGCGCCGAACGAAATTAATCAATCATTGAGAACAACATCCTTAATCCATTCATTTCAGGCGACGTGACAGCTCATCAGATGCAACAATGCCATTGTGAAAAGCTCACGGTCGTGCTTGAAAATTCGGTCGTAATGACGTCACACGACGACGGAAAAAAGCTTAAGGCTAGCGATGGACAAAAACGTTCATTGTGGCTCTGTGCCGTGTTCAAATTTTAATTTAGAAAATTCAATCATAAATAACGCTAGTGTGTGTATCTATGTATTGTTATAGAAACATATATAGTGTGATCAAAAATTACAAAAAAAATAAAATAAATATAAAAGATAAATTTTCGAAAAATCTTGAACAGATAGATTGAGAAGTTTCAGAGAACTAATGGAAAAAGTTTTTTGTATGTAAATTTTTTTTATATGAAAAAAACATGTTTTATTAAAAAAAATGTTTACACATCTCTGTATTTCAATATAATTCTTGTGAATAACAATTTGGATTTATCAATATGCTTGAAAAATTAATAATTTCATTTGTTGAATACTGTTTAATAGGTTAACAGGTTCAATACGTGTTTAAAATTGTCTTATAGTAGAAAAGTGTAAAATGAAATTAAGTATAATGAACAATTACTATTATACTTGTGTGTGTGTATATATATATATATATATATATATACATACACACACACACACACATATATATATATATATATATATATATATATATATATATATATATATAATGCATTTCTGTGTGTAAATACGATTAGAGCAAACATAATATTAAGTGAAATTAGCCGCTGAACAAAGAATGCACATAGTTAATTTAAAATATCGTCCTTCTAATGAGACTGTTATGAACATAACCGACATTGGACTGAATAAATTAATGAATAAATTAAAATACATTTCGTCGAGATAGCATTTCCGCAATGTCAACAAAGAAAACGTTACCAAAATCAACAACACATCAATTTAAACGAATTTGCATAAATGCGACATTCGTGAATGCGTTTCTATCCCGCGACAAAATTATATATTCCATAGTCTGTCAAATATTTAACTTGACTTTATTGTAGAATGTCTGTTCTATCAACATGGAGTCGAGAGCCACGTAGTTCAATATATATATATATATATATATATATATATATATATATATATATATATATATATATATATATATATATATATGCGTACGAGTGTGTGTGTGCCTATGAATGAATTAAACTAAATAGAACATGCTCGATTTATTTGGCTTGTGTGTCATCAATGTAAAGAACATTGACGCAGAGCGTTGGGAAAACGTATTTGTGTGTTTACATAGAGTTTCTGATTTGCTTATACGCGCCCAACGATGCACATGGGGTTGTTGTTGATTTTATGCCATAGATATTATGTTATCAAATAGAAACACACGAGTGTCGGATCATTTACAAATATAGATTAATATACACGATATGGAGAGTTGAATATTCTTTTGGAATAGAAGATTCGTATTTCAAATAAATAAATACATAATAATAAAAGATCAATAAACAAAAACACTTCTGAAAAACGTTCTAGTCGAACATGTTTAATAGATCACTATTGATCATTTTTGATTATTACCTATACGCATTTAAATGAGGACGTCATATCTTCAAAGTACTGAAGTACAGAAAAATCTGATGTCATCAAGATACATAGAAACAACCAAAAATGATTGATTAAAATTTTATCCACAAGAATTGTTTGTAGTTTGTTGAACAAAAAAATAATTCATATATAAACGAAAGAACAATATTTTTTCCTAATATTTGTTGTTTAAAAAAATATATAAATAATAAATTGTTCAGCCTGTTTCATCAATCTGTATAGATTGATAAAATGCAATTTATTTTATGATATATATATATATATATATATATATACATACACGAGGGTAGAGTGATAATTTCCCGTATTTAACAAGAGATGGCACCACTGATTTCAAACGGTCATATTTTTAACAGCATTATTTTTCAAAATACTGAAGTTTGAGCACAATATGTTTAATCAGCCAAGTTTCGACAGTCATACAAAGCAAACAACTACTGCTCTTTTTTAACTATAGAAAAAATTCAATATCGATCGGTGATTAGATTTCGTAATTAATTATTATTAATTATTTTTATTAAGGAATTAAAGAAAAGTTATATGCTGTTTTTAGGGACTCTGCGCCATTGATAGAAATCGTCAGATATTGGTTCAATAAATTTAAACGTGGTCATACAAATGTTTGTGATGAAGAATGTCCAGGTCGTCTGATTGAGGTGACTACTATCACGACAATGCACCGGCAGACAAATCAACAATTGCAATGGCGAAATTGCATGAATTGCACTATGAATTGCTTCCACATCCGCCATATTATCCAGATTTGGCAGCGTGTAATTTTTTCTGTTTCTAAACTTGAAGAAATGGCTCGGAGGTAAAAGATTTACATCAAATTCGAAAGTTATCGCTGCTTTAAATGCCTATTTCGAGGATTTTGACAAAGCGTACTACTCGGAAGGGATTAAAAAAAATTGGAAATGCTTTGAAGTATAAAAAGCTAAAAGAGATTACCTTGAAAATTAAAAAAGAATTTATTCAAAAAATTGTGTTTTCTTGTCAAACACGTGTACTTATCACTTGACTTTGGTGTATATATATATATATATATATATATATATATATATATATATATATATATATGTATGTATGTAGGATTTTCTCAACTTCTAACAAACAACGAAATTTATTAACACGTCACGTGCAAACAGTTATCAAAGAAAAACCACAACGGAATATTTCACTGTCATGGGTGCACGCTCGAATAACCATAGTGTGCATCAAATCAGCATAGGACGATGATGATATAGCTCCAGCAGAGCAAATAGGGTAGCTAGCACGTTTAGAAAGTTAAATTAGTACTGAATAAATTAATTCACTAAATAGAGTCAATTATTTAGGGCACGCTGTAGGTGAATTGAAGAGTTCGTTACCTCAAACATAATATAGTATTCGGCCGCTTCCGAACGATATTCAGTTCTCTTTCTGTCGCGCGTTTCTTTTTTTCGCGTAATGACTTTCCACGTGCGCTCTCCTTCTCAAACGATCGATAGGAACGTCTCTGTTTATTGACGTTACGCCGTACGTTCCTGTTACGTTCGGCATTCGTCAGGTGTCTGTTTATCTAACACGGGGTACTAATTTATACAGTTTTCTTAAATTCATGTTAAATTCATTTGGAAAATTAGGACAAATTGCAGACAATGAATTGACGATTAAATGTTTCGTAGAAATGCTAAAAGGTTGTTGGTTTATTTTGAATTTGGATCGTTGTAGACTGGATGGAAGTTTAGCTATATTAACGTCGTGCATCGGTGTCTGCATTTATACATAATGTATATGCATATTCATATGAATAAGATATCAAGTCGGGTGTCTGTAACAGCAATGCGGGTCGGATTCTACTTGTTTAATAATTAAGATGCACGATGGGTTTGTTTTTAAATATCGACCAGTTCCCTTTTCATTAGTTTAATACACATTTGCAGTAGTTTAAATAAAATTCTACACATGTACATTCGATATTACACTAAGTACATTACGTATGCAATGAAGATAAATATTAAAATTAAAACAAATCTCTTAAAAATGTTCTTTTTGAAGAGTAAAATTCTTGAATGTACATTTTAAATTTTCTCTCAATTGATTGGTGGCCCAAGTGGAGCACATAGTATAAATCAGGCCCTGCTGTTATCTACAACTAGATTCAGCTCGTGTGCCATCTTCAAGTTATCTCAAATATATACCAGAAGATGGTATACATTCTGAAGCTAGTAGTGGAAAACAGACACTCGGATCATCTAAACAGATTAACAGGAAAACTTAGTAACAAAATCACAGGTACAAAAATATGCAATTATAATTTGAATTTTGATATACTTTTAATATAAATTAGTATTCCATGACAAAAAGACATTAAAATTCATTAAATACCTGCATAACATATGTAGTTTTTACTAGAATATTCACTAAATAATGAATCTATGTTTTGATGAGCTGCTGAACAAAAAATCTTTGAAAGATTACAAAAAATGTTTTTTCTATATCAGAAACAGTTGATGGAATTACACTCAAATTCGCAATAATATATACAATTGAAAAAAAATATTTAACTTATATTTCTAATACATTTATTTTCTGTAAAATATCAACTTATTTATGCAAGTAAAATGAGGTTCAGTAGCAACTACCAATGTAAAAAATACAAGTTTTAAAAATTAAAAGAAATAATCATTGAACAACTGCAACAGAAAATGAAATTTTTAAACTGATATAACTTTTTTACTAAGAAACAACGTAGTTAATACTTAAAAAAGCTTTTTAAACAATATTATTGAAAAACAATATTTTTATTCAACTTGCCTACCTATTAATATCTTAATATTCTCTAAAACTATTTAAAAAAGATTGCAAATTTTTTGAAAAAATCACATTTTAAAAAAGAATATATAAATAACAAAAAAATATTGTAAAATAATTTTTAATTACACAAAATTTATAATTTTATACAGTTTTATAATCTATTGAAATACTAATTTTTATTACAGCTTTCTTTAACTATATTTTCTTTTTCTATTTCTTATATACATTACAAGTAAATTGACATTCATAGATATTTCTATTCATCTAAGTTGACTTTTTCAATAATTCACAACGTACCGATTTTTTAGAATCCACACTGGATCAGTTAATTAATTGGAAATGTCAATAAATAATGTCACTGTCGTATTTATTTATCATTAAATACTACATGATTTATTGTCATATTGACAAACAAATCAAATTATTTTCTTATAGTTTTCTAGTAATTTACAATAACTTCCATATTGAAAAAAACAATTATTATTTTATGAACATTAGCTTTAATCATTTTAATAAAAAAATCGAACGTCTTTTTTAAAATTCTCATAAGGTTTGTTTTCTTTTATTCAATTTTATGCCACATACACTCATACAGACATATATATATATATATATATATATATATATATATATATATATATATATATATATATATATATATATATATATATATTGATGTTGAAAAGTAACCCTTTCAGAGAAAAGCACATAGCTAGTGTCTGCAACGTGTTCGTCAATGTACATAAAAAGACATGATCGCGCGTCTATTGAGAAACGCGCCTTCCTTCGAGCGTGCCGATGCATACAGAACAGGGATTAGTTGCATACTAGACGCAGCAAGCAACAGCAATTCCACACGTATACAGTATGTTTTGTATATTCGCATGGATGTTGTCAATATTAAGAAAGTTGAATAGAACATATCAAGAGTAAAGCAGTTACTTTTAGTTCAATGAAATAAATTTAGTTGGATTTATGTCCCTATCTATTATGTTTTATTTTTTATTATACATTTTTTCTGCAAAAATACATATTTTTTTATACCAGAATTGAACACTGTCATATATCTCTTTAATATCAAAATGTTTTAAACTCTGTAGAAATATAAAATGCTTCATTACTAGAAACCTGATATGACTAAAAGGAAACAAGGGTCTTTTTACATATTTAATGTTTTAGTTTAAAATAATACTGTTTTTTTTCAACTTTCAATTTAGTCATCAATAATTCATAAATATAAAAATTACAAATATAAAAATGAAACTAAATTTCCAAATCCCAAGTGCCTTTTATCAAGCTAAATAATTACATACTTTTGATCAGAGAAAAGTATATTTGAGGTTGTAATGTAATCCAATACTGTGGGCTTCTCAGGATGCTGGAAAAAATTAATTTTTGGAAAATATTTTTCTTTACTTTAGTGGTGTGAAAATGATAGAATCACGATTACAATTCACATCAGTATTATGTGAACTGATATTAAACATTTAATAAACTTCTATTATCACATTCCGCAAAAAATGGAATAAACAAATTGAGTATAATAAAGAATAAAACTGATAATTTGTCAAAAATGTATTAGTTACATACATGAGGAATATAAAACACTTCAATAATGTATAACATGGGATTAAAAAAACAGATAATGATCTGGCTATTAAGTAATTTTACTTGAATAAGTTTTATATATATATATATATATATATGTGTGTGTGTGTATGTGTACGTGTGTAAAAGAAATAGCATCTAGATTAAAACTGTCTCTAAAATAAATTCTCTCTGAACAAAGAAACTGATGGCGAACAAACACGGAAAATAGCGGCAATTCAATTCGAACGCATTAACTGTAAAGATACTGGAAAAGAAACGAAGGATTCAAAGGGCTGAAGTTAAAACGTTCGTGAAATTCAACATCAATATCCGCGAGCGAAAGATAACACAGCATCAAAAGACCCTATTCAAATAAACATGACAGTTGTGACTTTTGTCATAGGAGATTTTCTTTAGCAGCTTTTCTATATTTCAAAAAAATTATTGTAAACAGCAGTACGTTTCTCAGCAATGTTTCTTTTCAATAAACTAATATTTGTATTTGTTCAATTCAATTCAGATATTTTTACATATGTTATATATACAAGCACGTGTATGTGTATATATATATATATACACAAGTTCAGCACTGAAAAGTCAATAATGTAAGAAAATTTAAATATATAACAACATTCAACAATTTAAAAAATAAAATAAATATCATAAAATAAGTATTAATAATACATTGTCGAATATTTGGACTAATTTTCTGTAATTGCGATAAAACTTTATAATTAATTATCAAAAACCACATATACTATAATTAGCAAGTTAATTTAATCCTTTAAATCTTGCAATAATTGTTTAATATTTAAATTTCATTTATTTTTTTAATAATTGAAAACCTAACTTTTTCAGTCGTTATATATATATATATATATATATATATATATATATATATATGTCTCTGAATGCATTTGTAAATACAAAACATATGTGAAAATCATTACATAGTGAAAAATAGTACAAATTTGTTAAATACTGGGAAGTCAGTCAATGTACAAATTCTAAAATATATGACAATATTCCATTATTTTAAAAATAAATATTAGTAGAATGCCAACCATTTGCAATAGTTATCTGTAATTAAAATAAAATTTTGTAATTAATTCAAAAATTACATTTAATTTTGATTTTCAATAACAAATTCTTTAATGTCATTTAATATTTACATTTTGATTTTGTAATTCTCATACTTTAATATTTTTTTAACTTTTCAGCCTGAATATATATATATATATAAGGTTTGTAGGAAAATAATTACAATCAAATTTATAACACAACAATAACAGAGGTATATAAAAAAATTAAAGAATATTACTTTACAGAAAAAAATATCAAAATAGAAACCAGTCACCAAATCAGTCACCACTATTGAAAACAAGTTTAAGGTTGTAAATATATTAAATTTTATATACAATCGTTTAAAATTAACATCATTTTCTATTAACGAATAACTTTTATATGAAATTATTAACTATATAAATTAATTCGGTACTTTGAAATTGTATCAATCATAACTATATTTTAAAATAGCATATTTTCTCGTCATTTCAGGATTTTGTAGTGCCAACCTTTACATTTAAAAGCACTATATATCACCAAGCAAATGGCATAACCTAGCAAAACAGTAGTAAACACGATGGCGTCTGAAAAGCAGCATCATAGGTAATGGATACTTTTCGCATTCTAATTGAAAAAAAATACTACTGAAGTTACAATAATGATTTGTTCAACTTTGAAAGAGCTGTGACGCATAAACCATACAAAAAAATGATAAAACAGTGAAAAAGATCTGAAAATGTATTACTACTTCATAGACTGAAAGTCACAATCTTTTTGTCTAGAAGAGATTCTTGAGAGTTACCCTGAAGATAAGGAGAAATTATACAAAATAATGGGAGATATTTTGAGGATTAAAATATATTCTATTGTACATAAGGGTTATTTTCTTTAATTCAATTTTAAATAAAAAATATTCATTCATAAATATTCATTTTCTATTAAAAATCAACGAATTAATTGGTACATCCAATATAGTAGCTTAAAATCAGGTTCATTTTCTATTAACTAATAAATTTAATACCAAATTATATAGAAAAAAAATATAAATATTATAATGCAAAATGTATATATGGAAAACACTCTAAAACATACCTGCTATATTATATATATATATATATATATATATATATATATATATATATATATATATATATATATATATATTCAAATACATTTATAATAAAGGTGAACATGTGAAAAAACCATTACACAATGAAAAATTGTACAAATAGATATAAAACGTTGATTTATATTTGCGCTGAAAATAACCGCAATCTGCATATATATATATATATATATATATATATAATATAGATTGTTGTCCGTATGTTGAAATATATAATTATAGTTATGATTGCATAAAAATGATTATCGATTGACGTCGACAGGCCAAGTCAAATACAACTAGTATTTATAGCAATACATGAAATTACGTATGTGCACACACCGGATTCATTACACGTGTATTTATATACGCATACACGCTTATGTGTGTGTGCGAATGTACCCCGGAGGCTGAAACTCGGTGGCGCGTGTTTTGATTAAACCGGACTCCCGGAGCGTGAGCGTTTCACTGCCTCACTGGTCAGACATTTGCTTGGTGTAGCATAACTCATAGTTCCCGTGTAGTTCATGACACACGTATGATATCGAGCATACATATATAAACAGATAGTAATAATAGATATAGTAGCTACTCATCCTGTCAATTTCACACTACATACACTCGACGGCTGTGTATGTACATAAGCCTAAGATAATTTTCACGTGATATTAAGTAAATAACACACAAACAGGGTTACTACAAACCAGGTGTATTATTCCACAAGGAATACATATTGGGTTTTCGTTAATCTACACTATGTAGTGCCCGTAGTAAAATTATAATTATATTCTCAAACATAAATACGTAAACAATGATGTATACATATATATATACATATATATATATATATATATATATATATATATATATATATATATATAACCCTTTACCTACTTGGATTTCGATAAGCTACAATACATTTTAAATAAAACCAAACTGATAAGATGGATTTCAAATAAATTTTACTTATTGTATTTAAAACTTATTAAATATATTAAATTGACATTTTTAAAAATATTTTTTTTACAAATAAGCTCACCATGTTCCTCAGAAAACTAGCTTTAAAAATCGATAATGCTGTGGAAGTATTTACAAGCTATGTTTCTTTTTTATATATTTCACACATTTATGCATTTAAGTTAACAAATGATCTGTAATTTATAAATATATAAATGAAAAGTATAGAAATAAAATCAGATCTCGAAATCCATAAATGTTTATTTTATAAAAAGAAGGTAATAATTATAATTATGTACTTGAATGAAAAAATATGTGTTTGAGGTCATAATATAGTTCTAACATTTTGGTTTCTCAGAATAATAAAGTAAAAAAATGTTATTTTCGAAAAAAAAATATTCAGCGTTCTGAAGATGATTGCACCATAATCGAAATATGCATAAATAAAAATTGAAAATGATTAATAATCATTTACTGAATATTTTTGAATATAATTTTTTTTGTGCTATGTGAGATAAGGAAATTCGTTTGTGAAAATGTTTATTGTGTTCAAAAAGGGATCAAAATTTTGTCAAAAACAATGTTTATTCAATATTCTATTATATTAAGTTGGTAGACAAATAATTGCGGTTTATGATCTTGAAATTCATAAACATTTTTCTCAGTTAGCTGTTTTAAGTGGTCCAAAACAGATGGATAACTAACGCCTAACTTTTGTGAAAACTCGAATTGTTGTTCGTAGTTGGGATTCAAATAACGCCTTTAGTTAGTCGTTATGAAGTGAAGAAGGACGTCCGCGAGCTTTATCTTCAAGGCTCTCGTACATAGTATGACATTTTTGGATCGTACATTCCATTCCACCGTACGTTCCTCAACAATACTCAGACCAAAAGCATCGTTTAGTTTACGAGCAGTTTCCATTACTTTACCACCCATTTTGAATTCAAACAAATAATTAAACTTGTTTGCTTCTTTTCCATCTTTAATTCAATATCCCAATTTGAGGCAAGACTAATAATAAAACCAAAGTCGATGTTACCAAAATGCAGACAGAAAAGTGCACTTCAAAATGATATTAACCTAATCACGATGAAATGAGACTTTAATTCAAAAAATAAGGTTAGAATTGAGAAAAAACCTGTAATTATTTTCCTACCAACCTGATAATTCCTTAATTACAAAAGGCATTTTCCAAACGTTTACATTTGTACTGAAATACATTAATAATATATCTGAAGAGTCTGTTTTTTCATGAGAACTTTTAAAATTTTTAGTTTGGAGAAAACAGTTACACTTTAAGGTCATTATTTATTTACTAAATCTTAATTTTCATAGTAATTCTCCATTCCCTAAAAAAGGTTATAATTTTTTTCTGATCAAAAATGTTCAACTATTTATTATTGACAACTATTAAGGTTATTGATGTTTAAACACATTTCAATTGTGACATCATCATCTTTAGAGCGCTAAGATAGGAAATCTGATGGCTTAATTGTTGAAATGAGCACAAACAACGACCAAAAATAATTAATTACTAAAAATTTCAGAACATACATGTTTTTGTAAATTATGGAGGAGTAAAAAAAATTCAAATATGTATTTAATTACAATACCCAAAAGCATTGTTTCAATCTTGATTACTATCATCATCAACCTTTCATCAAACAAGAGCAATTTTTGTATAAGTTAAAAACAGGTATTAAAACAGCAGAAACTGCTCATAAACTAAACGATGCTTTTGGTATGGGTACTATTAAGGAACATACATAACATATACGGTGCAGGTTCCAATAATTTCGTGCTGAAAACAAGAGCCTTAAAGACAAAGAAAGTCGCGGGCGCCCAGAAGGCATTAGTTGAATCAAAACCATGTACAACAATTCAAGAGCGTGTTTAAAAGTTAGATGTTAGTCATCCAACAGTTCTGGACCACTTAAAATCGCTTAAATTAAAAAATGTCTGACTGAAATTTATAAACCGAAACTATTTTTCTACCAACCTAATATTATCTCAACCACATCTTACAAACACAATTTTTTTCTGATCTAAAATATTCCATAAATGATTATTAATTATTTTTGATTCTTGCTTATATGCATTTTTATGATAACAGAATCGTTATTAAGATACAGAAAAAATCTTGAATCAATGAATTAATTGGAAAATAGAAAAATATGTTTATAAAAAAATATCCAGTTCATTATTTACCGAATGAAATATATCTAAAACGTTGAAAATTGAGAGCATGTTTTATGGAGTATCGATTGAAAATTCATTAAAACTAATAACAGCTCTTTATTAAAAAACAATATATTATAGCTACGCAATAAATCATTTAAAGTAGTAATTGATATTAAGTAAAGTATAATGTTGCGAAGAATCTCTTAAACGTTAGAAAGAACCAACGAGGAACATCAATAAAAGTTTAAAAACAAAATAAATATCGTACAGTTTGCAGCTCCTACATCAACGCCATTGACTCGTGCTATAATTTATAACTTTAGTGCGAACATATAGTAGTTGAACTATGAAAAGTTGAGTGTGCAGAACTGTCAAGAGCATAAACAACTTCGCTCTAGGGTCTATGAGATATTTACTGAACTATATTATATGAAGCTCTATCCATGATATAGTTGGCAGTATGAAGTGCATAAAGGCGAATGTTGACCGATGTTAATATATTAATGAAATGCAGCTTGGTTTATGTGCATCATATGTATGTGTGTGTGAGGAGTGTTGATTGCTTTTCATTATTTATTACATACTCGATCATTAAATGGTACAATCGCGCCGCTCCAGGCGATTCATTTACTAGCAAATGCTTCGATTAAGATTAAACAAATTATATGTTACGTATTTCTTTTCTACGAAACATATAATTTCATAGAAGCAGTTTCATTGAATCTATTCGAAGTGAAAGATTTTCTTACACAGATACATAAAAGTAATCAGAAACGAATATAAAATTACAAACAACTATTTCTATTTCAAGTCTCTTTGTTTTTAATTCATCAATCATTAAAGAACATCATTAAAAAATAAACGTTTCGAAATAACAGAACTTTATACAATTTACTTTTATGTGTATAAACAAAATTTAACATATTATTTCACATCGAATTAAATGTAATCATAAATAGCATTCCACAGTTAAGTACAGATGCATATAATGACTTTTTTGTAAGTGTAATGATGTTTCTCTGCAACTGTTATGATAATTTTCATGTAATCTCTTAAGCTACACATGTGATATTACAGTGAATATAGGTCAACTCTAATCTCACATACATTCAATTCTATAAGCCGTGTATTAAAAGAATATTATTTTATTAATTGATCATTTACATATATGCAAATTATATATGACAGTGGATAAATATGTATCAATACGTGAACCTAATTTATATGCTGAGCAAGTAAAAGAAAAACATCACATTGTGAATCATCACAGATATTAATATTATTTACATAGAGATCAAATATGAGTAATTACTGATATTTTCATAATTAAACAATTATTCATAGTATTTTATCTGAACTTTCGTTTTTCAAAATCGTATAAATCAGAACAAAATAATCATAGAATCTTTAATAAATAGATTGTCTTGTTCAGATTATTATTAAAAAATCATACGAGTAGAAGACACAATTTACCTGTGGCACTGTAGCACTAAATTTAATTTCACAAATTAATTTTTCATTCACGCCATAAACCCTAACAAACATGTTCAATAAATAATTATTAATGCATTTTAATTATTAATTATACGTATTTCAAGAGAAATAACATCAACTCCAGACCATTAAGGTACTGAAAAATCTACTTAACTAAATTTTTAAGAGTAATAGATTTAAGAATCCGATGTTTTGGTCCCTTAGCGGTCTGAGGATGAAGAAATATTTATCAAAATGTTGATAAAGATCGATCAAAAAAATTAATACTCATTTAAAGATTGAGAAAATAACATATCTGAATTTTAATAATTGACAATGACATAAAATCAAGATATTTATATATAACTACATTATACAAATTAAATTTCATACTTTTTAATAAATTACCAGCTATTTAAACAAATGAAAAGCTAGAAGTATCAAAAAATAATTGAAAAAGTTTCTAGTCTCAATAGAGTATGCACTTATAGTTACTGGGTATTAAAAAATAATTTTGTACCCTTAAATTTAATCAATCATTAGTTTGTTTTATGACAAAATATTTTCTCGCTGTTTTAAAATTTTGTTGTGTCAACCTTAACATTTAATAACACTATATATCTTGGTCAAACAGTTGACATAACCTAACAAAACAGTACTTAATATGATGACGTCTGAAAAGCATCATATTAGGTATTGCATACTTTTCGAATGCTGCTAAAGCCACCGATTTTTGTATAGAAACTATTTTTTTCTATATACGTTTGCAATTAGAGATGCTATACCTATCTTAATAGTCTATACGTCTTCAAGGAATGTGATTTATTTTTTTTTAAAAAAAAAAACATTACTGCCTCACTGAGAAATATTACAAATATATAAAAATATAATTAATATAAGAGATTTTTACAAATTGTTTGTGTTTCTTTCAGGAGACTGTTTTTTTTCTTTTCTTCTCACTACAGGTTTCATCTATTCAGACATCTTCACGGGGTTGTAATTAATTTTGCAATTTCGTTTATAAATTGATTTGTACCTGGATTTGTAATGCTTGTCTTCTCTGCTGGTTCACTGTTTCTTTCTTTTTTCTTTACTACCGGTTTTGATTACATGAATGATGAATCGGTAATGATTACAGTCGAAATGGCAAAACTAATTACAACAAATATCCACCTGAAGATGTTAGAATAGACCAAACCGGTATGGAAAAAAACAATGGCCTAAAAGAAAAAAAAACAAACAAGTCAAACTCAGGTACACAGGTACAAAACAAATTACAGAACTATAATTCTTAAAAAAATGTTTTAAATCACTTTTTCAAAACAGTTATTAATATATTTTTCACTATTTTATTAATTTTAAACAACTATAAAATCATTAAAGAAATTAATAGCTGTATAGCATTACAGCTATTAATTTCTTTAATGATTTTATCGTTCTTTAATGATTTTATGATTTTATCACCTAATTAAAATCTAATCTGTAAATTTGGGACGATAATTTTAATGTTATAATTATAATGTACGACAGTTAACATTTTGAAGAAATTAAATTACTTATTATTTAATGTTGTTTAATTCTAAAAAATATTTTTTTTTTGTAATTTTTAACAACCATTTTTTTATTATTCTTGCGTGAGTCGATGTATATGTGTATGTGTATGAAATATTAAATAGTCAAAGAAAACATGCGCGCGTTGATAAATATCGACATGTTCGTATAATTTTCCTAGAGTTTCCATTCATGTAATCTATACACTAACAACGATACTAATAATAAAAATTCATAACGATGCAAAATCGTGCATCTGCAATATAGAGAGAGCATTACATGCAATAAAGAGGGCGTAGGGTGGTACGCAGACCACTATTTTATAGTGGTGTACTTAAAACGATCCGTATGCAATAATACCGTTATGCATGCGACCATCGCCAGCGGTTTTTCCCGACATGAAAAACGTCTTCATTTACATTACAACTCCACCTGCACCAGCAGCAGCGATCTGAATATAGCCAACGACTGCATAATCCAACATTCAATGCAGCCATTACAATAATTGGCTTAATGGTCGGAGTTTAGCAGCGTTTTCACTCTGTACAACAGTCGATTCGATTGCTGGATTTATATTGGAAAATGTTAATGGTGTATGTGGAGGGTACTTGAACTGATATTTTCTACGTTATTGGACGATGACTCGTATATTAATTTTTTTATGACTAACTATATTTTATAGGTAGATTCTTGAAAAATAAAAATAATTTAATACAGATTCATTTTTTATACAAACACACTTAATTTTATTACCAATCTAAATTCATATCTCTATAAAAAGCACATTCAAGGAAAATAAATTCAATGAAAAATATTCAATACTTAAACAAGAATGTTATATAAATATATATTAGGTTGGTGGAAAAATAATTGCGGTTTTTACGTATCGAGTATAAAGACGCACATATCAGTTAAAAATTATATTTATTAATTAAAGTAAAGACAATTGGCGTGCAGACATTTCTCCCAACGGGAAACAAGTTTGTTTATTCCTACAAGATAGAACTCTGGATTCTTGGAATTAACGAATTCTTCGGAACCGCTTTGAGCTGATACTTGAACTTTGAAAACCGTCTCTCGTAGGAAATTACTCAAATGTTTAAATAAATGATAATCTGTCTGAGACAGATCTGGAGAATAAGGTGGGTGAGGTAAGGTTTCATAACCCAGATGATTTAATTTTTTTTAAATCATTTGTGAGATGTGTTCGGGTGTTGTCATGAAGAAGAATTGGTCCCATTCGATTGATTAATGCTGGCCGTAAACGATGCAACTTCTTTCGGATTTTTTCAATTTACTGATACTATTTTTCTACTGTTATTTTTTAACCAAGATTTGAGAAGTTATAGTGAATGATTGCCACTTACCGACCACCAAACAGTAACTATGATGGGTTTTTCATTTTTTCATGAATTTTCGGTTTAGTAAACTGTTTCGGTGCTTCTTCTCGGTCGTGTCACTGTGATGAACGTTTCCGATTGTTGTAGAGAATCCACTTTTCATCACATGTGACAATTCAATTACGAAAGGGATCATTTTTGTTAGGCAAGAGAAGCGCAGAACAGACTTTTTGTATTTCCGAATTGCTCGATGTTCCTATAGTTCATAAGGCACCCACTTATCCAGCTTTTATGTTTTTCCAATTAGGTTTAAATGTCAAACAACAATTGAATGATCAACATTGAATTCTTATGCCATCTCTAGAGTTGTTTTACGTGGGTCCGCTTCAATAATGGTTCTTAAATCATTATTGTCTATAGTTGAAGGACGTCCAACCACCCTCCTCATCATCAGAGCTTTCGTTTCCATTACAACATTTTTGGAACCAGTGTTGTGCTCTACGTTCATTAAATAACACTTCGCCAAAAATAAATTTGATATTTCGAGCAGTTTCTGTCGCTTTAAGTCCCAATTTAAAATCATACACGAAAATCGTGCGAATTAGTTTCTTTCCATGACTAATTTAAGAGGTTACATCTAACAAAACTAAAGAATGAAAACAATAGACATAAGCTGAAATCAGTAGTACTATTTTAATTGTTTACAATGATGTATCACATGACTACAACAAAATATAACGGTAACTAGCAAAATCGGTTCCAAACTTAAAATGAAAAAAACCGCAATTATTTTCACACCAACCTAATAAAATTATAAAAGAAACAAATCTGATACACTGTAATTAAATTAAAAATATATTTTATATTTGAACAGTAAGCGATTAAAATGTCTATAAATATCTGGAAACAAAAATTCATAAATAGATTAGTTACCAAAGGCCATTTCCTGATATCAGCAGTGATTTTTATAATAATATTTTATCGTAGACTGAAACTACTAAGATAATATTATGGCTCGTGTCCAAAAAACGATAGTCAACACCAACTGATGTTCAATGTCTGGCGGCAAAGCGTTATCAATTTACAGAGCAGTACAAAAAAAGAGCTCGACCAGAAATACACAATTTCTGAAACGGTCGTTTCAATAAATGTAACATACTGTAGATGGACTTGGCCAATATTAATACCAACAACAGAACTTTATGGATATTTTCAACGTTCAATACTAAAAAGTGCACGGCAGTTAAACAGATTTATGAATGGCATTTCGGTTCGTTCTTCGACGATTCAGCGGTGGAAAAGGAGAACACAGCAGTTATATGAATACGGTGACGGTTAAAAATTTAAACTGTTTATGCATTTCTGTCTATTTCCAGTCGAATGTAATACATTTTATTAACGTTCGTGCATAAAATGTATGAGTGTCAACGGATTGTGGTAACAACTTTCACAAAGGACTTGCACTGAGAATACTTTATACGCTTTTTTGAATTTACAGTACAAGGAATTAGTTTTGTGTATTTAGTTATTTATGTTTCTGCGTTATTTATAAAACGTTTATTAGTCGAAAAAATTAAGGCGTAAATAACAGAATTTGAACCGAATTTATATAAAAATATTTATTGAACATGTGAAAATAATTTAAGTCTTTTATAAATAATTGTATAAATTATTTAACAGCTTGAAATTTTCAAACAATGTCTGAAGTTTTAATCGAAATATGTCTGTAAAGTTAACTGAAATTTGAACTTCGGACATGAACGCTGAATCTATAAACTTGTATTATAAACAAAGTTTATATGAGCTATAATTTTCGTTACAGTAGCTACTGTAGAATATTCGTATACTATCTATTAATTACCTTACATTGTTACAGTTTGATGTTGAGTATTTTATATCCATTTCTATTAAATGTTTAAACACTTCAACCAAACAAATATTAAAATTCAAATTCTTAAACGTTGAAAAGACTAGAGAAACTAGTATTTTATTGTAAAAAATTCTGATTTTCAAGCTAAATTCGTTTTCACAAATAAATTCTTTTTTCATCCTAGCGACCATGATTTTTTTTTGGTCAGAAATGTTCAATACATCTTTATTGATCAGTTTTTATTCCTGGTTATCTGACTTACATTTATAATATTAGTTTTGTTAACTTATTAGCTGTGTATGACGAGTATATTCGTCATAAAGATAAATTTGAGAAATTAATTATTATTATCGATTTTTCAAAAAAATTAAATCCCATCTTATTACAATTTAATTCAATTTTACAGCATCTGCATATACTCTGTGTTTGACGGATATACTCATCATTCCTTCATTTTTGAGACACAATGTAGGTACACACTTTTAAAATAGGGGGACGTAGCTAGCAGGTTAATATAATCGATGTATTAACATAAATCGAATAAAACAAGAGATTCACTCAAATTTTACATATTTATAACTAAAATCACTGGAAATTTTAAGATTGATTACTTTTTGATATGTTGTCAACTACAACTTATTATAAAATAATTTTTTATTAGATTTAAATCAAAAGGTAGAAACGGAATACTTTTTCATTTAAACATTTGTCGATATTAACAGCATTCCAGTAAAATGAAACAAATCTTTCTCCAAACTTGTAAAACATATTGACACTAATACTTCTCCGAATAACTGACATGCTCGCATTCAAACTTCCTTTAAAATGTTAATTAAAAATAATGAGAGGTATCTGTGCTATTTGTTGAGGAATCTCTTTAAAATTAATAAAGTTTATGTCAGAACTAATTTAGAAAATTACTGAAAATGTTCTGAAACACGTGTCAAACACCTAACAGTGTTCAAGAGCAGATAACCTAGCCATCGTATCAAATTAATGAAATTTCTGTTAAGTTTCCAAAACTGGATAATTATGATTGATTTTAAATATAAAAATATTACCGATCATAAAATATTAAAACCGTATCGCTTGTTAACTAAATCAAACTTTTATTCATAAAAAAAACTTCGTATCAACGTAAAGAATTACTTTACACCGCATTTCTCAAACTTTTTCCAGTAAAGTTTCCGTGAGAGAGAAGATAGAGTCACAATCTCCAGCTAAAGTAAATTGAATAAGTTTCGAGTTGTTTCAAAGAGCGTGTAAAGCAAAAAAAAAAATGTATATAAGCAGAATGTCAGCTTTATTCAATCTGCAACGTCCCAGAAATTACTTGTTTCCCTAGGTAATGGCAACGTTGTTTTTATTCCGTTATGTTATACAGTTACTCTGTCAACTCGTTTAATATGCCTGCTTCAGTTTTGTCACGAAATGTCTGTCCGTTTAAAAAGCAAACAGGTTTATAGGCTGAAAATCTGTTGATGTTCCCGACGAATTACCTACTTTCTCGGTAATATGAATTAGTTTCGTTGTCGTTAAACGAATTTTCTTTTTCAGTCGTTTGGAATGCTTTTTTTTCTTTTATTTCGAAGTCCCGTTGTACATTTAATATTAATTTATTTGAAACGGAAAACTTTTATTTAAGAAATCTACTTTTTTAATTTCTTCAATGTTTGCGAGACTGACAGATAAATGTGATAAGTATAAGACGAGATTTTAATGTCTAATCTACATATTAACAAAAAAGTTTACATTACATTCACCATTTATTAAATAATTGCACGGTACAAGAATTCTTTTCTTTCACAATTATTTAGACGCTTGTAAATTTTGATTTTAACATGATAAACACACGTCCTTTAAATTATAAGAAAACAATTTAAATATATTTCACATATATGTGATTTTTATTAAGAAAGATTATAAACACTATCTGGAGGACAAAATAAAAACTGATAGAAGCAGGTAGTTGTATCTGAATTTGTACGTTTGTATTAAATAAATAGTTTAGACTACCTAAAAATCAAAAAGAATTTAATTTTGGAAACAAATTAATATTTCTACAAATAAATTATTTTCTTATCCCTCAAACTACTTTTTTCTATTCAATTTGTTTAATAAATCATTATTTATTATGTCCGATTGTTGCTTATGTGCATTTCGATGGAAATGCCATTGTTTTTAGAACTCCAAGGTAAGAGTTTCTTTGTGGTTTATGAGGCGAAAAAATAATTCATTTGTTGAAACAAAGTTAATCACATTGATGTAACTGTATAACTGTTTTTTTTAAAAAAAATGGTATTTATAGTAAAACTCAAAAAATCAGTTTCATATTTTAAACAAACTTTTTTTAGAAAAAATGAAAGAAGCATTCTGTATAAATTCATTTTTCTGTAATCGTCATCTAATATCTTTATAAGCGTTCTATTTCTACTCTAAAATCATCTTGAGGGATATCTAAAAATCTGACCTAAACTTTCATAGGATATTTCGACAAAACAGATTAAGAATTAGTGATGTGGGGGATTATTTGAGTAAATAAAAAAACTATATAGTTTATTCAGAAGTAAACAGCTCTATTCTTGAAGAAACCATCTATTTGAGTATTTTTTCATGAGTTGGGCTTTTATAAAATGTAGATAATTTACAAATCCTATATGACTAAAAAAAAAACTAATAAATTAGAATCGTTCTTACCTTATCTCTCAGCATATCCCGTACCCTAGTCGCCTGATTCCTCGATCGATGTAACTCCAGCTGCAACTCCAAGCATCTCTCTTGCCAATTGACACCGGAATCGTTCGGCCACGATGCATCCACTTCAAGCATATCCATCGACGACGGATGATTATGGTGCGAATGATGAGGCACAGACGACGACGACGAACTCGTACCGACCGCATTAATATTCGGTCTCGGCACCGCTTGCGGACTCGCACTTGCACTAGACGCACTCGAACCCGCGATCGTTTGATTCAAACGCGAACGACGCGGTAACAGACGCGGACTTGACGGCGTCGAATGCGACAGTTCGTGATTACCTAGGCATGGACTGAACCCGCGCAACGCGATCGGATGTGTGTACTCTGTTAAACGCGACAACGGATCGAAAATCTGCGATAACCGACGGGCAGGACTGCCACTACGCGGTATTTCGTCACCCATTTTTTTTTATTCAAATTAATCTTTAGCTAGTTTTATGTAATACTGTTTAATGCATGTTTTATTATTACTATTTAAAAGTTTTATTTAATGTAAGAGTAACTTAAATGTCTGCATATGGTACAGTGTTTTGGTTTTAGGTCTTTTATACATTTTCTTTTTCATTTGGTGTTGATACTAGTCTGGTTTATTTTTTGAAGCATTCTATCCAATTTTGAAATTTTATAGTCATCATATCTGTTATAGATCAAACACATATTTACATTTATAACTGAATTATTTGTTTATTATTTCAATTGATAAATCACTTTTTAAGAGAAATAAATTAGATCAACTCAGATAAAAATATTTTTAAGCCAAACGTTTTAATACTTGAACATTTCTAAACTTATAACGATTATTTTAACATTTTTCAACCAATCATATTTGTTTTATTTAGAAAAAGAATTATAACATTTTTTTAATATAAAAATTACTTTGAATTTTTATTTTCTAATTTAAAATATTCCATATTTTTGACAAGCTGAAATATCTAATTGTAGAATAGAAATAACACTTAATGAGATCAATATTTTTTTATGACTGTTTAAATTTTTTCTTAATTCAAATTATTTTATTTTAATTCGCATTAAAGATAAAGCAAATGCTCAAAATTCAAAAAAATGTACTTCTAGATAAAAAAGAGTTAATATTTTTTTTTATAAAAAATCTTGTTTTTCTGTCAGAGAAATTTAATAAGAATATTGTATTAACATGTCTTAAATATATTGCAATATTTTTAAATCGACTTGCAATCGAAAATGTATTTTTTTAAATGTACACAGAGATTAAAATTTTTTCTTGAAAAAAATTCAAATATATTATAATTAGATTGCACTTTCGAGGAGAAAAAAATATGGAAGAGAATTTCAGTGAGATTTGTTGATCATTGAATCGAATACTTTAGTCTTAAAATCATTTCTTGATTTTTCAGTTTATATCCGATTACCTAGCATTAAAATCTTTTAAATAAAATTTATATTAATTTTTCAAATAAGTTTATATAACTGACTATAAAAGATATTTTTTAAGAACAAATAATATTTTCTTTAATTAAACAATGTATTAAGAACAGAAAAAAATCAATATGCTCTATTAATAAAAATATATTCCTTAAACTAAACTTGTACTTCAATTCAAAGTAATAAATATTTAAAAAAATCAATTTCGTTAATGTTTAAACTTGTACTTAAAGGAAAATAATTCTATAAAATATAACAGATTTGGTTGTTATTTTTTTAAAACCAGTTTTTTTAGAAATATGCCCAAAATACTAAAACGTTTTTTTAGATTATTTAATATTAAATCAATGTAATATTTTAACAATTTTCTTTTTTATGGAAATAGATTTATTTTTGTTTCAAAAAAATAAATGAATGTTAAAATCCACTCGAAATCAATTGTTTATTATTTGGTGTATTAAATGATTTAGGTATTATTTTTATCTAGTAGTGAACTCGTTTAAATTTCATATTATTAACACTGAATATATATTTTATAGAACAATCCAAACAATATGAAGGTGCGTTTGTAATAATTGCAAAATTTTAAAAACGGCAATACTGCTTCGAAACAAACGTTCCGTACGTGCCGAATAACGAATAAAAATGACAAGGAACTCAAATAAAATATTAAATTCGAGTTATAAACACAACAAAGTAAATCGTTCCGATACAAAAGATGTAAAGACACTGTCGTTTATTCATATTTCACTGAACCGTACGAGTCTCATTTGAAAACCATTCCAGTTAACCACTTGCACAATTCATTAAAATACAGTTTCACACGTGTTTAATTATTTAGTGAATTTCAAAAAAATGCTAAACGAAATCCTTTCTCACGTAAAGTACAAAATACTGTATACATTTTTTGTTGTATTGTTTTCGTTTCTTACAGACGACTTACATGTTATTTGATTTATAAGTTACTAATTATGGTTTATTTATAACAGTTTGTTGACCTAAACAGTGTACCAAACACACATGACCCCTGACACTACGGTGAAATGTTCTTGAAAAACGTATATGTTGTACTGGTTTCCTGAAGTGATAGCACGTATCTATCTAAGATACATATATATCTCTGTCCTATGTGTTTGAGTTTTATTTTATTTGTTAGATTAAACTAGAAGATCATGACATGTTTTATGTTGAGAATTTTATGTGTTTCGTTATTTATTCGCGTACTTGTAGATACTTGCAAAACACTTATCAGTTTAGATTGAAAAAAAAGAACGATAGAGCCCGTTTTTTTTTCTCTTCTTATAATTACAGCACCATTGATTTTTTTCCTATCGAATAAATTTCGTTTAACAAATCGAAATAGATTTTTAGTATTTGTTTTATGAATAGTTTTAGAATTATTAAATAACAGAACGTTTCACAACACATTAAAATTAGATAATTAAAAGAAACTTTATACGAAATACTAACGACACGTTCAAAATTTCATTTTGAGGTTTTTGTAACTTAATTTTTTTTCGTTAAATGGAAGAATTTCTTTTTCACATATTTAGTGTGATTTTAGTGAAGCACGTTTTTTCTTAAATGGAAGAAATTTGTAGATACCTTAATACGACGGGTTTCTAATATTTTCAGCACCATTTTGTTGTTATCTGTAACAAAAAAGAACATTATTAATATAGTTATATTTATTTTTAATACTGATTGATTGTTTAAATACTTAAAAAAATAATACAGATGTGTGTTTATGTTTGTTTTCGTTTAACATTAAACAAAAAATATAAATATGATAAATTAGAATAAATATTCAATGAATAACAAAAGTACACAATTCGTACAAAAAATAACCAGAGGCATATGAAAATATACATTAAAAATGAAGTTGAAACATTAAAAAAAATCATTACCAAGATATATATCAAATATTAATATTTAATAATTTTTTCCCGTATCAATACTAATAAAACATTTTATGGAACCTTTATTTTTCACAAATTAATTTTCCTTTCACCTTACAAACCACAACAAAATTTTCTCATCAAAAATATTAAATAATTGATTACTGAATATTTTTGATTCTTACGTATGAATTTCAATGGATATATTAAATTCATTTGATTCTTTAGAGTTTTATTTTATATACATTGCTTTATCATTATTTGTTGTCACTTTAATAAATATACAAAATTGTTCATTCTTTTTCTTGTTTTACATGTATTGTTTTTTAGTATATATATATATATATATATATATATATATATATATATATATATATATATATATATATATATACAATCATTTACAGTACAATATGTTAAACAAGTAGTCTTACAGAGAAGCATTAAGATGAGTTATCCAAATTCTACTTGCTTATATAATGTAACATCCAAATTTACCTAATTATTATCATAAAACAAAGATTTCTTTAAAAACGTCATATCTTTTTTCAAATATCTTACTTTATCGTTTATAAAACTATAATTAGTTAAAATTCCAAATCAACATATGAAACAAGATAATACTTTTTTTAATTAATTCGTTGATTTAATTTAAATAGCTTGTACAACACACTTGAAGTGTAATTACACTGGAGGAATCTGCATATGAATAAAAAAATATTTAATGTATTTAAATTTATTTATAAAAATATACATAATGAATCAGTTTAAAATACGAGCTATTTATTATGTAAAAGGATCAGATATGTAATTTTTCCTCCCTTACACTCTCATTATATATATATATACATACACAGTATATATTTATATATATATATATATATATATATATATATATATATATGTGTGTGTATGTATGTAAAATGAATGCAATGTTGAATGTTTGAAAATCAGGATCCTCACACTTTTAGCAGTACGACCCTGAACTTACTGGCTAATTTTGACTACTATAAAAAAGGTTAATTTCTATTTATTGATGATTTTCGTCAAAAAAATGTTGGTGTAGTTTGTGAAAACTGAAAATTATTTCGTGAACAAAAAAAAAATTAATATATAATCCAAACAAGATACCAATCTACTGAGGAATTTTAAATAACAATACTGATTTTTTGAACGTCAATGAATCTCTATTAAATCAGTTTTCTGTCTGTACGGTTTAAAAGGTTGAATAATATTGATATTTTTATTACAAAAAGATAATATGGTAGGATATATTTTGCTTATTTTTAAACAGAGACATTTTTAAAGTTAAGAATCTCGTAAATATTATATATTAGTACTTAGTTATAACTTAAGCAACTTGAAGACACAGCAACAAAGAAATTTGATATTATAAAAGACTTATAAAGGTGTAATAACAAATTCAACAATGTTGAAATTTATTCTTAAATTAATATTTTCGCACCGAAACTATGTACAAAATAAGTAATTATTAGGTTGGTAGAAAAATAATTTCAGTTTATGAATTTCAAATCCAGTTACATTCTTAACAATTTTATGTTTTAAGTGGTCCAGAACTGTTGGATGACTAACGCCTAGCTTTTGTGCAAGCTCTCGAATTGTTATGCGTGGTTCTGATTCAACTAATACATTCAGTTGGTCGTTATGAACTGAAAAAGAAAACCTGCAACCTTATTCATCTTCAAAGATTTCGTCAACAGCACGAACTTTTTGGAACCACCATTGCACCATTGATGAAATGGCATGTCTATTTAAAAAAATAAGGTTAGAATTTAAAAAACAAAAACCGAAATTATTTTTCTACCAACTTAATAAATAGACCAATCTATTGAAATTTCATTTACTCATGTAAGTCATAATTATTAAATTAAATTCGTCAAATTAAATACAAAACGAATCCTGTTTTATATATTTTACGATGCTCATTTACCGTCAATATTTCCTTCAAGATTTTTTCGTATATCTCACGGTTCTGTCCCCGACGTGATATAATTAATGACTTTCGATACAAAAACAGACAAATGCTTTTTGCTGATATCTTTTCAACTCTAGTACAAGTTCGTCAACTCTTAAAGAACAGTCAATGTGATGTGCTGCATTCTAACACACACACGCATGCATACACACACACACACACATATATATATATATATACATAGACTGATTCAACTTGTGCTTCCACGCGAAAGTATTAAAAAAAGTACAAAAATTAAAAAAAAATGTTATTTAGTATTTTAGTTCAATTGTATTTTAGTACAGAATTAAATTAAAATACTAAATAAAAAATAACATTACTTTTCTTAACGTCTGCACCTTTTTTTAATACTTTTATGTGGATTCCTAAATTGAATCACCGTGTATGTGTATATACATATATATATATATATATATATATATATATATATTTATATTCATACAAACATTATCATTATTTACTCAAATTAATAAATGACTTATTGTAAAATCAAAATTTAGATCTAGCTAGCAGTACAATATTCTACTGCAAATTTAATTTAGAAATAAAAATACTGTGATATGAATTGTCGTTATTTTCTTAACAACAATAGCTTTATCATGTTATGGCAATATTTTATGCAGTAAATTATTTTTAATCTCACAAATGCTTTATAAATCTACCTATTCAAATAAAAAGTAACTAGTTTTCTCACATTTACACGAATCAAGTCCACATACAAACACATGATAAAAATAAATGCTACGATAAAAGCTAGTATCAGGGTTTTCAGTTAATAATAACACAACACTGTCACATGATACACACATACACATAAGATTCGCGGAAAAAATTGAAAGTAATTTCATCATCAGATTTTAGGACTAAATTTTCAAGAATTATTTTCCAGTCTGAAGATTTTTTATCCTCCGATATAATTTTCGTATCGCCTTATTTATAATATAATAAAAATAAAATAAAATAATAGACAAGTCAATTATTCTATGAATTTTATGGTTTTAATTTATTTATATATAGAATTTTAATTACAGTACCCTTTTGACAATATTATTCTTTTATTAATTTTAAAAGTTCGGTACAAGAAATCATTTTTATAAATAATAAATTAATGTAATGGTAATATGAAAAATAATCAGAACAAAACGTTGAACTTCTAATGATGTGTTAAAGGAATGAATTTAGATATAAGAAGTGTTGGTATATACATAAAAAATTCAATGTTAAAACTAATATTTTTTTTGTATCTGTGCGGTCTGAGAATGATCACCATTGAAGTGCGAATGAGCAATAATCAATTATTAAACATTTTTGATCAGAAATATTTTTTTATGATTTGTGGACCGAAAAAATAATTCTGTGAAATCACCCGTGTCAGAACTGTATTGTAAGAAATCACATAAAAAATCATATGAATCACTCCGTACATACTGCATACAAACCGACTGCAACTTCACCGTACGTTCCTATTAATAATCATCGAGTATAGCGTTTATAGACAAAGAATTAAAAATCGCATTAATAGACAACGCGCGTATAGCCAACAGGAAGTCGCGAAACGTAAATAGAATTTCACATCTCGTCAAGAGAGGCTCACAGTCTTTATTGCGTGAGTTTCAATTACAGAAGCAGCACAGAACAGACGCAGACATGCATATGTTATCGTCACAAAACATAAATAATAATAAACTCATTAGATTTCATACTGCATTTACAATTTAATAGATGAGAGATACATATATAATTGAAACGAGTTTCGTATTGTCTTGTGTTTCTTTAGTGTGTCAGAACAATGTTTCAACTTAATATGCTATTTATGTATTATATGTAGTGAAAGGATTAAAAGATGAATAGAAGAACAGATTTGTATCCGTCGGAAAAAAGTACCAACACTGAATGTGTACTCAATTATTTGCAGAACGGAAATTATTTACTTACAATTGTACACATAGACCTGTATGATAAGTCGTAACGAAATTTTATAAAACTGTGCTAATCTTTATCTTAATTGTTTAACCCTTTCACTGATACTGAGATGATAGTAATTTAATTTTAAAAACAAACAGTAAATTACTATAACAGTAATATGAAAAACAATCAGAAAGAAAGACATTTAGAAATGGAAAGTAGTGATATATGGGTGTCCAAAAAATGATATAAGCTTCATCAGCCCATAACTCAATAATTTTTTTTCTTTTTCAATTGAAAGTTGGTGGTAGTTATTGAAAATACCAGAATTTGCTGTAAAACAGTGGTGTCAAACTCATATATGAACACGGGTCACCAAATTCAGTTTAAGAGAGTCTGCAGGTCGCAAACATAAAAATTACCCAAAAAAAAATTTAGCAAGCAAAAAATGTCTTATTTACATTCGCAAATAACTCATTTAAATTTGCATTTATTTTTTTAATGAGTTTATAAAAACTAAAAAGAATACATTAATTGTAGGTATTATTATCAAATGTTACAACAAAATTTTAAATTAGAGAAAAGCTCTAAGATAAATTTTGTGTTACAAAACTAGCAAATATCGTTGAAGGAGAATGTGCAACAATACCAAAAGATATATAAGAAAGAGTATATGTGATTTAAGCACTTTAATTTCAATTAATCCTGAATGAAAATGGAAAAAAATTAAATTGCATTGATGTATGTTTTTCTTAAATTTTCTTCCTCATTATAAAACTGAATTTATGAAAATAAACATGGAAGCAATTTACAATCAATGTGTGTATCTATTTTGTTGATACGGTGGTGTATATAGACGATTAGATTTTAAAAACGCTAAATTTTTCTGCACGTTGGTGCTCTGAAGATGATGTTATCATTATCTAAATACCCATGAATAGTACAACAAAATTTTTATCAGACTAGTTTTAACCAGAATCACTTTTTTTGGTTGGTGAGGTAAAAAAACAATTTATTTGTGGAAAAAATACATAATATTAAAAAAATGAGTAAAAGAATGAAAGAGGATGTAGTTATACTGAGGACATATATTTCAAAAATAAGAAAAGGGACCAAAATACGAGCTGGCACAAAATTAATCTAATAAAATCAAATATATTAGAAAAAACTATAAAATATTTATTTAAATAAGTGCAGTAAGTGAATTATCCAATCAGCGTACGTTATATTAATTAATAAATAATCATAGAAGGCCGAATTTATAAGAGGTGCCGCCCTTGGGCCACCAATCAAATTCTGCCCCTGCCCACTACAAATTTGTCCAAATTAATTAAGAGAAATCCGTGACTATTGGTTATTTTGAAAACATTTCAACAGAAAAAAATTTATGATCACTAAAAATATAAATTATTAAATTTTTAGTGATTTGTTTACTAAACTACTGTTCCATTCATTTAATTTATTTAAAAAATGCAAATTGACATGTAATAAATTTTTAGATTTGATTTTTCATTTCACACTTGAACTACCTGTAAATCGAAATTATGATTGAAAATAAAATTTCCACCTTTTCAAATGTTTCCACCCAGGGAAGAGGCCCATGTTGCCCCTATATAAATCCTATGCTGTAAACATAAATAAAAATAAACTTGGATAATAATACAATAAAAACTGTTTTATTTTCTTATAAGAAAATGTTTTGAAGATTTTTCTTAAACAGAAAGTTTTTAAAATCTGTATATATTAAGTAGGACAGAAAACACAACATAAATATTAATTATTCTATTGTATAACATACTTCTTATATAAATAAACTGATGACATTAATTAAAACCAGTTTTTATTTAAAATCAGATTTTTTCACTGGATTCCAAGAATTCCGACGCGCATACATCAAATATTGAACAAATTGTGAACGACCTAATTTATCACGATTCCGTCTTTTTAACAAATCGAACTGACGTCGCGGACAGTGCAGCCGATGCACGATCGAGCACGAGACATGTAAACATCAGATCGGAGGCCCCGATTTGGCTGGCCGAACCAGAAATTTAATCGTTTATCGCTACGTTACTTTTTATCACGTTACACATATCTCAATCGGTCGGAATCACGGCGACGGTCAGAAAATTGTATTTCGACATTCAATCATTCACACGCATTCACGTTCGATCATTTTTTTTATCCCCCTCGTCGTTTTCCAAACTGTATTTTTCTCTCGATTTATTTCGAATCTTCTTCAACATCTGCACATTACTCTTACACGTATGTTACATGTATAACAATGTTTATACAAGCATTCATGCATATATACGAACATATTTCACAAGGAAAAGAATTTGAGAAAAATGAATAAATTGTTTTAGTTTCATACTGTGATTTTTTTCTTCTAAATGTTTAGATTTTCATGGAGTATTATAACATTCTTATTGTTTTATTTAAGGAGTTACATCCCTCCATCCAGGGTGAAAATGATTTTAGAAAAATTTTTAATGGGTGTATTGTAAAAATAAAACAAAATATGCATTATACATTATTTACTGGTCATGTAGGAAAGGGAAAAAATTATTGACAATTTTTTTATATTAAATTATTTATGTTAATTACGGTTCTTTCCACCACCACTAAAAATATGCAACCTCACTGTTTTCAAAACTCGACAGTCAGTGTTTTTTAATATTTTTTGAAGCAATTTTTTTTAAATGTTTAAAATACCTTTTTTTGTCAAATATCGAACCATTTTTTTGTTATCGTATTTAATAATTTTTTATAAATAATTAAAGAGCAAAATTTTACATGAAAACAATTGATTCTACTTTAAAACGTCGTAACTTGTTTATTTTTATAAAATTTCAAAATTTATCTTGACATATAATTGTGACAACATTACTTTACAAGAATCGTCATTAATTTTGCAGAGTCATTAACAACAAAAGAAGATATCATGCAGACAGTGAGGGCACATCTTTTGAGTGATGCTGAAAAGAACTGAAATTAACATAAATAATTTAATATTAAAAATTGTTAATAATTCTTTTCTTCTCCCTAAAGGACCATTAAATAATGTCTAATGCATATTTTGTTTTGCATATTTGTCTAATGCATATTTTTTATAATACATCACTAGAAAGAATTCTAAAAACATTAATTTTTACCCCGACTAGAAGTATATAACCCGTTAATAATTTAAAAGGATTATATTTAACATTTCTTTTACAAATGCATTGCTCACTCACCCCACAAATCACATTTTTTCTGTCAAAAATTATTAATAATCTTTAATTCATGTTTAAGTACACTTCTATGGCGATCTAATCACCCTCAAAGCTCCAAGCCATGGAAAAATGTGTTATTCATTTTCTACTTATACAAATGAATTTCTACTTTTTTTTTAATTCAAATAAACTAATGTCGTTTAATCTGATAAAGTACAAAAAGAAAGATCATTTTTTCTACCCACCTAATATTATTTAAATTTTATACATATTCATTATTTACCACAACTTATTATCCGACCATTAAGATTTATATACTAAAATATGTATGTGGTGTTCTGTCTGTCACTGATATATCAAGTAATAGTTATAACGAGAAAATATAGTCAATGGTTTACTAATACTTGTTATAACTGAGTTTGACTGTATTATTATTTCTTTCTTATCAGTATATAAAATAAATAATATTATAAACATTTTTTATTAAATTAATCCATATACAAGATTAGTTACTCAATAGAATATATATATATATATATATATATATATATATATATATATATACACTGAAAATAGCACATAAATTTGAAACAAGCTTCAAACATTACAGCTACTATTCATTAAAAAAATTATTAAATAGAACTGTACCAGATTTTTATTAATAGTAAGTAAATAAAAACACACCATTCTTTAAACTATTAAAACATCAGTAAAAAACATTGAAGTAAATGGATAATTAATGGCTTAAAAAAAGAAAACAAAATATATAATTAAAAATGAAATTATATAATTCTTGCAATAATTTTTTAAAGAAAAAAATATTTTTTTATAATACATGAGTGTGAATAAATCATTTGTTTTTCTAATTTGACTTTTGAATAAAATGACACTGTAATTACAGTGTTTTAAAAGATGAGATAAATTCATGCTTTCTGATATGAAAAATGTATTGAAATTAATTTCAGCTCGCGTGTTATTTTTCAAATGAAAATCGTTTGTATCTAAAAATGTAAAGTAACTTCAAAGAAAATAATTTATGTTGATACACGTTCTTTTAATTTTGAACACATTAGTCATTTTTATAAGTTAATTATCTGTTGCTACAAAGAAAACTATTAGGTCGGTAGAAAAATAATTGCGGTTTGTGACTTCAAAATTCATATACATTTTATCTTTTTTGATTGTCTTCACTATTTTAAGTGGTCTAAGACGATAGGATTACTGGCTATGTATTAGGTTGACAGAAAAATAATTGCGGTGTAAGACATTTAAATTCATATACATTTATAGATTTTTTGATTTTCATGACTATTTTAAGTGATCCAGAACTGTTGGATGAGTAACGCTTAACTTTTGTGCAAGTTCTCGAATTGCTATGCGTGGTTCTGATTCAACTAACGCCTTCATTTGGCCGTTATGAACTGAAGAAGGATGGCCGTAATCTTCAAGGCTCTCGTTCTCTGCACAAAATTTTTGGAACAATCGTTGCACCACACATTCCTTACTAGTTCCCACACCAAATGGATTGTTTATTTTATGAGCAGTTTCTGCTGGTTTACCACCCGTTTTGAACTTATACAAAAAATTGCTTTTATTTGCTTCTTTTCATATTTAATTCAATATTTCAATTTGAAGCAAAATTAATAATAAAACTAAAGTCGATGTTAACAAAATTCAGACCGAACATGCACTTTAAAATGATATTAACATGGATACGGTGATATGACACTTTCATTTAAAAAAAATAAGGTTAAAATTCAGAAAACAAAAACCGCAATTCTTTTCCTACCTAGAGAAGATATAAAATATTGTAAAAACATTCTTTAAATCTGTACTCGGTTGATTTCTTTCATCAATTATGCGAAATCCACTTGTTTGCTTTACACGAAGTCCATTCAAACGCACACAATCCGAATAAAACAATTTCCTCTCGTAATTATTTCGCCCGCTACCAACAAAACACGATACAAACTCTTCAAATCGAAAGATAAACGCATGTGAATCACTTAAAACATTTCAATTTTGTGAGCCTACATAATCGTCGGGGAAATCCTGTGAATTATGTTACCGAAACGAGTCCGTTCGGTTCCAGTTTTATTCCATCATCCTACTTACTGTGCGTGTTTTTCTCCACCTCGCTCGTTTTTATTTTATTTCATTGTCCCGGCGTCACAAATAATTTACGACCGCGTCGACGTCGAAACGCCAGACGTACATACGAACGCTGAGCTAAACTCGACGGTCTCGACAAATTAAACCGTGTGTTGTACCAATACGTGGCTAATCCGTGCGTTCATGCGTGTATTGACACGGTTAAAATTGACTCGACTCACTTGGCAGAAGAAGATGCTTCTTCGTCGCTGTACATAAACAGTGACGGTAATAATATATACGCCGGGATTTCATATTTCTGGCAACGGTAATTCTTTAAACTCGTTTAATAATGTTGTTTATGTTGGACAGTTCTTTTTTTTAGAACGGCTACGAAGGTCATTCAGAAACTTGTTTTTATTTATAGTTAATAGGCGCCAATTCAGGTAAATGAAAACAACACTAATTTCTGAACACATATTAAGATTTTTTTGTCAGGCTATATATTTAATACTTTTCATTGAAATTTGACCTGCATTTATATGACAATGTTCATAAAAAGTTGTTTTAATAAAATTATATACAGTAGCTCAAAGTAAAACGCATACATATATGAAGAAAAATCAACGAAGAATTGAAAAGAACATCATCTAGCTTCAATGCTAAAGCGTTATAAATTAGATGACCGAATTCTGAAATTTTCAGATAGCTAAAGTAAACATGGATCAAAACAAATATTTAGATGAATTTTATTATTTTTTTTAAAAAAATGTAAAATTAAATTCTCTGTACTTAAAACCAAATTTTAAATTTTGTTAAAATTATAGAATAATTTTTTTCGTTTTTGAAAAAAAAATGAAAAAATTATCTGATATTTGAAGACACTTCTTTACTGTAGACAACCTTTTAGAAAATATCCAGTGATTCAAAAGTTATCCTGATCCAATCATCGAAATGTAGACTCTCATGTCTTAAACAGCGTGTTAGCCCCAACAAGACGAATAAAAGTTTATACTCCTTTGTAGACCACAAATCTTTTCTGGACATCGATTAAAAAAAATAAAATAACAATAATATCCAGTGGCTCAAAAGTTATTCGCATTTGATCATCGACATGAGGACACAAGTCTTCAACTGCGCATACTTCCCTTAAATATTTATGACTACTTAAAATAGAAAATTAAAATAAATACAGTTTCTATAAAGACGATTTAGAAGGGGATTTAAAATAATATATTATACTTCTTTATTTATTTTGTACAAATTTCACATATAATTCTATAAACGAAAGCGTTTAAAGTTCTTTTATACATAGATAAAACCATGTTCATTTATTTATACACAAAATTTTAAATTAAAAATTTACAATAATTATTTCATAAAAGTATTGAATGTATGTGTGTTGTATATATATATATATATATATATATATATATATATATATATATATACGTGAATAAAAATCTCTGGTACAGATTGAACTATGATATAACAAGAAAACTTTACATTCGGCGTGCACGTTTTTCTCGTACAAAACTGTTGAGTTCATATGTTCTGATATTAAATTTTGCCATTCTTGTCGTCGCGTAAAAACGTTCAGCTCGCTGTACGGCTAGGAAGAAGTGGCGGGGAAAAAGTTTATAGCTCGGAATTGTGAGACCACGGACATAGCAATGAACGGACAATGACTTACACAGTGCACAAAAATGCATGCTCTCATATATGTATATTGTTATGGACGAGTGTCGCCTTGGGAAATTGTATATAAAATGTACAAAAAAAATATATATATACTGCAGATGTTTTTCTCTAGTTTAACATTCATGTATATGAATTTATATATATATATATATATATATATATATATATATATATATATATATATATAATAGTGTTGTACCATACTTATTAAAAAATGTTGTCAAATTACAAACGTTGATTACAACACAAATAAACTTTTACAGAGATAAATCAGCGCGTGGGTTTCAAAAAATGATTCTAAAATGAATACATCCGGTGTTGTATAAGCGAACTCCATGTAACAATAAAAGTGTACGTCAATTTCTACTGAATACGGGTAATTTAATTTACAATACAGAATGTTTAATAATTAATCATTTCCGTATGTAGAGCATAAGTGAATTTTGATTTCAAGTTCTCTTATTTGTACGGATGATTTATTGCATATACAAATTATATACACAAACATATACATACATTTATATATATATATATACTCTCCCCTAAGATAAACAGAAAAATAATTTAAACTAAATCGCCCACCTTATTAAAATTACTTTCTTTCTGATATAAAAACAGTCTTTTCTTCATTTTATTGTTGAGTTATTACAAAGTCATTATTTTTTCAAATTCGTCCCTTTGTAAATAGTTTAACTATTTTTCAATACAATTGAACAACAACTAATCTCTATTTATAGGCTTTAGCATTCAATTAAAGAAAGATAGTTACGGATTTATTAATATGAATGAATATAAATTGAAAACATGATTTGAAAATGTGTGCTTTTATCTATCAACTAAATAATTCAATAATTTTTTATGAGGTAAAGAAATTAGAAAGAAATTTACTTCAAACGTTTTCTTAATACATCATGTTAGTTTGTAAATGTTAACAAGTACGAATAAATTTAAGCTAATAGTAGTATTTAAATTGATTTTCAAGATTTTAAGAAGTACTAGAACTGTTATCATAATTAAAGTCTTCAAATTACTCTTGAGTTCTTTTTTATGACTGATATAGTCATCTTCGAGGAACAATAAATCGAAATTAATCATAGAAGATAAATATTCAAAACTGACCTCACGGATTCAAATATAATACAATAATCATAAATGACGAATATACAGTAAGACAAAACAATTGCAGACACTAGAAAATTTGATGCAAGTTGTAAATAATTAATTTTTTATTAAATAAACACATTTTGAATAAATAATATCAAGTAACAATTAGTAATTACATACTTTTTTGCATAAATAATTATTTTTTCTTACCTAAGTGGTAATTTTTTTAACTTTTGGTTACTTTCAATTGAGTTATCTTTGAGTGCTATTAATTTTAGATTTTTGACATCTTCAGATAGCCTCAAATTAATTTCTAACTTCAAAATTCTTTCAAATTTCAGCATTAAGCTACTTGAAAATGAGATAAATTTCAAAAAGTCATACCGTCAGTGATTTAACAATTAATAAGTTTATAAAGAGAATACTTTTTTACTAAATTAATAAATTACATAACTGAATTTAGAAATATTGTTTTAATTTTTAATTTGTTATCAAAAGTGTTTTATATTATACATGAACTAAATTTAGTCATCTGTTTAAATCGTATATTAAACATTTTGATGAACAATTACAAGCAATTCAATTATAAGTATTTTTTTTAATTTTCTGTACCCTTAAAAAGATCTAAAATCGTTGATTATTTGAAACAGAGGGTTTTTTTTAATTATTTTGAAGTTTAATATATAACAAAATATTATTCTCAATTCAGTATACTAAATAATTTATGAATTATTATCCTCATAAATCGGTATATATATATATATATATATATATATATATATATATATATATGTGTGTGTGTGTGTGTGTATGAATGTATAGATATATAAATAGATTGACTAAAAAAAGCACAAACTGTTAATGAAACATACCGCTCGTTCGACAAAAAGCGCACCACCGTTAACGGAAACCTTCAGGTTTCACGTTTCGCCGTCGTTGAGAAAAAAATCCTTATCGTTTTTGACACGACGAGCTTATTCAGCTAGTCTACAGCTACTCATATGACCACATCGCAACATAACACAATATTATTACAAGTCAGTGGACGTACCATCTCAATAAATCATTATTATATTTTCGTCCAGCCAACAAGCCCATATATTTGTATTCAGCGACCATCCATGACTACTGCATTCAGTGTGTTTTGTGTATACACAAAATGCACACTAAAGCACGTGCACTCACACACACATACACACAGCGAGACATACATAACACACTCGCATGCTGTAGAATATATGGATGGTTGTGACAACTGCTATAAACATGGCTGTCACAGGATATACTGATACATGCGTATGACACCGAGCACCATTGTCCAGTCATTTCGTTTATTGATGGACAATTGTCAATCGCAGCTTTGAATAATACAAAACGGTTGTATTATGTGCCTTGCAAACAAGTGCTAAAAACATTATTATATAGGGACGAATGTACGATTTATACGAAAATTCAATTTAAATCCTCACTTAAATTACAAACGCTTATATTTAATTTGGTAATTGGTGAATTATTCAATATAAATCTCTTCAGTACATGCGGATTACAAAAACGACTACTGGAAAATGCTTGTTACGCTATTAGACAAAACAAATTTAATGTTCACTTCAAAATGATTTGTGAAAGATTTATGTCATGTTTTTAAATCATGTATAAAATAAAATGCCACAGAAATGTAATCTAAATTCACTTTATAATTTATATTATATTAAATAAAAAAATAGATAATTTTAATTGTTTTAAAAATAAAATAAATTTAAATCCATCACACTGAAGATGATAAAGATGGCATCATTACCCAAACAAACATAAGAAACAAATAAAAGTGATCAATAATTATTATCAAGAAATTGATAATTAAAATGATTATTAAGAAATGATTATTCAGAAATTATAATTACTAATATTTTTTTGTAGTTAGGTGAACAGAAATCATTCATGATAGTAATAAACTATTTTATTAACCCTTTCTATTGCAATTTATTTGCAGACAATATTGCACAGATATATAATTTAAATATTCTTGACGAGTGCAGCTCGTTATTTCCTTCTTTGGGAAAGAAAGTTCATGACGAGTTTGACTCGTCATTTCAGTAAAAAGGGTCAATACAAAAAAACTATAATATGAATACCAAGAGGTCTGCAAAACAAAAAATATACCTTTTTAATTAGATTCATCGCGTAATATTCTTTATGAAATTCTTTTATCTCCAATTTTTCAAACAACATGGATTTTAAAATAATAAAAATAATAAAATCTATTTTTAAATTAAAGGAATCAAATACAAAATACTAATAAAAAGAATCGACTGAAATAAATTTGTTAATTGACTGAGTACTAGCAAACTGAAAGAGTCAACAAAGAACAAATCATATTCCACTGTTTTAACAAGCTTGAACATCTTCATTATTTTTAATACCATAGATTAGTCTCAGCTGGATATTAAAGAGTGACTTGTTTTTTGAGTGACTTTCACTTTTCTGCAAACTATAAAAAAAATTCTAATCAAAAATATGCAATCACTGATTTTTGATTATTTTTGCTTAAACGATGTAGTCATCTTTAAAAAGCAAAGTTAAAGAAAAATATACTCTTCATATTTTTATACCGAAAAGTACTCTCTACCTTCATATTCTAAAATAGGCGCTAATGACCTTAGACTTCGACACGTCCTTAAACCTAAAATAACAAATTGACACTCTAAATATGATAAAATCGGCATCGAAATGCTAATAAACAACAATTAAAAATGATCAATCATCAATTATTGAACATTTTTGATCATAAAAAAATATTCGTATGTGGAGGAGTAAACATGTTGAAGTGACCTCAGTGCTAACAACTACTGTGACTTGTAGAGTTATCTTAATAAGACATCTAGGAATTGAGACTTAAGCGAACTCCAACCATAAATAACTCTGTAATGTGCGACTAAGATAAATCCATGATTATTGCGACATAAAATGTACAAAATTATTATATTTTTTTTTAGTTTTAATTCAAGAACTTGATATAATTATTTATAACATATATTCTCTTTTTATTCATCTATAAATCATTTATTTTCAATTTAAATTATGTGTTTCTGTAACACTAAAATTGAATTCTAGAAAATAAAATACACAATCGTTTTCATAAAAATTCACATACATTAAAAGATTATACTTATTTTATATTTTATTGTAAAAGTTCTTTCATTTTATATTTGACTACAAAAGATATTAAAAATCTTTCAAACTATTCACCCAATTTTCTTAAATAAACAAAATTCCTTCTTTTTCATATCTATATTAAAGGAGAAAAAAATGTATAGAGCAGTTTTTAATCGAAACAACAGCAACAAAAATTCAAGCTGACGTATTGGAGGTTTTTTTTTAAAAAAAAGTACTACATGTGAAACGTCACTCTGTCCACCGCTGGATTGAAGCACGTTTGGTGTTGTGATTGACAACGTGGACGTTTCATGCATTTCTAAAATATTTTTTGAGACGATTTATTAACCACAGCGTGACATCGGTTCGAAAATCCAATATATCGAAGTAAAAATATACGAGGGAATAATCATTATTCATTCGTTCTATTTATCAAAAACGGCCTACATTGTCCAAGCTTGTAATACATTAGAGTTCGGATTTTTTTTTATTTATAACACACTATGTGCGTATTATATATATATATATATATATATATATATATATATATATATATATATATATATATTCAGTAAACTTTAAATACTTTTTGACGAACTAGAAAATCGAAATTTGAAAATATATAAAACGACCAATCAAGTGGTTTAAAAAATCATAAAATGAACCATGAAGAAACTTTATTTTATTATATTTTTTCATATAACTACTGCTTTTTGACTGCTTGTGTTTTGTCGATAAAATATCTAATCATATATTGATATAAAAAGTGAAGGTAGTAAGGAAGAGAACAAATTGTGAAAAATTTAGAACTACGATCCTAAATTTAATAAGTTAATGTTAGTTCTACTTTGATGAGAAAAAAATGTGTAGATGTTAAAAATTACAGAATACAAATCTAACATGTTTTTTAAAAAAATATAAACGTCTAATATAGTGGTCCTAAATTTAATTCTTTTTTAAGTTTGTTGTTTTCAAAGTTGTTCGATAAATCATTATTGATTATATTTGAATGTTGATTATGCACATTTCAATGACGATGCAATATATACTACAGAGATGCAGAAAAATCTAATTATTTAGATTTTTCTGTCTTTTGGAACTTTAAAGTTCAAAATGGGAATAAGTAATAATCAAAAATGGTCGATAATGAATTATAAATCAATTTTAACCAGAATATTTTCTTATGATTCAGTGGCCGAAATAATAATTAATTCATGAAAATAAATTAATTATTAAGCAGATTAATTTGTAAGATTGAAAACAATTTAAAACAAATCTAATTACAAATTTAAATTTAATAATTATAGAAATTAAATAGTAATTTTATTATCATAATTAGACAATCAATTTAGTATATTTAATATTCATAGTAAATATCAAAATAAAAAAAAGTTCTATTCATTTCACGTTCTCCACCAACAATCGTAACTGAAAAAAGAAACGTACATAAAAGCAAGTATCGTTTGTATTGAATAACAAACAAGGAAATAATGCATTTTATTTGAACATATCCGAAAAATGATCTATCGGAAACACGAAATTCCGTCACGTACGTACGTAAGAAACCTGTTTGGATGCATGTCGACGTTGTGGAAGAGTGGAACCACGAGTGGACACCACCTTTGACACAGGGGTGTCAGTCACAACGCGCGCGCACTGCCGCTGTCTTCTTGGCCCTCTGCGGCATGCCACGGCACGCAGATGCCGTCACTCATCCGTGACGTCACACGTCACGTGACACGAATATTGTATTACGTGCTGGTGCGGTGGTTGATTGTAATGAAACACAGATAGCCTCGATGTATGTTCAATACAATCGGTTCGACTCCCACCGTTCAAACCGCTCGTTGAATATTGAATCGAGTTTAGAAACGGTTTGATTGTAACACGGATTGAACACAATTCGTGAAAGAGATCTTTGATTCGAATGTATTAAACTACTGATCATGAACTAATCATGCGGCTTAGATATAAACCAAAAAATAAATATAATTCACTTTTTGAAATCTCATATATATATATAAATATATGTACACACACACACATACAGGAAAAAGAGAGAGAAACAAGCTCCTTCATTTATAATACAAGATGAGAAAAATTCAGCTATGGGGAATAAATAAGAACTAATAAAAATAATGTACTTTAAATGAAAGGTTTTAAATTTAAAACGAATATATTAATTTTGAAAAACGCGAAATTAAGAAAAGATTAAACAAAAAAATAGACTCTTAGTATACATGTAAAAGGTTAGACTTATATTTCATTTTATGAATTCATGTTGGTTTGTGGTTCTCCGTAGTATGATCTTATTTTTTCCGTCTAGAATTCAAATCAAGTTAAAAGAATTGAAAAAGTGCATTAAGACAGAGTAAAAAGTACCGATATATATATATATATATATATATATATATATATATATATATATATACATAAGATTCTATTTTAAAAAGTTAGATTTTTCGGTAATTTGAGGCTCTGAAGATAATGGTGGTGCCTCTGTAAAGCATATAAGCATCAATCGAAAATAATCAATAATTATTTATGGAATAGCATTGATTGAAAGTTTTCTGTAATTTGTAGAATGAATGAAAGAATTCATTTGCGAAAGCGAATTTAACCACAATGTCAGAACTGTTTATATGCAATTACCAATTCATATAAATCTAAAACGAAGTAATCAATTAGGGTAAAGAATCAATTTTTTCCATTTGTTTAAATCAATATCACTGTACTGTTGAACACTGAAAGCTGCTACAGTTTTATCTAAAAGAATTTGAACAGAAATTCACACTATATAGAAGAGTGACCAATCACGAGGAAATCTATCAGAAATATTACTCAGAAATTAGACACGCCTAAAGTAAGAAAATATTTAAAATTATGGAATCAATGAAACTTATAAAAAAAAATGTTTAAACAGTAGATAATTCATCAGTTTTTAAAAATAAAAAAAAATATGAAAAATAAACTATAAAACTTGTTTCTTCAAGACAGTATTTTTTCCAGGTAATGGTATCGTTCACACATCAATATAAAAAAAAACTTTTCCGAAATTGCAAGAACTATGGTTGTTACTATTTTTCTAAAATTAATTAATAAAAAAATCAGAGACATTTGTTTTCAAATTATTTCAGAACGATGTCAACATGAGCAATTATTGAACATCAATAAAATTCTAAGGATAAATTCACATTCATACATAAATTGTTTTCTCAGCACACAAACCATTAATGTTTTTAAGATTTTTCAGCATGTTAGTTCACTGAGAATGATTCCATCTCCATCGAAATGGGTATAAGCATAATTCAAAACTGATCAATAATCGTTCAATGAACATTTTTAAACAGATTTTTTTTATGATTGGTATAGTAAGAGAAAATGTATTTTTTAAAAGTATTTAATATTTTTTTAAAAACAATTATGTTATTAACACAGTCAGGTTGATTTCAATTTAAATCAAAGCTCAACCTCTCGACACAAAGCCATTTCTTAACAGTTGTTAAAAAATACAACAGTTGTAAGTTATATATATATATATATATATGTGTGTGTGTGTGTGTGTGTGTATATAATGATAATATATACATATATAAAGTATGGAATAAATTTGCATGTATTATATAGTCAGTCTATTGTAATTAATTTCAACAAAAACAAACAGTATACTAATCCTCGAGACGAAGAAGAAGTAAGTATATTATGAAAATACTGTTCCATACACTCCGCGAACAGTGTCAATATTTTCTTAGAAGTTGGTACTTGTGTATAATAATCCGTGATGCGCATTGCGTCATTTCCCTCGGCAACGTTAATGTGTACGCTAAAATGATAATGGAGCGTTTAATGAAACGACAAGAATGATAGTTTTCCATGCATGCATGCATCATTTCTCTTTATTGCGTACCGTGTTGTGTGCGTGCGTTGAAAATTTTCAAAATGCCCTTAAACGAATTGACGCCGTGCCGTGTGTTCAAGATGTGCGACGAATTAATCCAAATGCGATTAATTACAGAGAGGTGATAAGTGAGATTTGTAAGATTTTCAGAGAACTGAGTTTAGTCTCTGTATACCTAGAGATCAATGATATGCGTCCATGTTTTTCTGATTAAAGACTTGTTATTTGAATTATTTAATGTATTTTTAATATCAAACATATATATATATATATATCACTCAAAAATTTATCTCTTATTAACAAATGTGTTTTTTAATAAGGTTGGTAGGAAAATAATTGCGTAAATGTATATGAATTTGACGGTCTTAAACCGCAATTATTGTCCTGCCAACCTAATACTATTAAACTTGTGTATATTTTACTCAAATATTTATATCTCTTGCTGTAAATGTGTCATAATTATATTACTTGCTAATTTTATTCATATTATATGATACTAATATCAAGCATATATAATCTTATCCTTATTATTAAAACCTTATTATCATTTCAACTTTTTGTTATAAAGTTGATAGGAAAATAATTGCAGAAATATACATGAATTTGAAAGTCATAAAACGCAATTATTTTCCTACCAATCTAATACTATCAAACTTGTGTATATCTTACTCAAATATTTAACTCTTTCTCTATAATTATATTATTTGCTAATTTGATTTATGTTATATAATCCCAATTATCAAGCATATATAATCTTATTCTTATTATTAAAACCTCACTAGTATTTTAACGTACATTTATTAGTTTGGTAGGAAAATAATTGCGGAAATGTATATGAATTTGAATGTCAAACCGCTATTATTTCCCTAATAAGCGAATAATATCGAACTTGTGTATATCTCAGTCAAATATTTATCTCTTGCTATAAATATGTCTAATTAGTTTTATAATTAACTTACTTGCCAATTTGATTCATGTTATAGAAACCTAATATCCAGCATATGTAATCTTAATCTTCTTATGAAAACCTTATTATTATTTTGGATCAATCAGATATTAAATTCCATGAAGCATCGAGCTACCTAGAATCAATTATCAGCATGAAACAAAAACTATAATGCAACGATTTTATTATTTGAAATCGTTTAAAAATATCTAATCATATTTTTCTGTAATTTGACGCTGAGTGAAATGGAATTGTTATCGAAATGAGCACAAGCAAGAATCAACAATAACCAATAATAATTTAATGAATATTTTTGATTATAAAAATTCTAGTTTGATTTGTCTGGTGAAAAAAGAATTCATTTGTGAAATAGATAAAATTTTATTTTAAATATTACCAAGATTAACGCTTATAATACTACTTTTGTTGCTTTGGATAAATTATTATCACTAATTAATTCTTTTTCACCCCACAAGCCACAGTTTTTTTTATAATCGAATAGATTATTAATAATTTATTGAATATTTTTTTTTAATTTATATAAGTTCTGTGGAGTGATAGAAAAATGCATGTGTGGAAGATTAAATCTTGTAAAGCATTTGAATGCTTTTTTTAAATAAAATAGTTATTTTTCGACCACGGCGATATTTTCACTTAAAAATACTACTTTCAAGTAAAATTTTCTTGAAAAAATTCTTTCTTAATAAATTCTTTACGTATATTCTTGTATATTTTTAATTTAATTTCTATTTATTTTAATAAATATTTAAAGATTATTCTTTTATCAAACTGTAGTAAATAATAAATGAACAAAATTACTAACTTATTCATTCATTATTGCTTCTGACATTTTTATGAAATAGCATATATATATATATATATATATATATATATATATATATATATATATATATATATATATATATAATATTCCTGATAAAAGCAATAGAATCTATCAAATTTTAGTTCTCTACTTTTAACTGAGAACCCTGTATTGGAGTTCTCTGCTGCCCTAATAACCAACTAACCATCTGATTTGCTATTTCTTTGTCTAGTTTTACTGTCTATTCTTTTTCACTTCATCTACTTAATAATCATAAACAGACAATAAATTTTATATTCCTTGTAGATTGAATTTACACTGTGTCTTATAAACAATCATGTTTATACGAAAACTGAATAAAAAACAAGCCAAAGCTTTTTGTCAGATCCCTGCTTAAGCAATGAAACAATAAAAATGTTTTTACTATATTTTATATTTTTAACATATTAAATTCTAAGTTAATACAAATAATATAGAAAAAGTATTTAGGAATTTTAAATTGTTTAACAATCTTTAAATAAGATTTTGTTATAAAAAAAATGTAATATAATTAGATATGAGCAAAGAAAATCCAATTAGTAAAGATATCAATATAATTATCAACACTTAATAAACGCAAAATCGATAAAATATCAAAGTACAATATATATATATATATATATATATATATATATATATATATATATATATATATATATATATATACACGAATATACTTATAGGATGGATGTTACTTTCAGAACAAGAATCACTTTTCCGGATATTACGTACTGTCGACCGTCAAAAAAAAAGAATTACAATTTGTGAGAGGAAACTTCCGACCGATGATGAACTATAACGTGCGAGTGCGAGCGAGATAACGATAGGGACGAATGAAGGAAGCGCGAGTCTCAGAGTTATGGGTACTAATTTTGGACAACCGATGCGACAGCTTCACATGACATTTTCCGACGATTTTTCTTTTCTTTTTCGTCGCTCATTTTTTCCTAATGGTCGTCCGTTTGTTTTTATTGCCCGCCGGGTGTACGCATAACGTTCGCGTTCGCCGGTCGGGTGGCCCTCGCGTATCAGATACGGATTAAGAATGATTTGTTCGAGAATATCGTTTTTAATGGTTGATTTATATTTATTAATGCTGTCATAATTGTATTGTGGGACGTATTTGTGAATGAAGAAGTGTTGTATATTTTTTTTTCAGTTGGATTAAATGAGACATTTATTATCAGTTCAATATTATTAATTTTTGAAAAGTTAAATATTTAGTTAGATATTAATTAATGAAGACATTTAATAAACATACAGCAACTGACACAGTATTATTTCTTAAAACATTTACACTCGATTAGTACTTCATTAAATATTTTGAATGTATAATAAAATCTGCTCTGATGAAAGTATATTAAATTACATTAAATTAAATATGTATTAAAAAATGAATAAGCTCCCCTTCCTTAATTAGAAATATTTAAGGTTTCTTATATTTAGTCTCTGAACAAATTAAAAAATTATGCGGTTATAATTTTAGGAATTTAAATTAAAAGTGAATTTGAATGAAATTTTGTAAGACAATAGAATTTAATATAAAATGATTAATATTTACATATATATATATATATAATAGTAATTTAAATCCGAAAATTGAGAAAGTTCTATTTCTATATCACTATTAATCATCTCGGATTTTTTTCTTAATAAAAAAATAAAATATGTGATTAACATCACAAACAGTGCAAAATATTTCTTTATGGAAATTTACGATAATTAATTACTATCTATTTTGATGAGACAATGTGAATTTCGAAGGTAATTCTATTGCATTCAAAATTAAAATATGAAAAATCTGTCACAAATATTCAATTCACAGCTGTTAATTTTATAATACAAATTAGTTTTTATTATAGTAAAATATACTTTATTAAAACCCATTCCCAGTATTTTTTTGCTTTATTTCTAATATGTAACATTAAGCTTTTCTTTTTAAATATTATTAAGTGTTTCTCATTGAAGATATTTGTAGAACACTTCAAAAAAAGATTTTTTTTACCTCTGAAATCAAAAAAAAATGTTCAGTAAATCATTGAATTTCATAATTAAAATTTTCAGTACTTTAGCACTCTGAATATGATTGCACCACCATCGAAATTCACATAAATAAGAATGATTATTTTGATATTTCTGGCGAGAAAAAATTTTAATCATGTATGGGGTGAAAAAAGAATTTAGTTTTAAAAGTGAATTTAGTCAGAGTTTTTAGATATCACTTTTTCTCGTCTTCTGTAAATAACACTTTATTTGAGAAAGCTGCGAATTTGGCTCTGAAGAAAATTGCACTTCCTTTTAAATGAACATTGATTTATAAAAATATACAATAATTATTTATTTAATTTTTTGATACAGATAACTGTTAATGTGATGAGCTAATTTAGCTATAGTGCCAAAGCAGGATTGTTAGAAAAAAATCTTTTTTAAAATATCAAAACTATTTTTGCAGAATATAAAATTTTATAGAAATCTACTTAAGTTTGTTTATAGTTTTAACAAGAAGAATAAATAAAAGATGATAAAAAATATCTAAACTTTGACGACGAACTAACTTGAATAAAAGTTAAACATGAACGACAGATAATCTAATAAATATGTTCTCTACTATGATAAAATACATAAAACTTGAATTAAAAAAAAATATACAAGTGGAGTCCGTGCCTGCCCATTCTCCTACAAATGAGTCCCAATCGTGCATCGTTTCTCCAACTCGTCCGATCTTACGTTCATCCAACCCAGTCGTATCCGAACACCCTCCTGCTTTACCGCAACCTGTGGGTTTAAGTAAGGGTCGTTCGTTGCTAAACTCGCAGTGGCACTGTGTCTCGGCAAAAAATATCGTGTACTTTTCGGAGACAGTTTTTGTTACCATCGCCGGCATAAACTTGCTTGCACCGGGGCCGAGCTGTTCGCTGGTAGCGAACAACCTCTGAAGAAAAACCACCCCGTTTGACGTTGCGACGCCATTCCATACTACACGCCAACCAACCCATCCAGCGCTGATACCTTCTTGCTACACTTATATTATATTGAGATTTATATATCGACGTTTGTTATGCACGATTTGCATATTTTATTGTTATGAAGAGGGTTTTTTTTCTTTCCTTTACACATTAACGTTTGAGTTTTTTAACAAACTTTTTTTATTTGAAAATACATGTTTACCATATCAAATGATTATATATATAAGAGAAAACTTATGAAATATTAAACATTAATAACATTAAGACCTCATAAAAAGTAAAATCGTAAAAAATGTTACGGTTATAAAACATTTTATTATGAATTTATAACTAATTCAAGAATTAATGCCGAAATGAAGTAGTTATATAGTAGACCAAATAGAGAAAATTGTGTGTGTGTATATATATATATATATAAATATAGAAGACTTTATTACAAGTTTATATTGAACAAAAATCAATTGCTCTGAAATGAAAAAAATATATAAAAGAAAAGATCGTCAAAAATATCCTAGAGGTTTTTTTTTTTAAAAAAAAACAGGTCTTTGTATAAGCTAATAACTAAAGTGCATGCTATTATTCTTTCAAACAACAATTGATATAATACTATCTTTGTAAATTATTAACAAGAGCAATAAAATAGTACAATTCTTATAAAATATATTCTAAAACACTAAAAATTATTGAAACCAGAAAAATTTCTATTAATTTTTTGTACTTGAAGTCCCATTATGGACATTAACATCTGCAATTATATATTTCTCTATGTACAAAAAATAACTTAAATATAGAAAAAATTTACAAACAATTTTCTTCACTTGGCTCACTAATCAATATATTTTTTCTCATTAAAATATATTCAATAATTCGGTACCATTTAATGTTATAGAGAGATAATCTATCAAAGAAACCATTTATTATTTCTAATCAAACTTATCAAACGTTTTTAAGATTTGAATATCACTATAGATTTTTTCTTATGTATGTCGTAATTTTATAATCTAGGATTCAATATATACGATTATTCAACTTAGGCTTCCACATTAAAGTATTTAAAAAAAAATAGACCATGTTATCCCCTATTTAGTATTTTAGTTCATTTGTATTTTAATATTGAATTTAACTAAAATACTAAATAAAAAATAACATAACTTTTCTTGACCCCTGCACCCTCTTTTAATACTTCTATATGGAAGCCTAAATGAATCACCCTATTAATTATATTTTCAGTTACATTTTTAAAACATAAACAAGTTCAATTATTTCTACAAACAGTAAATTTGTTAATAAAAAAAATATTTCCAACGTCAAGGATTTAAATTCGTTATTTTTTTTCCAAAAATGTCCTCAAACATAAATTTGTTGTTAATATAATAATATTGTTCATATAAATATTAATATCAGAATTTATTTAAACAAAATCTGTCTCAATATCATGAATTCTTTTTTCACTCACCACATAAACCTAACTTTTTCTGTTATAAATATTCAATAATCAATTATTGACAATTTTTGATTGTTACTAATGTGCATTTCTACGACAATGTCAGCATGCTCAGAAAGCTTAAGTGTATAAAAAGTATATGTTTTTCTAAACCTTCGTGCTCTAAAAATAATAGCATTTCTATAAAAATCCACATAAAAACAATCATTAATGAATTATTGAACATTTTTGATCAGAAAAAAATGTGTGACATTTGTGATGAGTAAAACGAAATCTTGTGAAAGTAAATTTAGCCAGAATTCCAAAACCATATTCTTAAGAGTATCTCAATTTCGAATTAATCTAACACGAGATTCAAACTTTTCAAAAACATCAACCAAAAAATATTTTCATATAAAACTCGTACGAAAACAGACGAAAGCTCATAATTTTAATGCGATTTTTTTTATAAATCTTTAAATAAATCGAATAATCACATACTTAAACATACACATGAGCGAACACGGACTTCAGTAAACTGTAATCTAGAATCAAGTTCGATTTATCTATACGTTCGCATAACTTTTTTTGCTGAAATCGTGGTAAAATTTATTCGTGCTGGTCTACAGGGACGATTTTTGGTTTATGATACGTTTTGTCGTATATAGAACGATTTTTTTTATTACTTGAATATATATATATATATATATATATATACATGTATGTGTGAGTGTAAGTGTGTGTGACAAGTGCGTATGACGGCAAATACTGAAAATGTTATTGTGAAAAGTATTTATACGGAAGTTTTATTTCATAGAAAATTACTGCTACTATGTTCTAAGTACATAATAAAACATTTAGTGATATATATATATATATATATATATATATATATATATATATATATATATATATATATATATAATTTCGTGTAAGTTATGCCACGGACAATAAAATAAAAAAGACATATTTTATACGTGATAAAAAATAACATTTTTATATAAAAAAAAATGGAGAATGAGTACTTTAGTTTGGTTCGAATTGATGGCCTGCGAGTTTGTGGTGTTTTTGTTAACGGAAATAAATAAAATGAGGAAAACATATCCGGAAATACATTTGATGTTATATGTAATTCCATAAAATGTGTTTTATTATTTGTACGCTCTGAGACAGGAATATAATATATATTTTTTTTGATACATAGAGAAATGTTTTTACAAAATAATTGTTTTGTGTAGTTAGTTCATTAGAACGTGAATATTTTCTTTAAATAATAATTTTAAAATATAAAGGTTACTCATTTCTGCTTAAATCCAACTAAACTGATGGATTTTTCAATAATGTATTATTAGTGTGAGTAAATATCGTTATGTATAATCTATAATAAGAAGAATGCTTTCATTCGAACATTTATGACACTCTGAAATCTAAGAGTGAGAAATAAATTGGTCAATTCTCATTCGTATGGGTTTTATAAAAATAAATGTACTGACTACAACAATGGTGTATAGAATGTTTGTCCCAAATGTTTTATTCTTAAATTATTAAGATATACATAGAATCCTAGAATTTGATAACCAAGTAGAAATGTTAAAATAGTATACACTTAGTAATTGAAATTTGAAGTTAAAGAACAAGGGTAGGCCACTTCTTCAATAATAAGGGGTGCATATAATACTTTTCATACGTTTTTCAATGTTCAATAACCCCAAGAAATATTATTTTAAAATTTTATTTAGAAATAATAAAAAATACAACTATATAGTAGTCCCATTCACTAAAGCAGAATATGTTAAATCTCTACTCGTTGAAGACTTCAATTGAGTCTTCATTTTTGTAGTTAAGAGTTTAAAATCTGTCTATAGATTACTATTATAAATTATTAGTATAAATGTTTAGGTAAAACGGTATTGAAACCCAAATGGTCTCGGGAGCCGCACAGAATAGCTTTACGAGCCGCAGTTTGCCCACCATTGCTATAAAACTTTTCAGCTCTAATTAAAAATTTTAAGTTTTGATAAGAAAATTTATTGCAATTGTCGAGAGAAAATTAATTCTTTTATGAACGTCAATAATATATCTAATGTAAAAATGTATAAACAAGTTTAAAATAAATTGACGTTTCAACCTTTTAAATATTAAATCTTCGTACACTAAATCTTCATAAATTCTTATTCAAAGGTTGTTAAATTTATGATAAACGCTCATTCAAACTCGTAAATCACTTCACTCTCTATTTATATTTGAAACTCAATCACTCTGTACAAAATTTATAAAACATTTACATACTTTAAAAACATTTCACTGCGTTTTCAGATTTTTTCAGATGCATAAATGAATTGGTACATAATTAACCAACATTCATCACTCATCCAAATGACCGTTTTTATATTCAACAATAGCATATTTCTAAAAAGTTATTTTTTAAAAAAAAAACTATTTCGAATTCTCAGACTAGCCAAGACACAGAACAAGAAAAAACACATTAATCTTCGATATATATAGAACCACACACGTTGAACACAAAACAAAAAGCATTATCGCTACTTTAAACGGTATCTCACAATTTACAAACATTTTTTCACTTCAGGAATGTCTATTTAATCCCTTTTTCAAGGTTTTTCTTCTTTTTTTTTAAAAAAAAGAGTTAAATATTTCCGAACAGAGTTTAAACGATTCTAAATAACAACAAAATTAAGCAACTGATTGATATTTTCAATATTTTTTAAAAATATATTTTTGTGTATATATATATATATATATATATATATATGAATGTACACGTTACTAAATGATAAGAGAATTATGTGTAAACACCTACGTGTATAAAACGTGCCAAGCAACTATATGGTACAGTAAGAGTGCATTCATCAGTTTATATTAACTCATAACGTATAAAAAGCAGGTGCTAATAAAAACAGCTAAATTCCATCTTATCACTCATCGCGTATACGACCCTCTAAAAACAGAAGAATTTTAATTTCGACCGAACAGTAAATTTACTCAATGTCAGTAGTAAAAATTTTCATTTCCTTCACTGTTAACTTAAATGTTGACATTTCGAGCATCAACATAAAACATAGTCGATGGTTTTTACACTCGTATCTCACATCTAACGTCGATTCACGTCTCACGGATTCAAGCTTAGTGCTTTAGATGTACTTCCTTTTTTGTGAACGATATTTTTATCGATATATATATATATATATATATATATATATATATATATATATAGAGAGAGAGATTTAATTTCAGTTAAAAATTGAGTCATTATTTTTTTCATATTTAAGCTCTACTACATAAGCAAATGACCGGTAGTTTAATGTTTTAGTTAAAGCCAGTGTACTTAATAGCAATAAAGAATATAATTAATTACTTAATTTTTTTAAAATAAAATGAGACATTAATATAATTATTAGTATTATAAAAAGATACATTTTAATATTTCATTATTACTGAGAACACTAAGTAAGAAAAATATTATTAATACGTTTACAATACACTTGAAAATATTTATACCAATTTTTTAAAAAATGAACAATAATTACATTTCCCAAATGAATTCTATTTTTATCTCACAAATTACAAAAACAATTCTGGTCAAAAATGTTGAATAAATCATTATTGATCATTTTTGATTATTGATTAATTAACGTAATTAAGGTACAGAAAAATTGAGAATTTTATGTATCTTTGAAAAATTTTCGTTAGAATTTAATTCAATTTTAGAACAGCTGTAACACTCTGTTTGACGAGTATACTTGCCATCCTTTCATTTTTAGACACAATTTAGGTACACACGTGTAAAATATGGAGCCACAACTAACAGATTAAAAATAAATCAATACTATTTTCATATTTTCGCGACTAAACTCGATATAAAATAAAAAATACACATTTCGTTCAAAATCAGTTTTAAATATTTCTTTCATTATTAAATACACTTTAGAGCAATTTTCCAAATTAGCACCGAAAAGTATTGATTTTTAATTCGTAACAATTGGTTTATTTATAAAAGAAAAAATCCTTTCTAGATAAATTCAACAAATTATCAATTGAAAGTAATAGCTATTACTAGCTACCAAGTCATATTAATAAATAAATAAAACAGAAAAATGGTACAGAAAAATATCTGCATCATCAATTTGTTAAATGTTATAAATCAATTTTAAATTTTATATTTTTCTAAGTATTACATATTTCTAAATGAAAACAAATTTCTTATTTAAACATCTAAGAATAAAACATGATAATATTATTGACTTTCAAGTATTGGCTTTAAATTATTAAACTTTAAGAAAAAATTTATTAAAGATTTTTTTAATATAAAAAATGATGTAATACACATCCTGTTCGATGAATATTTAATATTTGCTCCAAGTATGAAATTTTGTATACAAGATAAAAATATTATTAATAAACCATCGATACGAGGATATAAAAAATAGATTAATAAAAGGTGAAGAGTTCGTGCACTATGCACAGCTTTGATCTTACAGCATTGTGTTTAACAACGAAGCTTTAATATGAAGCCATCTGTGTATTTATTTCACTAGAAAGATACTGTCTCACTAGTTATTTTTCAAGAACGTTTGATGGAAGGTATCCGAGGTGCTTCATACACTTCTCGTCACAAGACATCAAAGTGTCAACGCTCGACTATATTGCAGTGACGAGATATGAACGTGCAACACTTAAACTATGTCGTGTCGTAATGAACGCTCGACTTTGTGACGAGCTGACTCATACTTGATATTATATAGAAAACAAACTGGAACTGTTGATCATAATTTGCAATTATCTGTCCAGATTCAAATTGTCTGCGAAAATTAAAATGAATTTTATACTCATAAGATATTCTATTCAAAGAATATTATCTAATATCGATACTGTTTAATTTTCAAGCACTAATACACGAAAATATCGAAAAAGAGCTTTATTAAATTTTTGTTTGCTTCCCTCGACATATTAAACTTCATATTCATTGTATATAAAGAAAATATGAAATTTCTTCTACTCGAAAAAAAAGTTTTACGAGAAAGAAAGTAAATAACAATATTAGTATGTTATTTCTAAGAATTATATCAGCTGTATACAAATTGGTTTCAGTCTTATTTCCCTTTATCTGTTCTTATTATAAAAGTTACTCGCGCTTTTCTTCCATAGCAATAACTTTTAATACAATTACGGAGTTAGATAAAACTTTAATGCAATTCGGTTAACACATAATTTGATCTTGACTTATACACGTACAAGAACAACGAAACATTTACAAAGTATACTTCTGCACGTGTATTAAATTAACTGTATTTGCTTATAACGAATTATTGACAAAGTGGTTTTATAAGAACAGGATGTGTATTTTTTCTGTCGGAAATTGAAGAAAGTTTGTTTTTGTATAAAAGTTCGTTGACTTTTGAAAATGAGTTTTTACTATATATATATATATATGAGACAAAAATATATTGTTTAATAAATACAATTCTTATCTAAAATAGATACCATTATTTACAAAACATTTTTTTCAGTACCACACATTCAAAAAGAATCATTAATTGATAATTTATTAATTTTGATTAATTCTTATACACATTTCCATCAGAATTCCATCATCTTCACATATTTAAAGTAAAAAAAATGTAAATAATAATGGCATTGTTATCGAAATACACATAATCAAAAATCATCTATAATCAATTATATAAAAACATTTTTTAATAGAAAAAAATGTTTGTAGAAGTAAAAAATTCATCTGTAAAGTGTGTATTTATTTAGCCATAAAAATTAGCCATAATATTTATATTAGCCATGTATACATAATTAGACATTAATATTTAGCCATATTTAGTAATAATAATAATGGCAAAAAATATATTTTTATAAATGAAAAATAAATATAAATATGCATACATGGTTTATTATTTGTGATATTTTTTTTTGGTTTAACTTTACACCTATTAAAAATCTAATTAATTCCTAAATATATTTTCAACTTGACTTTCGATTTTAAACCGTATACTTTTTTACGTTTGCTGCATTCTTATAAAGTCCTATACAAATATTCTATTTTTTATCAGTTCCCCGCCTTTTATATGAAAATTACAAAAATTATACAAATTTTTGTGTCCACTTTATCATTTTGTTGTCTCTTGAAAAAAAAATCTAAAGTAATTAATTCTATCATTCTTTCTTTTTAAATATAAAAATAATGTGCTATTGTTTTCAGAAATACATTTTTTGATACAAAAGTTAAAATACAATCGTTATGTACAAATATTTCCATTCCTATTTAATCAAAAACATTCATGCGAAAATTAGTTATCGCTTTCGAAATAAATTGTTTAATTTTTGAAACAAATATGAAAGCTCGATTATTTAAAATAATATTGACATCCGTGAAAATTAATAAAATAATAATTGATTCATTGATACAGTTTACAAATAAACGAACAAATGAGCCTTGTTCCGAATTAATTACAGAATTAAATAACGTACAATTATATCCGAAAGTAGATAATTATCGAACGGAAAAAAAACTAAATCAAATTTCCAATCGGTACTGCAAAAAGGTGACTGGGTGTGTTTGTGATTACTGGGGTAGAAGAAATGAGAACGACGCCAGTCGAAGTGTACCGTGCACCAGCGAGTAAAGACTATTTTTAATTAAAAGTCCCCCCAGTGCGAACGATATCAGACGGAAACCGGACCGGAAGTTGACGTGGCGATAAGTTGTCGACGAAGTTGATGTCGGGAGAGTCTGAGATATGTGTGTACCATTACAGATTTCGGCTCGATTTCGTTTCACTGATTTCACAATTTAACGGAAAATGTGATTTGTTTTATTTTTAAATACGACCGAGTATGAACGTCGCTATGATAAAGTAAATTGGAGAACGGTGATAGGCGTTTGTGTTCTGGAGTGTTAATCGAATGTTCTTTCTGCGAACCTTTTTTACGTACTATTGTCACAAATGATGTTTCATTTTGTTTGGACGTTAAAATGAATGCGTAATAAAAATGTAGATTACATGAGAAAATATTAATCGAATAGAAACTTTAAGAGAAATGATATAAAGCGGAGCTCGATATATTTAATAGAATTGTTTGATATTGAAATAACATTTAGAATTTATAGAAAAATATATTAAACAAGCTCTTTACAATGTATAATAAATTAAAATCAGTAAAGTCTCAATTACATTTTCTCTATATAAATAATTGCTTGAAAAGCTACTTAAATTTAGGAATAAATTTATCAATGAATAGAAGTTTTATTGTCTATTAATATAAATAATTAAAATTTAAAAATCAAAAGTGAAAATTAAAGAAAAACCTTCTAATTTAAAATAGATGCATTATTTTTGTGTCTTTTAGTAAATCAGAATCATTTCATTAATTCTTGAGATTACTGTTCATCAATTCTTGTTTTCTACAACCATTTCTACTTATGATATCTTTAGACAACCTGTTTTAATTGAATTTGAGATTAAATTGAGGGTTATTTCTGCTAATTCTATTAGTAAGAATCATATAAAATACTGAAAAATCATCAGTAATCCTCACATACAATTTTGAAATCATCTAGGTTTTATTTCTTCTGTTTTATGAACTTCTTCATTCTAATGGCATACATCACCTAATGTCACCCACACCTCAACCCAATGAAACACAAATCACTGACAATTTAATTCAATGAAACACAAGTTATGAGTTTCGTCCCGAACAGTAGTCAGCAATCAGCCCTTGGAAGAATCCCAGTGGGTTACTTAAGTTTTAAAATCAGTACAAATCCTTTATTTAAATATTTTTGCTAGTTTCAGTCGATTACAGAAAAAAATAGACTCAAAATCAGTGACTCAAATGGAGAGATTTTCTGAAAACCATCTCTAAAAACTATAGTTTTTAGGCCTCTCTACAAATAATAATTGTTGAAAGGTATACAACTCCATGGTAAATAGTGACTGCATAAGAAGAGACTGTAATGATTGAAGAAAAATAGAAAATGAATATGATTTTGGTTTTGAATGCAATATTTGTTTCAGCTAGAGAATAACAAGCATCAGTTTACACAAATGAAGAATGATAACTACGGAATTCCGCAACAGTAGTCTATGGATGAAAATAAGCATAACATTTTATTCTACAAAAAAAAAAAAAAATATTTAAGAAAATATTGTTTCATTATTTTTGTTACAAATCAGATTTTTTAGAAATAATGATTATTATAAAATAATCTTTAGAATATTATAAAGAAATGTATACATTTTAATTACTAATTATAATATTAAATAAATTTAAAAATCACTATCCAAATTCACCAATAACTAAGACAAAAATTCAGAATTGAAAATAAAATTTCACTGAAACCAACTCGAATTTCTTAATATTGAATCACATTTCATTCACTATTAAATCCTACACCTCAAACCAATAAAAAACAGCAATAATAAGAAAACATAATTGAACAAGATTCGTAATTTGTGGTGTTTCAGTAATAAATTCTGATAAATTATATGTATGCGTTCTTTATGTTCGAAAAAATCGATTAGAGTGCATTTCTGACCTACATATATTAAAGGCCAATGCTTTATTGGCTGTAAATGTCACGTTTTATGTGGCTTGTTTTATATTTCGGTACAAATTTACGATGGTAAGATTTTTTCCAGAGTTATATTATTATAGTTGTCCTTATGTTTCTTATAGTTTCAATTTATTTTGTTTACTTGCAAAATCTGACATACATACATACATACATACATACATATATATATATATATATATATAACTTTTTGTAATAAAAAATTACATTTGATTTTATAAATTAAAAAATTATACATTTTTTTTCAAAATGTTAAATACTGATTTTCATTCATTTCTTCAACTTTGAAATAAAATATTGAACAGTAATATTTAATCTAATAATATTTTATAATTTTAAAAAAATATAGATTAAATTATAGAGAATTCATAGAAAGTACACAACTGAAATTAACACAAAAAGATTTGTAGAACTTGGTAAAAAAAGCAGAGTATTATCTACACGATATTGAATTAGAAATGTAATCTACATACATCCTGTGACATCGATCTATCTCAACTGTGCAGAAGGTCAATTGCTGTGGATGTCGTGAACTAGAAGATATAGTGACAGCGGTAACGGGGTTCGAACAACGGCCACGAACGCTAACCATTGAACCAAGTGGTCGTAATGTGCCTAGCTGTGACATTAATGACACACTGCATATTGAACACCGACGAATCGATCTGATACTAACACTATGGGCTAGCTAGAGCTAACTTCTCGTTTTGGTCACGGGTTACCATAATATATAACTGGAGTAGATAGTATGAGGTTTTTTAGAAGAACAGCTTTGTGTTCGATAAAGCTAGTTCCTTTTTTAGACTGTTTTGTAACAAAAATGATCTCGGATACTAAATATTCACGTGTTCAGTTTAATAAATGAGACTTTTTTCAGAAATCGATTAGCTGGGTTACAAAACAACTTCAATAAAATAAAAGTATAACCATAAAACATTTTTTTTTAATAAAAACTATTTTTTTTAACATTCTATCAATTAAAATACACATCCAATATTTTTTTAATGAAACCTAGACAGCCAGACTATATTTCCATATACATTTTTTTAAAATATAGACTCCATATATTTTTATTTCTATATTTTTTTAGCCTAACACATTTTATTATCAATACCAAACTGATAACAACTGATTACAATGTGTATACACAGAAAATCGATAAGTAATATAATTAAATAAAGTTGTTGTTTAATATTCTAGATTTAAAATCATAAATGATGCTGAAAAAATATGAATATTTTTTAATTATCGACAAAATATTAATCCTTTTAATTCCGTCATAGAAACGATAACAAATTATGATTTAAAACAGAATTCCTCCATAATGACAGCAAATGAACGACTTAAATTTTATCACTTACTTAGCATCTCCTATTTATTAGTTTGGTAAGAAAATAATTGCGGATTATGTTTGGATTTTTAACCTTAATTTTTTTAATTAAAGTATCATTTCGTGTTAATTTCAGTTCAAAATGAATTTTCGGTCTGTATTTCGAAAACATTCTACATTTATGGTTTTATTATTAATTTTGCTTCAAATTGGACTACTGAATTAAATATGGAAAAGAACTAAATAAGAGTAAAAAATTTTTGTATGAATTCATAACTGTTGGTAAAGCAGCAGAAATTGCACGTAAACTAAATGATGCTTTTGGTATAGGTACTTTTAAGGAACGTACAGTACAATGATGGTTTAAAAATTTTCATGCTGGGGACTAGCGCCTTGAAGACGAAGATCCCGGGCGTTCTTCTTCAATTCATAACGAACAACTGAAGAAGTTATTTAAACAAAAACCATGCACAAAAATTTGAGAGCTTATACAGAAGTTACGTGTTAGTCATCAAAAACTTCTAAACCACTTAAAACAGCTAGAAAAATCAAAAAAGAGAAAAAATTATATGAATTTGAAAGTCATAAACCGCAATTATTTTTCTATCAACCTAGTAAATCCCCAGTATGCACTTTTAAGGAAAATTACTACAAAATTTCGAGATTAGTTTTCTAATAAGCAATAAGAACAAATATTTACTCATTTGCTGAATTGATTACAACTGAAAACAAGCTTTTTTTTAAATTTTATTAGTTTTTTGATATGAAATATGTATATATATATATATATATATATATATATGTGTGTGTGTGTGTGTGACATTAGAGCATGATATAAAATCATATACAATATATGTAATAAACGATTTAAACATAATTCAAGCCAAAGTTTAAATGATCTTTACGGCACTTTCTTCAAGTAGTAGTTCTCGATATAACAGCTTTTAGCCGAAGTAAGTTTTGACCACACTGTTGAAGTTATGTTGAAAGCGCAACGGCCATAAGTCGTCGCCATGGCCATGTAACAAACAATTTACTGTCGTTGATACGACTGTAACGTTTAAGCTTCGAGGTCGTTAGTTCGAACCCCGCCCACGAGAACCCGACGCGGCACTAGAGAGCGCGTACACAACTATACACAGTGTACGGGTCGTTCGGTTTACGTATTTGAAATTACACCATCCGAGATTGCAGTTTAAATGCTTCCTTGCATTTGTCAGTGATATATATTTGAGCTTTATTTCTTAATGTTCAATGTTAAATGTTGTCGTTAATTTCGCTTGTATCGAATGTCGGATATGTTTGCCTTTTACAAATAATTTATTCGTTCTGTTCGTTCTGTAGTTATTTACTTTTAGTTAAGTATCCTGTTACAATGTCGCATATTGTGCATTTTCATTAATACTGAAATACCCTCTGTGCGACATCATTGCATTATTTATTACCAGACGATCGTTATACGAAGAATAGATAAAAATGTAACAAGCAGATGGTATCGTGTATCGAAACAAGAACGATATCATCCATACTTAATAAAAATAAATAAATGGAATGGGAGGTATCGTCTACGGGAACACAAACGTAATAATAAAAAAAATTTAATCAGAATGGATCTCAACACAATACCGCCAATATAATAGCCTTTATGATATCTAATCGGATTAAATAACATTTAACTTTCAGGTAATTTAATAAGTAATCAATTTTATATAAGATGATACTTATTTGTTTTTGACTTTTTTTCCAATTTTCCTTATTAATAACACATCGAATTACTTATTCCTTTTTCATGAATCGTACTACGAATATAATTTTCGAAATGATAAAAATAGAATCCAATTAAACTGTGCACCGCAGGCAGACATAGAAATTATTGAATCTTTTACGGCTTCGAAATTAAAATTACATCACAGACACAAACTATATATATATATATATATATATATATATATATATATAACATTTTTTTGTTATGAATGTCAATATTTTTTCTTCATATTCAATATTTTTTCTTGCAGATCTTACAGTACTATTCTTTTAAAATTTGTTATACTCATAAAAGTATTTGTATTATATATATATATATATATATATATATATATATATATATATATATATATAATAAACAGATAGATAGATATATTACTAAACAAAAAATTTATATTTAGTTACTTTGAGCTCTGAGGATGACAGCATCGCCTTTAAAATGCGCATAAATAAGAATCAAAAATACACAATAACTATTTATTGAAAATTTTTAGTTATATACTTTTTTTGGGTTAATGGGGATGTCAAATTTGCTTTTTAAAAGTGAATTTATCCACAAGGACAAAAATAATTTTGTTACAAAAGTAATTATTTTTATAAAACAAGCTAATACCACTTTTTAAAGGAAAATGTATTTTTATATACAAATTCTTCTTTCACTTTATAAATCACAAAACTGTTGTGATCAAAAATTGTTTGGATGGCGGTTCCATCGTCTTAAGAAAACCAATGTACAGAAAAATGATCATTAATTTTTTTATATAATTTTTCTGTGGTTTTAGGTAAAAAATAATCCATTTATGAATACAAATTTAGCCAGTGTCAGAACAGTATTATGAATAAAGATATTTTTCTAACAATTCATTGATTGCCACTCTAAATTTTGAGAAAACTCCTCTTTTCCTTTTTTATAATGAATAACTCAAATCTCTTACCGTTTCTTCTACTATTTAATATAAAACGTATATTAGATTAATTATTTGTAGGTTATAAATCTATTTTTTTTCAATTTTGATACTTCCATTCGTTCATACCTTTTTAATTAAGAAATAATCGATTTTTATATAAGACTGATTGTATACTTTTTGCTATACAATTTACATTGAAAAAGAACAGTTTCAATTATTTTATTGTTCATATCTTATTCAAATTTTTTTTAGTATACTATTACTGCAGTCCGATTTTCCTTTAAACACACCATACTACAATTTCATACTTTAATATAAGAAAATAAAACGAACCATTTTCGAACCCCATTCCACGCATTTCATTTAAAATTCCACAATATTTCACTACACGATCTTCGTTCATTCGAAGCTCGTACAGTACAAGTGCTATTGAATTTGCACACACACATGTGCTCGTAATGACCTCTGACAATTTATTGCTCGAACGTTTTCAGGAACTATTTACGATTTCTATTTAACTATCAAGAATTGTTGCAGTGCCACTTAACGTTCAATTTCCGCATGACCTGAGAACGATAAATATACCGCGATATCTGTGAGAATGAGACAAAAACAGACATGTATGTGTTATAATGGCACCGTCCTGGAATCGTACATTCGAAATCAAATACTATCTCACTGTTATAGCTTTTCAATAATTCTAGATGGTGGTAAATATATATTTTATTTTATGAGCAGTAAGTGTAAACTATCTTTAATGTGATAGTATGTAATATCATGTGTATTTCATTAAATAAATATTTATTTTTTCAGAATTATTTAGTATATTTTTATGTACTTCATTTATATTTATTTGACATTATTATATAAATATTTGATGTTAGAAAAATGTGTACATAACTTGTTCAACACTTGTTCTATAGTTTATATTATTTAGATTTTTACAAGTTTCAAAATAAACACATCAAACAAAAGCAAACTTTATCATTTCATTAAAATCATCGTCTAAACTGTATAAACATGAAAATATTATATCTTGTATATAAAACATGTGCGACCAGTTTTTATTATGTCTGGTGTAATATTGAAAATTAATAAGTAAAATATTTATACACATGATTATATATTTATTTCTATTTTGAATAACAAACATTTTGCAATATGAAATATTATTATTTATTAAAAGATACTACAAAATAATGAAAATCATAAATATTTTATAATTTGATTTTTTCGGACATTTTGTAAGCTTATTCATTGATTTTCAACTTTGTAGTAAATACAAAATAGCTATGAAAATATTTTCGAGGTCAATCTTCAACGGATGAAAAATATTACTCAGAAATCATTCATCAAAAACAGATTCTCTTAATGGTTCATTTAAATTGCACAATTTGGGTGAGTGATTAATGCCACTTACTGACTGCTCAAAATGAACTACATTCTTGCATATCAATTCTTCTTTATTTAAAGCCTTCAAGAATATTGTCTTATATGAATCCTGTAGGTCACATATGAATTTGTATTTTCATGACCTGTTTTGACTTTCATCAGACAAAATCTATTTAAAAATTTATGTAAATTCTACCAAAAAATGAGAATATAATGTGGTTGTAGTAAATATCAACTGAAATGTAACCTACAGGATTTTCAGAGAACAAACACACACTATATATATATATATATACACACACACACATATATATATATATATATATATATATATATAATAAAGACAATACATAATACAGTTTTGACACTGGCTAAATGGTTAAATTTACATTCATTAATTAATTAATTTTTTACCTCGCAAGCCACTATATTTTTTCTAATTTAAAATGTTACATAAATCATTATTGATCATTTTTAATTGCATTTTTTATACATTTTGATATCCATGCAATAATTTTTCGAGTGCCATAGCGTAAACAAATATGGATAAATAGATTGTTCTCTAAAAAAAATAGATTATTCTGTACGTCTTCAGTCTGTATACAATTAAATTGTCGTCGAAATGTGTATAAACAAGAATTAAAAATAATCAATGATTCATTGACTATTTTTAATCTGAACAATTTTTTGTGGTTTTTGGGGTTAAAAAAAATCATTTCCAAGATAATTAAGCTTTCAAGTATACTTCAAAAATGAGAAGCAGTAAAAAATTAAACCGTATATTCTTTATTAAAAGTTCTATCGTCTGATTTGTTGTCTGAAGTTAGTGTACATACAATTATTATTATTAATACTATGAATAATAGTTTTATTTTTCTAAAAATTATTATTTCAAAAACGTGCCAAGCAAATTCGAATTTAGTATTTACAATTATTTTATGTGATTTTCAAGCAGGCTAAATTTATTACTTAATTTTACTATCTTTGTGTTATAAAACGTAAAATTCTTATATTATTTTAAATCAAACGATGGAATCAGCAAATAAGCCGGTTTATAAATTAAGAAAAATGTTTGAAAAAACACTGAATATTTTACAAATAAATACTCTCTCTTATCATACAAAACACAAAAAAAATATGATCAAATATATTCAATGGTTTCTGTTGCTTATCTGCATTTTGATAGCGATGCTACCGTCTTTAGAGCGATAAAGTATAGAAAAATCTGGATATTTGTATACCTTAACTCTCTGAGAATGATGTAATCACTATCGAAATGTGCATAAGTAACAATCAGAAATGATCAATAATTATTCATTGAACACTTCTGATCAGAAAAATGTTGTCGTTTGTGAATTGAAATAAAATTAATCATTCAAACTAACACTAAATATATCTATAGATTATTTCCTATATTTTGAACACACAAAGATTGTTTTAAATATAAAAATTAAATTAAAACATTTTCTCTTACATTTTCAATCATTAAAACATCATTGAATATCAAACATTATGATTTAAAACACATTTTCTTCAACAAATACTTCAAGTAATCGAATCTTAATTAACTTCAATCTTCTTAAAAGCTGTTACAACATTGTTAACCCCATTGGATTGAATTTAATTCGCCTGGAAATAACTAGTACCAAAAACGTGAATTTCAAAATGCTATCTTAATAAAACTATCAGATTTGTAGGTGTATTTTAATGAAAATTATTCAAGCTTTAATATTAAATTTCACCAAGAGAAACATTCATTCGAATTAAATGAGTGTCGGTCAACTGAAACGTATTTATGGTTCAGAGACTTTCTATAAATTGACCTTATATGAAATTTGCTGATAAAAGAAGATTAAATTAGGGTATTCTATATATATATATATATGACTGATATATTTAAATGTCAGAAATAAATGTATGTTTTTATTATTTAATCTGATTAAATAAACTATTTTTTAAAGAATTATTCAATAAATAAGTGTTTGTAAAAGCTTTCAGAGATTAAAAAATATCTAATAATTAACATAAATTAAATTGTTGACAATTATTTAAATAATTTCAAAGGAAAGTAAGATAGAATTTATTAAGTTTAATCAACATGGTGTTAAATTGTAAATACAAAAATGATAAAGAATATTGTTTTAAACTGAATTAATTTTTTTTTGTTTTAATTTTTCCAACTTTTACCTAATTATTATTTCAAAAAGTTTTTTTTTTAAATTATCCATTGAACTATCAAGAAAAATATCAAAACTAATAGAAATGTATTCCCTTTTAAACAAATGAAAAAATGTATCTGTGTACTTGTCTGGTTGACTGTATGCATACGTGATTTATTTTTGTGTATGTTTGTGTTTGTATTTGTTTTCTATTGTGTGTAATGTGGATGCGTATAAACGTATGTATATTTATATTCAAGCAAAGTATTAAAATACAGCTGTTAACAGAACTAATCGAATACAATATATTTGGATTCTTTTGTGATTCTAAGAATGCATCATTATGCTTAAATAAATAAAGTGTATTGGTTTAATTATGTTTGTCGTCATGGAGTATTAAAAACAGGAAATGAATGTACGGTCTGTTTTGACTATGTATTTTCGGAGATCATATGAATAGAGGAAACGCGTAAATTACCTAAGATCAAAATATATATTCTTGTGAATGAGATGTCTGTACGAAATAAGTTGTCGGTTAATAACTGACGACTAAATACTTTTATTTTACATTTTTTTAATACAATAAAATAAAAAAATGAATTTATATTTGAAAAAAGATATATTTATGTATATATTTTTTAGAAGATTGGTCATTTAAGAATTTAAAAGATTCAATAATGAGGTGAATGATGAAATGTGATAAATTAATTTTTCAAAATTTAAAAACTTGTCGGAAATAAATAAGTCGAATTATGGTGTAAATATGTTAACTATTTTTTATAAACCTCTATGTACTAAACAAGAAGTTTCTCAATAAAAACATTAAGATTTTAAGAAAAATAAGATTTTCAATCGAAGCAACAATTTATCAAAATAATTTTATAAATAAATCACTGGATTTTGAAAACCACATTAAATCTCAGTATTAATCTCGCAGTTTAAGTTCAATAAAAAACATTCCTTGTCAATATTTTTTTTACACTGTGGGGAAATTCTACTTCATAAATGAACTTTTTTCCTTTCAAACAAACCACATAATAGTTTTTCAATTAAAAATATTCAATGATTGTTTACTGATTATCATTTTGGTTGTTACTTAAGTGTATTTTTATGTCGATGCAATCATTATCAAGACAATATGATGTAGATCTTTTCATCTTAACATTCTGAGCATCAGTATCGCCACATATAAAATAGTTTTGTGAAAGAATTGTAAATTCATTTACTGAACATTTTTGATTAGAATAATGTTGTGATTTGCGGAATAAGAAAATAATTCTTTGTAAAAAATGCTCAATATATTAATAGGCTATGTATATTATTGTATTTGCATATTATGAATATACATATGGACTATAATTATTAAAACTGAATCGTACCAACTGACTTGTGAAAAAAAAATTTTTAGTCTTATCCAATTATTTATTCAGGTATAAACTTAGTTTTAAACATTTAACAAGTGATTTCTTTCAAGAAATACGATCGTAAAATAAAGAATTTAACTGAAATCAATGTAATTACTTTAACCCTTTGTACTCGGAATTCCAGCACCGCTGGCATGAACATTTATTCCAACAAATCGGAATGCCAACACGACACTTAAACGTTTGTTCCACTAGCTGATCAGTTGCATTTTTCTACAAATATAATTTATAAGAATGGATGAAATCAAAAAGAATATGTATAAATGATAAATTTGTTTCCTTGTTTCAAGTAAAAAGTAATCCTAAATTTTTCATGATTATAAATTATATTTATAATTATAGAGTTGCTGAAAGGAAACATAGTAATATTCGACGAGTGCAAAGGGTTAAAGTACCATTGACTTTTGTATATTTTCAATAAAACTATATTTAAACTAATTATAATAAACATCAGTCATAAATAAAAGACTGTGAAAGACTGAACACATATTTACTCACTGTTTTAAAATCTATATAGTTTTTAAATAATTGTAAAAAAACTATAATCATTATTTACTTTTCGATTTAAAAAAAAACTTCAATTTTCTTAAAACAAACAAAAAAGTAATTATTTAATTATATTTGAACACTTTAATGTAGAATTATAAATATATATATATATATATATATATATATATATGTATGTATGTATATATAATTAAAATACAAAATCAAATTAACGTAATTATTAATTTGTAACTTCCTTCTGCCTGCAGTGCATTAATTACTTTTATATAATTACATAACCAATAGTTAGATTGGATTATTTACAAGGACGTTAATTAGTAATCAGTAATTTTGTTCACATGCTATTACAAGCCTCCGGTAATTTTAAATAAATGTCAAGTATATACAATAGATAATACTGATATATAAGAAAATAATTAAATATATACTAACTATAACATGCAGATAGTTGTTGAAGAACAAATTTAAAAGAATGATGTTTAATAATACAATATTATTTTAAATAAGCGAATTGAACGTTACTGATGTTTAAAAAATATTCTTAGTTCATTATTTATTTGTAACTAAATATTTTTACTGTAGACTTGTTAATAAACAAAAAAGAATAGGTGTCTGTGTGCATTTTCTATGTATATATGAATAAATGGCTACTCTACTATTTCTAAATCTTATTGATAATTCACATTTAAACTTTTATTAAGAAAAGTATTCGAAATAAATTATATTTTTCTTGATGATAGTAAGTATATAAATGTATAATTAAGATTCATAAGTACACAAGAGGATCAAAGTAAATAATATATATATATATATATATATTTTTGAACATTTTTAAACTTGATGTGCAAGATATAAATTCGTTTGTAAAATTAGAATAATTTGTTTTCAATAAATTGACTAACTCGTTGTCATGTCGGTTTTTATTCTTTTGTATCAGCGAAGTGTCTGTTCTTTTAGTTCCAGTGAGAGTACCATAGTAAAGAACTATTTGAGGATGTCACTCATAACGAAACTAATAGTTACAAACAACCCTTAATTGAAGAATGCAGATTAAATACAGAAAAATACAGTTCACTAACAGATATAAATTTCTACTTAAAATCATTTTTTCAAACAGTCGATTATATTTTTCTATAACATATTTTTGATTTGAAAATTTAAAATTCATTTTACAAAAATTCTTCAAAAATTAATTATTAAACTTTAATCATTTACTTTTTTCTTTCGGACGTTTATCCATCAACAGAGTTTTTACAATCCCAGTTTTGATATAAATGTTGTTAAAAGTTACAATTATTAATGTAATCAAACGATTTGCAATAATATTTATTTAGTTATATATATAAGTATTTATATATTTCTTATAAAATTACTTATTATTCTTTTCTTTTTAAACATATATATATATATATATATATATATATATATATATATATATATATATAAGTTGTAAATAAAAAACAATTGATGAAATTTACATCCACAAAACAAACATCTTCCAATGATACAATACAGACATCCGCACTTCAATCAATCAACTTTTTAAAGATCTTCAAAACGTAACACCGATTTAATCCACCCGTAAAGCAACTATGTCTGAACATAATAAATTCGAACTAGAACGGCAAAATGCCACTTTAACGATTCACTACAAATAACACGGCCAATCGAAAACACAATAAACAAACGTCAATAATACAAGAACGTACGAGTATAATAAAATCCGTTGCTATTCTGTTGTTGCAACAATTTCAAACTATTGTGGATGGAACGTAAAGCGTGTACTACCGGGGCGAATGCAATATTTTCTATTCAGCACAGAAGCTATTAATTTTTCATACGCAGTAAAAAACACGACATAAACCTTATACTAACGTTATTATAACTTATCACACTATGTATCTTTAGTGTGCAGGTAAAATTTTACATATTCTGTTATGGATGTGTGCGTTAACACACACATACATACACAAACATATATATATATATATATATATATATATATATATATATATATATATATATATATATATATATATATATACATTATAATAAAGTAATTACAAAGTATGTAATATAAAGTTTTATGTTTAGTGCATTTACATTTTTTCAACAACTTACAAGTAAATATTTTATAAATATTAGAATAAGAAATTTAACCAGTAATAAAAATACTATTATATAGATGAGTGTATATATATATATATATATACACAGAGTGATTCAATTTAGGCTTCCACATGAAAGTATTAAAAACAATCTCAAAATTTAAAAAAAAACATATTTTCTATTTCGTATTTTAGTTCAATTTAATACTAAAATACTATTAATTGTTACTATTTTATATATATATATATATATATATATATATATATATGTATGTAAATAATTAAAAAAGATATATCTTGAAAAAACCAAATAAATTATTAAGATAAAAAGATTAAAAATAAGTCTGAAAAAGAGAATATAAATCATTATCATTCTAAGGAAATATACAAATCCTTTAACCAGCAGCGAATGGTCAGATGACTTTCTCATTCTCTCTGCCCTCTCCCCTCTCTCTATATTATATATATATATATACATTCATACATGTATATATAGCGAGAGAGAGGGAGGATAAAAACGAGGTGATATATAAGAAAACCAGCAATAAAAATTCTTCCTACAAATAGTTCTCAACCAATACTGAGTATCTTAGTAAGATATCTTTAAGTACTTTTAAAAAGTAACATTTTTTTCTAATTGTAATAATATTCAGTAATAAAAAAAAACTACAGACTGCTTAAATAATTTTGTTAAAATTAATTTATGTTATAATATTATATTTGCATACCAATTCGAAAATTGAAAAAAAAATTATGAAATTTTGTTTTCGTAAAATTCTTTATACTCGTATTTAGCTTGTAATTTATTTCTATATAAATTTATTACAGAATATATATATATATATATATATATATATATATATATAAATATATCACGAATAGACACTCGTCACTAACACATATTCGAGATAAATATAAATAAATATTTCATACTTAATTAACTTACATGTTTAACAGGCTTGGATGAATTGTTTCGATGCATTTTTATAAATCTGTAAAAGAAAATCAGGTATTAATTTTAATTCACATTATTCTTCAATTATAGCAGTACCAACTAATTATACAATAATAATATAAAAATATAATTCTCTTTCGAAAACAATTTTTTCCATCTTGTGAATTAAGATTTAATAATATTAATTAAGTAAACAGAATACAATACGTTGGAAAAATACAAAAATTAGATTGGTAGAAAAATAATCGCGGTCTATAACCTTTAAACTCATACATTTTTTTCATTTAAATGGTTTTAAGTGGTTCAGAATTATTTGATGACAAACACCTAATTTTTATGTAAGATCTCGAATTGTTGTGCACGGTTCTGACTCAAATAAAACATTCAGTGAGTCGTTATGAACTGAAGAAGGAGCCACACAACCTTCTTCATCTTTAAGGCTCTTGTCTCCACACGAAATTTTTGGAATCACTATTGGATCGTAGGTTCCTTAACAATACCCACACCGAAATCATCGTTTAGTTTACGACCAGTTTCTGCTGCTTTACCACCCGTTTTGAACTCTTACAAAAAACTGTTCTTCTTTGCTTCTTTTATCTTAAATTCAATAGTCCAATTGGAAGCAAAATTAATAATAAAACCAAAGTCGATGTTACCAAAATACACATGCACTTTAAAATGATATTAACATGAACACGATGAAATGACATTGACATTTCATTGAAAAAAAATAAATTTTGAATTCAGAAAACAAAAACCGCAATATATTTTCTTATCAATCTAATATAAATAAAACTTCTGATAAAATATAATCAGCAAACTAGTCTTCTCGAATCAGATAAGTGTTTTTTTACAACTATTTTAGCCCTTGTCTCCGTGTACCTGAAGATTATTACTTGAAAATGACAATTATCGAAACTAGTAGCAAAAAAACACTAGTAAATCTAAAAAAAGTACAATTACTAGACAAAACATTAAAGAAATGACATTTATTAACACTGAAATACTGTAAAATATGCCCAAACATAAGAAATAATATAATACCTTGGCATAATAAATAAGTATTAATTTATTTTGAAAAAGTCAATAAAAAGAACGATCACTGTTAATATTTTTCTTAAATACTTAAAACCTTATTTATTATTTTTCTTAAATACTTAAAATAATTATAAATACTTAAAACCACTTAGACCTATAATAATATCTTAATATCAAGCTACAAGCATCTCATTTGAAACAGAATGATTTATTATTGAAAAACATTTCATTTCATAACAAAATAAAACAAATCAATTAATAATTGTATTACGAACTAAAGAATTTAAACAGATATTTACTATAAAAGTAAATAAAATTGTGTACTTTGAAATAAATTAGAAAAATAAATCAAAACAAGTAAAATAAAAATAAAAACTAACAAAGAACAACGAACAACTAGATTACATTTTATAAACAGAGTTACATTGGCAAAAAATATTGAATAATATTTTAGAATTAATCCGCTATCCCATTGAATATTCTAGATTATTCTCTCAAGTTATTATCGGCTTTTAGATGAGTGTATATATATATATATATATATATATATATAATATAAATGTAAGTACACACATATATATTCATACATATACATTATAAACATACATGCATGTAATGAATATAAAATGAACAGTACATTTGTATCAAATATTCATATCTCATTCGAAGCTTTTGTGAATAACGACAAGAGAGTGAGCGAGATAAAAGAGGTTAGCTTTTAAAATGAATACCAAGGGGTGTAATTAATTAGTCCGTTGTAATCTAGTGTACCTGTGAGTTATGTGCGATCGAAACACACGCACGCCTCTGACCGACCTCTCTCTTGTCTCTACATTATGCCCATTTGACCACCGTACGTATGAACAAATTATGATGTCAAGTCGCTACGAAAAATTTACACATGACATGAGAATATTTTATTGTTCGCGAACGAACTAATTTTTTTTTTTTTTTTGGTGAGGAAAAAACGTAGAACGGAACGCATGTGAATTTTATATAAATCAACGAAAAGATACCGAATTTGGAACGATTCGTATGGAGATTATAAAATATTTTATGCGATTGTGTAAAAATAGAAAATGTTTTAACGGTTTAATTAAAATAATTGTGTATTTTTGGTGGGGTTTAATCAGAAAATATATACAAGTAACAATATATAAAATATACCTATTTGCAAAAATCTACAAATGTAAAATACAAAAAAAGGTCGTCAGATAGGTCAAATTTATTAAATTATTATTTTTATATTGAAAACGCACTTAAAAAGAAAACATTCTACTTAAAAAAATGTAATAATAAGTTATTTTATTAAACAAAAACTGTAAATTAATGAAAAAGTTTTTCTTGTTTTAAATGAAAATAAATTAGTAAATATTTCTTAACACATCGTTATGGTTTGTGAGGTGATAAAGAATTAATTTGTGAAACTGGATTCGGTCAACAATGTCAGGACTGTATTGTAATATAAAATTATGATTTTAAGGTACAACAAGTTTTCAAAAAAAGATATTAAAGTCCATTTACAAGAGCAAGACTTTAAGAAATAAATAATTTTGAAGAGTGTAAGTCAGGGGTTCCCAAGAGGGTCGATATAGACCCACTAGGGGCCGATGAAAATCGACAGCATTATAATTTATATATATGTTACGGTTTTTTTTAAAAAATATCATTTATTAAATTTTATTGTAAATATTATACAACTGTATTTTTGTATTCGATATACTCCTGTGTATTATTATCAAGGTTAATAATAATAATAATCATTTATTAAATACAATCATTTAAGAATTCTCAAAAACATATTTCACTCTCATTTTTTATTATCATTTTCGAAACTACAAATATTTTTTCAAAAATTCATATGAAATATTTTAATGTTGTGAGGGAAACACAATAATAGTTCCATTTTTTTGGGGGGGATGGGTTATAAAAAAGAATAATTTTTTATAAGTGATCAATGTATGAAAAAAGTTGAGAACTCTAGTGTAAACAAATGTTTTAAATAGAAGGTTAATATTGCATCGAAGATGTCAGAAAGAACAGAATTTCATTATTATAATCACTTTTCTTTATTAATCGTGTACCCAATTTTGTGATTATATGTATTTTTATTTTACAATGGCATTTTTATTTTTATAAAAAGTATTATTTATTTTTTTTAAAAAAAATAGACTTGCTTCAATGCAAGTTGTAAAATGAATTTTTTCACTGATCTCTAGTCATAAAGTGTTAAAACCGACACCATCGAAAAACGTAATAAAATATTTCCTTATTAATGAAAGCGTCGACATCAAGTATACAACCCCTAAACTACAACTAAGTGCATTTCCACGGTGTCAAAACAGTTAACGAAATCGCCCCGTTTTAAGTCTAATCAATTCGTCAAGAGCGTCGTGAAACTTTTAATCGGATATATATTCAAGACGTGCTGTATATAGGAGTAACGTCTCGTCTCCGGAAACTTGACGCGCGCGCCAAAGAGAAGAATCTGCTGAAATCAGTTTCAAATTGATTTACTTACGACACCAGCCCGTTTCGCGTTCGCGCCAGTTCGCCTAACAAACTAGCTGCTCGCTAGTTGTACGTTAATGATGACATGTATTAATTGAGTTTCGTTTACTTTATATACAACGACGGGCGCAACGGTTCGTTGTTTCGTTACGACGGCTGTGTTGTTTCAGTTAACGGAACGAGTGTTTGTTTTTCGAAATGCGCCACGGAAAACTATTCCGCTCACCGGTCGATCATTCGGTACACGGAAACGGTCGTTAAATGAAAACTGGTTGAGTCAACATTGTACAGTTCACGTTTTAATAGAAACGGCCATATTTTTACTAGATACATTTATGTTTTTATGACTATTATACACACAGTTCTATGAAAATTAAACATTGAAAATAAACATAGTGAATGTAACGGCCAAACGTACTTCTAATTTTAAATATTAAACGTGTTTAATTTTCTTTTATAAATTAATTCGTTTTTCACTCTATAAACTACATTTTTTCTCTAACAAAAAGGTTCAGTAAATCATTATTGTTTCTTTTTGATTGTTTCTTATACCCTTTCAATGTAAATGATGCCATTATCTTCAGAAAGTCAAACAATAACCGTTTTATAAACATTTTTATCAGATTTTTCGGTAGTTAGCACTATGAGAATTATTGCGTTGCAGTCGAAATGCACATAAACGATAATAAAAAATAACCAATAATAGTTTACTGAATATTTTTGATCGAAAAATTTAGTCTGGTTTGTGAAATGAAAAAATAATTCATTTGAAAAAGTGAATTTAGTTATGGTGTCAGAAATGTTATTGTGATTTTTAACAAAAAAAATGTATATGGTTTGTGTGATAAATGTTCCACAGTTTTAGCATTTTTTGCATATTTCATGCATTAAAACACCTTCCCTCAAAGCTGAACAAGTCATTCTCATGACTTTGGCAGCATTTTTTTCAACTGGAATGTGAAAAGTATGTAATGTCTAATATGTTGCTTTTCGAACGCTATTGTGTTCACTTCTGTTTTCGGAGGTTATGCCAACTGGACCAAGATAAATAGTTTTTAAATGTTAAGGTTGCCACTTTAAAATCTTAAAACGATAAGAATATTTTAATTTAAAATAGAGTTTTGCTTGATTCAATATTTAGAGGCACAAAATTTTACACCTAATATTTATTCAACTCAAAATATTCTTACTCAAATTTGAAATGTATTTTACTAAATGTACTAAATTAATTATTAAAGTTATTAGTTATAGTTATTATCCAGGAACTTGATACATTAAATGAAGAAAATAGCTTAAAAATGTACAATCAGATAAACTTGAAATAAAACTATAGAGGAAAAAATAATTGATAGCTTTTAAATAAGAAAAACTTCTTTATATATATATATATATATAAATATATATATATATATATATATATATATATCAAAGATAAAGAAGAAACCTGTTATAGCTGTAATTTTTTTCGAACTGCTGTAATTAATGAATCAATCTTTTGAAAAACGACTGTTATTAAAAATATGGAATTGAATGAAATGCCTGTTAAAAACCCATAGGCAATTCTGTATTTAAATAAAATAATATCCTCGTCAGACATACTCATACTTATATACATACATATATATATATATATATATATATATATATATATATATATATATAACACATTTATATATGTATATCAACATTTGTGTATGAAAAAAACTTAAAGTGAGCTCGCGTTTTTATTTCTTTTTGATATGCTCCCAACGAATGGGATTAAATGGCGAACGATGTCGAAAATAAACGCCAATAATGATCCAACAACTGGGGTTATTTGCAAAGCAATGCAATAATAATTGCGATAATAAAACGCACGTGAGCTATAAGACCGAGTGATGACGACTTGGCGAGCGGCGAAGGGCGAAATGTTTACTTTTTACTCGCTTAAAAATATACATTAATTGTTTTCGTTCAACAGTCGTTCTTTTTTCGTTGAGCCATGTGAATTATGAATAATCTTTATTTTTAAATGGAGTGATGCGTGCGTGTTTTCGAATGTTTTATATTCATTTCTGTTCTCTTTTGTGTGCTTAAACTTACATTTATATATATATATATATATATATATATATATATATATATATATATAATAATTTTTTATTACACACTGGATTACCATATTAAATTGTAACAAATGCAACAAACTACAACCAAGTACAAATAAAATTTGGATTAAAATATTAAGTGACTAATGATTTTTACAAATAACTGTCACTTTCTCGCAGACCGGATTTTTTCAATAAGGAATATGGTAGGACTGATTATTACTGACTAAATATTTATCATTTCAATTCTTACTTTTTGATGCCAATCGTTTCAAAACGCTAAAGTATTGACAAATCGATTAAAAACAAGATTTCTCTATAACATAGTATTCTAAGAATAATGGAATTATCATCAAAATACACATAAGCTAGAACTAAATTAAACAAAAATCAATTATTGAACATTTTCAATCAGAAAAAGTTTTAACGTTTATAAAAAATTGAAAAAGTCAATTGTGGAAGTGACTTTAGACACAATTCAATAAAAAAATATTTTTGAAACAAATAATTTCATAAAAAATGAACTTTTTTATCGATTAATTTACATAGAGATGAAAAAATGTTTTGTAAATGCATTTAAAATACATATTCATAAAAAAAAAACAATTATTGACTGGTCTTTAAAAAATGTTAATCAAATATTTTATTCATATTTTTTGTAATCAATTGATTTAAAACAAAATTGAAATTATAAGCTTCAATTAACTTTATGAAATCTTTTCAAAGATTCTGAAAAAATATTACACAACTATTTGAAGTCTCAAAAGTCTGGTCGTATTTTTTTTTATTTACAGAAAATATTTTTTTTTATTATTAACAATTTTTATATTTATTGTTTGTATGTTTTTAAAATAAAACTAGTTCTTTTTCGTTATTTTTTTTCGATAATCAATCAAGAGTTGACTGGAGAACTTTCGTTAATTAAAATAAGAAATATCGAAAACTCACTTCTTCCAAAACTTCCAACGAAGTCATTCCAACAATCATTACACAAATGGACAAAATTTCCGTAATTTGTGCGAAAAAATAATTCATCGTACAATATCGCAATGATTAATACGAAGAATTAAATATTTAATAAAACCTCCCCTCTACATTAGCAATTAATATTTGTGTTACACAATAACGGACCATTTGTGAGTATTTTTTTTAATGTCTGTCTGGATTGCAGAGTCGTACACCGTCCCGTTTCGCCCAATGGATCCACTCATACACCCACAATACACCCTGACGACAATTAAATTTAATTATTTTCTTCGCTGGCTGTAATTCTTAGCCACACAATATTACGTTTACAATTTTCAACGCAACTTTATGAATTTGAAACATGGTGTGCGAGTCATGTTTTCACGTTTCAGTTATATATTTCATATATGAAATATGTACTTTTTATATGACTGTACATGCTTTTTTATATTTATCATTTATATAAACTCATATGTCCGTGATGAAACACGAGAATATATACAATATATATATATATACTAAGAGAGTCTGCTCCCTGTTCGCTGGATTTGCCAACCCCCGATGGGACTTATCCCCCGCTATCTAACGCTTGCTCCCCCCACCTAACAAATCATAGTAATTAACAAATTATACACACAAATAATCCGTGAAAAATGTAAGTCGTAAAATTTTTACTGGAAAAGTTTATAAAAATTAACAAAATTCAGTTTTAGAAAGTGTAATAATTTTTTTAACTCTAAAGCTTCATTGAAAACTATATTTTGAATAAATTTCTTATTAGTTTTACACTGATATCTTATACTCTCTTTCGTTGTATACCATGAAACAGAGAACACTGATCATGTGACTGATATAAATCAATCAAAACAGAGACTACCTAACCGATATCAACCAATCAGTGAAGAAATGAACGCACACATATCAGAGAAACCAATTTTTAGTTATATATATATATATGATTCAAAAATTGCACAGCCGCTAAGAAAATTTCATTTATGGTCAATTTATCTTTAGAAATTGTTAATAAAAAGTTGCAAAAGATGTTTAAATTGTCCTCTCTCATCTTTAATACAAACTCTAACTCTTCTCATTATATTTTTTTTACAACTATACGCAATGTTTAATCATTAATTTTAGAAATTTCTACTTCGATATTGTTTTGTAACTCTTCTAATTTATGAAAGGTATTTTTTGTATATCACTCCCTTTAAAAAATCGCAGAAATAAACACATTAAGTTAATAAGTCTCAAGATTAATAATATTTTACAACTGATTTCTTTCAAAATAATTTTTCCAATTAAGTATATATATATATATATACAATACATAATTTTAATATAAAATCAATGAATTTAAATTCATCTCAGTATTCACATTAATTAAATCTGAAATTCAATATTATGTTACACCGACATTGACAAATTCAAAAAGACCAGAAATGTAAAACAGGTCCTATAACTTATTTATATCGAAAGTTTAAAACTTGTATCAATGATGTATGAGTAAATAGATTAAAACTAATACAAGCGACACAATGAGTGAAAATTATAAATTTCCAGTAATCACCAAATGTATCTATCCGTACACAAAATCCGGTATTAAATTATAACTTTAATATATAATAATCCAAACTCGTCTTAAATAAAATATCCATCACCCAAAAGTTATCCATTAAGTATACATAAATAATTTCAATGAAAATTTAAACAATACGAAATTTGCGAATTTTCTTCAAAATGTCAACTTACTTTCGTTATTAGTATTTGATTATTTTCAAAACGATACTGTTTAATAAAATTAAATAATTTTAGTTACTTTAAATTATAATTCAATTTTCGTGTGTGTAATAAACAAAATGAAAATTAAATTTAATTAGATTTTTAATTCAACTGGAAATAGAATAGAAAAATGTAAAAGTTAAAAAAATATTTTTCTTCAGATTATATTTTTTTATTATGTTTTATTACCTGTTTCGATACTTGTATTCTTTTCAAGTATACAAGTATTTCTGATATTTGGACAAATGAATATTTTTTTAATTATATAATATTTTATGAATATTTTTTTAATTTAATATTTCTTTATCACATAAACCAGAAAAACCACAGAAAAATCTATCAGAATTTTCACGTTTTGACAAATTGTCATCGATATACGCAAAAGCAACAATCAAAAATCATCAATAATGATTGTATTTGTAATTTGTTTCATATTTGTTTTGTGTTTTACTAGTAGCAACATTAAAAAATAATCGAAAAAATTATTTTCAATTTAAATTAAATTATTAATACTTAAAGGTAATACTAACAACAGAGATTAAAAAATATTATTATAATTAAATATTATTAAAAATATTAAATATTATTACTTAAAAAAACTGTATTCATAGATGTATAAATAATTTCTTTTACTATTGAATGCATTAGCAGTAAATTCAATAAAGTATGACTGAGATTATTAATATTATTAATTTCGAATCACAATACTTAATTTCAATTTTAGTGTAAAACAACAATAAAAATTATTAAATTACTATTAAATTAAACATTTACAATAAACCAAGTGTTTATGTAATAACAATCTGATTAATTCAAGTAACATGTAGGATTACAATTAAATATTACAATTTAAAAAAAAATCGTACAAAATTCAAATCTTTTTTATAAAATTTAAAAAATAACACACACACATACATAATGTTAGATTAAAATGTAAACGATGAATGCTCTCTCTCACGGCAACCGAAAATTAAAATACAAAAAGTAGAAAAAAACTGATAAAATAACAGAACTAAGTCTGGGAATGGATTATATTTCAGTCTAACAGGTATTAAATTAACAAATAAAATCATGTTTAAAATGAATTTTCAACAATTTCATTTAGAACTGGACTATTTAAGGCCTCGTATTTTTGATAAAACATTCTTTTATCAAGAATCATCAAATATTTTTCAAATTATTTTTAATCCTTAATGTTTTTATGTATGAAACATAGGTGCCTTGCATGAAAAGTAATTCCATATCCTCATTAATTGTGAACGATTTTGACAGTTTCGCCTGACGACTTAATTTCATTTACATCTTGATACGTAGAGAAACGTTTACCCCATATATGCAAAAGATTTACTTATAGAACAATGTCCTTTACCGCTTAAATATATATATATATACATACACAAGATGTAAGAATGTTTGTGTCTGTATATACTTTCCACATATACGTATGTTTAGTTAATGTACAATGTTACATACAATCTCTGGAATTTGATATAGCGTGCTGCATTTTCGGTCATGCTTGTTCTAATTTTTTATGTCGCAGATAATTCTGAACCATTAACGTGCGCTGATCTCATTTTAGATTAACACAAATTGTATTCATTTTACCTTGACAACAGTTACTATTTTTTGCCAATATATTGCTTCACATTTTACTAATATTTGCTTATATAAATACATATCTATCGACATACATACATGTGTATATATATATATATATATATGTATGTATGTATGTATGTATATATTCAAGAGAAATGCTAATTAACATTTTTTATACATAATCATTTGCGATTATAAATTTTTAGTATATTTATTTGTTACTTTTTTCAATGTAAAAAAGTCGGTTATGTTCTGTTGAATTCTCTTTAAGTTGTTCGGCAAATATTGTAAATATAGCATTAATTTATATTTACATATTAAAACATGAAATAGTTGTTAGATAACTCGCATGAATTATTTCAATTGTTATATCAACTACTGATTTCAAAGTGTTTTTTTTTTAATTTCATAACTTTGTTATATAGCACATTATTCAGTGATTCACTTTTCATTTCTTGTTGAATTAAAAGATATGAGGTTTCTTTGCTAGAACAAATACCGAGCACTAGAGTTCATGACTCGCAGTGTTCAAATTTCTCAAAGATTTATAATTCGAGAAATAATCTCGAAGTTATAGAACATTTTTTCATGCCCTGTCGACAGAGTCGTATATTAGTGAGAGGCCAGCTGAGCTCCAAGGTATCTACGAGAACAACCTCTTTCTGGCCTGGGATTTTTTCAAAGTTAGTATCTTAAAAAATAGATCAGTTTCTTTATTCTACATTTCATAAAAATGCGAAAAAATTGCGAAATCAATTAAGAACTAAAAATAAAATTAGTTATATAAATATTGGATTGAAACATCTTTGTTTGCAGTGAGCGCTTCAACTCGATTATAGTAGAAACGCAGAGCCATTCAACATTCAAGCATATCTTCAGTAATATTTGAATAAAGCAACAATGAAGATATGTTTGATCATTGGTCTAGATTTTAGACCAATGATTTTTAAACTTATAGGATCTTGCATCTCTATGTTTGTGAAAATTAATATCACTCTCCTTCTAATGTGTGTGGTGTCTATTTATTTATGAACTATTTGCATGTATACTTATTTAAATAGAAGAAGATAAAAGTATTTTATTTATTTTTACAAAAATAAAATTATTCTGTAACTAAAAAAAGATTACTTGATCGTAGATCGTCTCTGAAAATCACAAATGTTTACACAGCCTACTTTAAAATGACTGTTTCAGACAACGATCAGTACACCCTACTTAATTATAATTACAAAATAAAGTCTTTATCAAATTTCATTTCATTGTAAATAATAATCGTGATTTTCGCATAATTAAAATAGAATTTTCGTTATTTAAAATTTAAAAAATAATGATAATTATCTCAAAAACGACATGTATTACTACTACCAAATTTAAATAACGGAATCCATCATAATTTTGAACTAATACTCGCACGAAAAGAAAATAAATAATGTAAAAAAAGTCTGAAATTCTTATTTGCACGTTTTGTAGATTGATGTTTTGGCTACAGCGTACATAAAGGCTACTGTTTTCGTTATGAAACGAGAGACGAGTACCAGCGCGAAAAAGTTTCCGTTGTTGTGATTGCACGGCGGTTGTATTTTAATCTGGAAATTTTAATTAAAACTATAAGTTTGTCGCTACATTCGAAATGTTACACACACACACACATGTATATATATATATATATAAAAGCATGTACGTGCACGTTAATACACAAACGACCACATCACTTCTAAATATATACACAAGTCTTAACATGTTTTGTGTACCGGAAAAGTAGATTGAAAATTTTGACTTATCTGATGGTTGCCTGGCGGTCTAAGTTTACCGTTCTTATATTTAACGTACCGCGTGTGTTTCGTTTCTCTATGAAAAATCGTGCGTTGTTTTCCTTCCTTCTGCGCTCTCCGACGAATTAAATTTTACGATGTAATTTGTTGCTTGTTAAATTGGATTTCTTGTTAAATTGATCGCGATTTAACGAATTCCTTTTTTGTATATATAATTTCATTATCTCGTAAAAGAACTAGGGTTTTTTATTTGTTCTTTTTCAGATATTAATAATTTCAAATATAGATTTTATATCATATATCTGAAATTTTATTTTGTATAAGTTTGCATATAAAAAAGGTCATGATCAGATTTTGAAATTATATAAATTATTATAAAAATAGGGTGATTCAAATTAGGCTTCCGTATTAAAGTATTAAAAAAATGCAAAATTTCTTTAGAAAAAAACATTTTATCTCCCATTTAGTATTTAAATTCAATTGTATTTTAGTATTGAATTGAACTAAAATACTAAATAAAAAATACCATGACTTTCCTTAATCAATGCGCCACCTTTTAATACTTCCATGTGGAAGACTAAATTAAATAACCATATATAATGGCATTCAAATTCAAATATAATAATGTTTTATAGAAAAAATTATATTGTGAGGTATAGTTAAACTTTCGCCCTAATTTCTAATCTATATACTTTTTATATTTTTCAATACTTGACTTTTATTCACAGCGATTTTTTTACAGAATTTCTCTCAAAAATTAATTCTATGCCTTTTCATTCAATCAATCATATCTGATTTCAATTAAAATATTTTCTCGTTGTTTTACGATTTTGAAGTGCCAAACTTAATATTTATCCGTTGGGAACAAGAACTTTTTCAACTATATTTCTTGCTGGGACGAATATACTTTTTGTATAAAGTGAAATTATGTTCTGAAGAGTTAAATATACGATATTAAGTAAAAATATTGTGTTTAATGGAATTTGAGATTTTATTAGAGAATAATAATTATTATTAAAGAGAATAATAACTATGGACAAATATTGAATTATACCTAACGATTATACAGATAACGAAATTATTTTTTACTGCTTTCATGACGACATTCGACCTAGTAAATAGAATTGTGATGCCGTTTGTATGGCGACATTCGACCGCAAAGGGTTAAAAACACTATAGTCTTGGTCAAGCAGTTGGCATAGCCACACAAAACAGTAGTGAGCACGATGGCGCCTGAAAAGAAGCATATTAGCATGGAGGAAGGTGTTGTAAAACATAAAATATTCAAAAAATGCTAAAATAGTGAAAAAGATCCAAAAATACATTATGAATTCATCGACTCAAATATGCCATCTTTTTCCGAAAAGGGATTCGTCAGTTACCCGATAGATGGAGAAAAGTTCTACAAAATAATAATATTTTGAGGAGTGAAATGTATTTAATTTTTCTGTTAACATTCATTTTCTATAAAAAAAGGCAGGTAATTAATTTATACACTCTATAAGTACACAGTGGATTATAAATAACAAGTATTATCCCTTTAAAAACTTTATAATTTACACAACATATAAATGAGCCAAAATAGCTAAATTTCCCTGTCACTTAGTAATAATTACTTTATATTAAATATTTATGGATTATTAACGTGATTATCTAAATAATAAAACATTACTTTTTCAAACAAAGAAAAAAAACTATGAGAAAAAAATAGATAAAAATAAGTTTAAGATAATAAACACGATAACTAAAATAAATATTGAGTTTTTACGGCAAAAAAAGATTGTATATTTTTATACAGAGTACTTAAAAAATATCTATAAAAATATTTGATTTAAAATAATGTAAATTTCTGTCCTTTCTTCAAAATAAACTCTACATTCGTTCAGTGTACTTTATACAAGAAAAAAAAACATATAATTCAAACGAATCGACCGTATTTGTCTCAATCTCATTCGTTTCGCGTTTTCATTTTCATCGGAAGAATTCACTGGGTCATTCAATTATAATTCACGACGACGCCGCTCGTCGAATTTTCCTATTTAAAAAAAGTTTTCTCTTGTGCGTGCGAGGAACGCGAACGCGTAACGCCGATCTAACCAAATTTTAATCTGTCATTTTAAATCAATTATATTCGTACGTAAATTATTACACCCCTCTAAAATGACATTAAAACTTTCGTGTTGGGGGCCTGTGCGGAACCGCCCGCACGTTACAACTTCTTAGAACAAAAGACTTCGACACGACGAAGGCCCGTTTCGAGGTAGGAAGTGATGTTACGAGGATGTTTGTACAGTTTACTGAAAGTTTGCTCCTATATTTTTTTCTTTTTCACGTTCTTTCACTCGCACTCGTCATTCCTTCGTCCGGATTATCAATATAAGTTTGTTATAAGACTGTGAAGTGAGGAAATTATATCGAATTTGTTTAAATTGAATAATTAGTTTTTCTTGTTACTTTTCCTCCTCTTCTATAAAACACAAAGTACGTTTTTTTTCTTTACACTCTAGTGAAATAAATCCGTTTATTCGATAAATACATACTTTGCGAGCAACAAGATTTATTCTTGATTTATCAAATAAAAAAGATATCTGATTTTCAAGGGAAAAAAATTGTATTTTAATATTTTTAGTAAACATAAAACGCTAATTTTTGCGTTTAATGGATGAAATAAATTACACTTATTTTATGGCTAAAGTGAAATATACGAGTGTAGTAAAAAAAAACATATATTACATTTCTACATACATATTCCATTACATAACAAGAGGTAAATTATTCTTGCTTTCAGTTTACGGTTATTATAACTGGTGTAATGAATTTGTTGAAATTTTATTATGAAAATGGACATTAAAAAAATATTAACTTTATGAATGCGTGCCAGTATTTAAATACGTACTACACACATCGATGAGATCTACACGACATTGGTGTAACACGAAATTGATAACGTTTAATATTTTATATCGAGAACATTAATTATGTTTGTTATAAAAATACACATAAGATTTCAATCTAAAAATTATAAATATGTGGACGATTTAACAGTAAGAAAACAATAACAAAAATGCGAGATATAGATATAAATAATAATTCTAATTGATATTATTTGTTTTAAAAGTTTATATTCTCCTCACTCGACTTGCTTAAAATAAAGTACGCTGTAAATATAAAATGATTTAAAAATGAGATCTTTTAAATAATAAATCGACCATTTTTAAAGGACAAGAAATGAATAAAGTGATATCAAATATTTATATGACAAAAGAGGTGTTTAGATTATTAAAATTGAAAACTACTGCAATGTATAAAGAGGCATTGTATATTTAATGTAGTGGATTTCAATTCTAGCAACCTGCACACCTTTCTACTTGATACAAATATTTGATAGTCCGTTATTCATTTATTCTATTTTAAAAATGATTGACTAATTATTTAAAACATCATTTTACAATCATTTTGTATTTAAAGTGGATTAATTAATAATTTTATATTAAAATTCTTTATAAAAAATAACTGAACAAAATGGTTGATAGCTAGGATCGTCCTCGGATTGTTATTTGATGCCATATGTGAGTGATTTATAATATGTGCAACAATAAATAATCCAACCAGCTGCGAAATTCGTGCTGTGATCCGGTTTTTGGTTGCAAAAAAATAGTACTGCTGAAATTCACAGACAACTTTGTGAGGTGTATGGAATAAGTGTTATGAGTGACAGTAAGGTTAAGCAATGGTGTCGTTTATTTAAAAACGGGTGAACGAATATTCACAGCGAAAAGCGTAGTGGACGGCCTGACATAAACGATTTGATTGAAAAAGTGAACACAAAAATTCGAGAAAATCGTTGTTTCACAATTGTCCATTGAATTGTCAAAAGTTTCACGAACAGTGATTTATGACATTGTGACAGGAAGACTGAGCTATAAAAAACTGTATGCCGATTGATCAATGCACACAAGCAGAAACGTGTGGATGCAACTAACCAATTTAATCTTGAAGCCCCGATCTCGCACCAAACGATTACCATCTGTTCTTGTACTTAAAAAAAGTGGCTCGCATTTCAACGATTTGAAAATGAAGAATTGAAAACAGGCGTTAGTAATTGGTTCAAATCACAGGTGATTTCTTATACATGGAAATATTGAAACTGGTGTCACGATACTAAAAATGCGTGGAAGTCAATAGTGACTATGTGGAAAAATAATGTATACATGTAAACGTCTTTTGCCTGTAATAAACAATTTTATCATTCATGTATTTTTTTCTAATTACTGAAGGGAACTTACTTTAAAAACGTGATATATATATATATATATATATATGTTTATGTATGTAAAGTATATGCTTATAAGGCGAGCAATTAAAAATAATAATTTAAAAAAAATGGATTTCCCAAACGTTTCAACACATCTGAAACTAATCCATTATTTAAGAAAAAGAAAATGTTCCGACTGAAATCTTTTGATAGAAGCTATCAGCGTAGAACTAAAAGCATTTTAAGTGTAAATGGATGTTGTTCTAATCCTTTCAACCGCCGATCAAAGTTTTCTTCGCAAGCACTACGGAAAATATCTTGCTCTTAACTTTTCTTCTTTAATCTTCGTTTTGCAAACATTAATCTCACACTCTGTACAAATATTACATGCAAACGTACAGAGAAAGAACAAAAAAAAATGTATGAAAATAGTACGGTCTGATGATTCGTTCATTTTCCTCTTAATTTCGCGTAATTATGTGGAAAATGTGCACCGTTACGTTTCACCATCGTTGTACAAACAAAGAGAACGAGGAAAAAATGAAACAAACACGTTCTGATTTATAACCAGAAGCTGTTTAAAAAATTTTAAACAGCTCCCAAAAGCCATTATTAAAATTACCATTTCTGATATATTTCCACAGATTCGCTATTCATTAAGTACCATAATGACCGTCGAAACAACAAACTTAAATTTTTATTACTTCATTGCATGCATACTTACGCCATGTTTTATTGTTGCTAGTGAAAAAATAGCCATATAAAGCTCATTATATGCATATATGTATATATATATATATATATATATATATATATATGTGTGTGTGTGTGTAAACGTACTTAAACAATTACCTTATTACACACATGAAAACTACACATATGTTCACTAATGTTGAAATTGTCATTTGATTTAATGAAATTTATTCCTTCTGATTGCTGCCTGCGATAATAGAAAACGTATTTCTGTCGCAGAGATATGACAATATTTATAGAACATAGCAACACTTTGTAGATATTATAATTTCCATTTATACACTGGCATAATTAAATTCAATACATACATATATATATATATATATATATATATATATATATATATAAAATTTATGTATGTTTATTTAAAAAGAAAACATTCAGAAAATGTATACAATTACATTTTTTTAAATTCAAACTCAAAAGTTATCATGTACAAAACAGTTAAAATTCGTTGTACTTTCGTTTCTTTGTTTAAATTCTCTAATTATGTAAATTTTTATTTTTATAATGAAGACATTAAGATATCTCCATTTTACATTTTCAAAAATGAATCATTCTGCATAGCCCAAAAAATATTTTTATCAAATATTTCAACAATTTAATAGTCATTTTGAACGATTGTGTTTCGATGTTGAGGTCATCTTCAAATCATTTCGATAAGAACAATGTTTGGTTCTGATTGAGGTTTGTAAATGAAGAATGATTTATTTTTGGAAGTGAATTTAAACACAGCATTAAACTATAATTATGATTGTTTATTTTACTTGGAAGAAAAAAAAGAAAATACAATAACAATACGATTGATATAAACTAAAAATGTTAATTATACTTCGTAAATAAATAAAAATTAAGTACAGAAATCGATTTCAAATCCTATTTTAGATATATAAACTATTTTCTTATTTGATATAACGAATAAACGTTTAATGTAAAAAGAACAAACAATAAAAAACATTTAATCAAAAATAAAAAACAAAGAAATATTATTACACAAAATATTTTTTTATTAAAGCCAAATTTGTAAGACATTAGCTAACATATCTATCGACCATAAACCTGAATTAAAGACAAAAATACTGACAATCAAAACTTTGCTACTGTGGCTAAATTCAAATTTTTCTGTACCTTAATACTCTTAGTATTATAACAGCACCCCGATCGAAACGTGGATATGCTAAAATCAAAATAATCTATTGCCATCGATAGCAAGTTTTGATATTAAAAGATCATCTTTTGAATATTTCGTTGCACAAATGATTTGTTCAACTTTGTGGGAAAGTGTTATGACGCATAAAACATGTAATAAAAATTTATAATAGAGGAAGATGTCCGAAATTGCATTAAGACTTCATCGATACGAAGCCGCCATCTTTTTTCGACAAGATTTATCAGTTACCCGATAGATGGAGAAAAATTGTACAAATAATAGGGAGTATTTTGAAGATTTAAATGTGTTCCATCTTATATATATATATAAATATTTTCTATAAAAAAGGCACCGAATTAATCTGTACACCTAATATATACATAAATGATATACTTTTTAGACTGACAAATTAATTAAATACTTAAATACATCTATTATAAAAATTACTTTTATCATAAAACGCTGTTTTTCTTATATTGAGTGTATACAGACGTCGGTCACCTGTCATTGACACGGATAGTGTGTGTTTATGGACATTTATTATTATTGTAAAACAATAAAACTCGATAACGACACTATATAAAGTATAGTAAGTACATTGATATTAAGTACATTAAATATCAAGGAATATGTATATATTTTCTACATATTAAGTACAATAAATTGCATCGAAAAAAAATTGAATGGTATTCAAAAATGATATATAATCACGATATACTTTATGCAACAATAAAATATGACTGTTTGAATGACCATCGTAAATAATAAAGCACCAGTGAACGATATCACAACCGTAAGGGAAAGACAAATTCAACGACCACCGACCAACCACACACATACATACACACGCTCGACACGTTCACACGCCGAGATAGGTCGACCGGTATGTGCGAGTATTGCGTGAGCATTGGTCATCAATTAAACACGTGCAGAACTTTAATAAGATATTTATTAATAGCCCTAGTGTGAAGTTATTGAACTACAGCTGGGAACAGTCGTCTCGGGCCATTGATGGTTTTAGATAAATCTCGTTTTCTCTTTTAGTACGGTTCAAGTGCATAGAAAGTTGATGTGGATGCGGCGTGAAATATGAACGTTTCTCACGTGAACTCTGTATCCGGAAAATTCTTAACGTTTCTGCTCGCCGGTGAATTTATTTTGTTTTTCAGCTGAGCTTTTTAGCACGAGATTAAAATGTAAATGTGTATTTTTTTTAATTCTTTTCAAGCTATGAATCATCTGCCATCGGGATAATTTTACACTCTATTATATTTCTTTTCTATTTAATTATTCCATTAAAAAATTCATTCCATAGTCGATTTTTCAAATTATTTTTTTCATAAAAAAAAGATTTGTAGGTAATTCAATTACTTCAAGACATTCTCAAAATTGAAATTTACAAACTCGTTTTAATACTTTTTTTTCTTGTTGTAAACTACATAATCTAAATTTGAAGTATTTAAACATTAGTATCGTTTATATAAATATGTTCCATACAAAAAAAGATTTTTTAATCCGTTAGAAAATTAAATGATACTGAATCATAATTTACAACCTAGAAATATTAATATTATACTTGTACACAATTTATTGTATTATACCTGTAAATATTTTCACTTTTAAATGACTTTTAAAAGAAAATATTCAGTATTTTCATTTAAAATAATTATTTTATACAAAACAATTAAATTGTATATCAATATTCTATATTTTAATACAGAGATATTATTTTTTCCTCATTTTTTTACATCATAAAGGATAAAAAAAATCGATTTTCAACTATCAAAATTATAATTGCTACTAAACAATGCTATTTTTTCCGGAATCCGATCATTTTCGAACAAATTAATATACTAATAATAAAAATAATTTATATCTAGATTTTAATTTTTCGATTTTTAAACCTGAAAAAACCACGACTTAGAGTATATAAAAATTTCATGAAAAATCAATATTTTCTAAAATGAATTTTTTTCGTCTAAAATCAAAGACCGGTCATAAAATCAAAGACTCAGACATTAAAAGATTAGTTTAAATAGAAAATGAAAATTTTTTACAGAAAACCTCGTTTTGTAGGCTAATATTCACTGATTTAATACAAATTTCTTTACTTCACTCTCAAACCATATTTACAGTGAAAAATTTTAATTTCTTCAGTGAAAATACTTATTTATAAGATAACAATAAAGTATGTATCAAAATTTTATAATTTATCAAAGACAAATTTCATTTTTTCAATATTTTAGATTCTGAGAGAAAGAGAAAAATGATAAAAATCGAATTTCGGCTTTAAAAAATATATTTGTACATAACCAATGCTATTTTTGCCAGAAACCGACTATTTTCATACAAAATAATAGATTGATAATAAAAAAATAGATTTCTATCCAGTTTTGAAATTATCGATTTTTAGACCTGAAAAAAACCACGACCTATACTATGCAAAATATTATAAAAATTCGATATTTCGCAAAATCGATTTTTTTCTTCTAAAATCAAAGATCAGTTCTAAAATCATAGAAATCAATCATTAAAGTTTAATTTTTAAACATAAAAAGAAATTTATTTACGAAAAACCTTGATTTATTGAATAATAACTAGCGTGCTAGCGTTTCAGTACAAAGAATTTTTTTTTCATTCTTTGACGCTTTTTTTAATGAAAATTTGAATTTTTCCACAAAAAATATTCATTCATAACAATATTGTACATTTAAAATCTAAATTTGACATTTTCCTTGACGTAAATTATTTTTTCTTACTTTTTTACATTTTGAGTGCAAAATAAAAATGATAAAAATAAACTTTCAGCTGTAAAAATTATATTTTCCAATAATCTACACCTTTTGCCTGAAACTAATTACTTCCAGACAAAATAATAGATGGGCAATACAAAAATTGATCTATAACCAGTTTTCAAATTTTCGATTTTTAAACCTGAAAAAATAACACCCTAGATTATTCAAGATATAAAACTTCGACTTTTTTTAAAATTGATTTTTTTCATATATCAAAGAACGATTATAAATCTAATTAAGTCAATAATTAAAATTGTACTTCTGAACATAGAACAAAATTTATTTACAGAAATTCTGAATTTTATCAGATTAACACTTTTGTATTCAACATTCATTCTTTGCATTTCTGAACACTTTTAATAGAAAATTTCTTGTTTTTTATGATTAAATACTTCTATCTATAAGTAGCTATAAATAGTATAGTCAAAAATAATACAATAAAACTAAATTTGTGAAATAGACACTTATTTTTATTGGTGTAGTAAAATTTTATGTTTCTCAGCTATTTTTAAATAAGTTAAAATAATCAAAATTTAGTTTATTTTTATCTAATTTAAATTTACAGAAACAGAAAGAAAACGATCAATTTTCATGAATCAGTATGCAGATTTATTCAAATAAAAAATATTAACAGCTCTGCACAGAAACAAAAATAAAATAATATACATTTTCACATCTCTTTACTTTAAATATCTATTTAGCTTAACAGTACCAGCACAATTATTAAATAAACCTATCACGAACTTACTTCACTTCAGCAAAGTTTATTAAACTGAATAATAATTTTTAATACTGATCTTAATTAACTTCATCGGACAATATAAATTGCAAATTTTAATACAATAAATCTAGTCAACATAAAAGTAAAATACTAATGCATATTAACTACTCATATATAATTTTATTTACGATAACTACAGCATTAAGTTATCATCAGAGATTGGAATATCGCCAAAGCTGTTTAATTTAACAGATAAAGATCACATGCTTATAAATTGTGATGTCTGTATACAGAAACTAGTTTTCTTCGTATAATCAAGTTCTTTAAAGCTCTAATAATCAATACTTACTAGTTTTATAATTAACAATTGATTTATAAATTTACAGATTTTTTTATATATTTGAAATTAGTTTCGAAGAAACAATAATTTGAAAATCAATTAAAAAACCTAAATTAATTCTGATATCCTGATATTACTTATTAATCGATCCGTATATTATAATGAAAAATAATTAGAAAAAATAATATGTTACATTATATATATATATATATATATATATATATATATATATATATATATATATATATATGAAAATGTATCTTTTTTAAAGTTACTTTAAAATTTTACAAAAGTTATACTTTCCATATTGATTATTCACAGTTTTTTAAAAAAAATGTATCATCCTGTTATCAGTAGAGTGTTTTAGAAGTTAATTTCCTTCTTTAAAGAGTTATTTCTTTTAACCTTTGCGCTACTGATGAGCTCTTCATATGACTTTCAATGCGAAAGTTTCAAAGAAAATATACTGTGATAAATGTACTTTACTTTAAGGAATGTTTTGATACCTCTTTTAATTAAGAAGTAATAAAAAAAATAAAAATTTACTTTCCAGGCAGAAATATATATATATCCCATCACAGTATTGTGGCTATATTCACTTTTAGAAATAAACTTTTTTCCATTCTACAAACCACTTTTTTTCTGAATAAAAATTTTCAATATTGATCATTTTTGATTCTTACTTATACGCATTTCGCTCACGAGCACGTTATATACCTTGTAAATAAAAATACATCCTATTTTATCTTTTCAATACATGAATAATAAATACTCTTTTAAAAATCATAAAAATAAAAAATAAAGTAAAAACTATTTACATAAATTTTAAATGATTACAATTTTCATTTTTATTTGCATATTGAAAAAAACATTTTATTGCGTACAACGAATGTTGATCAGAACAAATATCAAATTTATATAATAAACAGAAATTTATTTGGCATTAAATTATTTGAAGTTATCATTTTTTTATATCTTTTGATATTTTATCATTACATAATAAAACAGATATTTAGATAAATGATTTTCAAAGCTGATTAATTTCTAATTAAACAATTAATCTAACATTTTTCAAAACAGTTCGAAATTATCCACTATTTCATGCATAATTATCCTTCTAATGAATAATATCTGTATCAATGGATCGTATCTTATTTACACATCCCTGTATCTAATGTACAAGCAAATTTACAATCCAAATAGGTAGAGAAGCACTTACATCAAAGACAAGCGCAAACTTTGAGTAAAGCATTTAGCAACGATATATGAGTATCTTTGAACACTGTTTGATCATTCAATTCGCAGTAGCTAAATTAAACCACGGACGCGTACACACACACACACAGACGTTCACATATTCGTTGAACTGGAGGTCATGCGTCCAAAACAGAAACTGTTCTTGTCAATTGTTTGACGTGTCGAAAATGGTAAAGGACGAATAATCTATTGTGTATGATCAAAAGATTCGATGTCGTGTTGTGTTTAATTTACTTTGTGGAATGTACGAAAAGCATTGAAGAATATGTCCTTTTGATCGTCTGTCTAGTGCATATATATATTGTATATATAAATAGATCTTTTGTACAGATATTGCGAGTCTTTCAATAGTTCTGTATATATTCGTAATTTGAATAAAATCCGTACTAAAGATGTGTGGTTTGAAGATATTCGTGCGGTTTTGTAATACTGGATTAAATTCCATGTTTCTTTTGTTCTAATTTCCAAAAGAATTTTTGGTTAATTCTTTTTTATTTTCTGTTATCATTCATTTCTACTATTTTAAAAATGATTGGCATGTTACTTAAAAAAATAATTTTTAAATCATTTTGTATTTAAAGTGGATTACTTAATAATTTTATATTAAAATTCTTTACAAAAAAATAATTGAGCTTTGTATTAGGTTGGTAAAAAAATAATTGCGGTTTGTGACCTTCAAATTCATATACATTTTTCTCTTTTTTGATTTTCTTAGCTGTTTTATTTAAGTGGTTAAACTGTTTAATGGCTAACACCACTTTTTTGCAAACTCTCGACTTGTGCGTGGTTCTAATTCAACTAACGCCTCCAATTGGTTGTAATGAACTGAATAAGGACGCCTGCGACTATCTACATTTTCATGACTCTCGTCCCCAGAGCGAAATTTTTGGAACCACCATTGCACCGTGCGTTTTTTAACAGTACCCACACCAAAAGAGTCGTTTAGTTTACAGAGCAGTTTCTGCTGTTTTATGACCCGTTTTGAACTCATAAAAAAATTGATATTATTTACTTCTTTTCCATCTTTAATTCAATAGCCCAATTTGAAATAAAATTAATAATAAAACCAAATCCGATGTTACCAAAATACAGAGCGAAAAATGTACTTTACAATGATATTAACATAAACCAATTAAATGACACTTTCATTGAAAAAAATAACGTTATAATTCATAAAACAAAAACCGAAATTATATTCCTACCAACCTAATAACTTACAACGATACAGTTCTGACACTATCACTAAATTCACTTTCACAAACCCCATAAACAACAAAAACGTTTACGGTCAAAAACTGATCAGTAATGATTGATTGAACATTTTTGACCGGGCATTTCTTTATGGTTTCTCGAGTGAAAAAAAAATTTCTTTTGTGAAAATAACTTTCCATAGTTTACCTCTGAGGGACAGATATAATCATAAAACATTATAAATCAATGCGAATATTTTATTTATTTCAAATTTATGCATTTATAATTACTTTATTGTATCAATATATATATATATATATATATGTATATATATGTATGTATGTGTGAGTATTGGAAGAATTTGAAAATGAGTCATATCCCCGCAAATAACTAAATATAACAGTAACATAAACAAAAAATTACAACAAAGTATAAATTAAATTACCGTAACACCAAGGTCGTATGCAAACAGATATCAGACAGAAGTGGAAAGGAAAAAACACTCGAATAGGTAAATAAAATAGGTATTCACGTTACACATACACACACACACACACGAAATAACGTCACTGACACAAACACAAGTCACGAAATTGTCAACTCAATCAGACTTAAACAATAAACGAAACAGCGTTAGTACGGCACGTCAGAACCAAGTTTAATATATAGGTACTTTTTTGTCGTATGTGTTAAAACTACTATTCTACTTCTGCTATTCCATCGACTGAAGACCCACTACCGCATAGAAATCGTAAAAGAGGGTCAATACACCGGACCGAATGCCGGTAATTGAACCAGATGAACTTGTCACCGCGGAAGGTCATTTCCCAAACGAAGATTGAGACGGCAGACGACCGACACTTTTATTTTTATTTTTTTTTCTTATTCTTTTTTGGAAAGAAAGACGCGTGCACTGACACAAACGTACGTACGGTACGTATGCGGCTAGACCGCTATTCTTGTAAACACTATTACCGCGCTGCTGTTACATTACGTCTTAAGATCTTGAGACGTCCGGCGACGACGAATGTCAACTGTTAACTCTACGCACACATATGTATGTATGCACACATGGACGCGTAACAAGTGACAGGGTTGGGATCAGTGTTATTTTTAGAACATGCATGTGTTCTAATTTACTAATGATTACGTTTCTGGAATTCCCCATTTCTGAATAATGACAACAAAGAAAGAATAACAAAAGGCTTTTTTCACGAGTCATTTCAAAGAAATAGATGGAAAAACAGCAACGCCGACGACAAAAATAAACAGTAGATACGGAAGGTTAAACTATTTCATCACAAAAACTTTTACAGGAAAAACTTAAGTTTAAAATAAATATTTTTTTTAATCTCGAATATGAAAGGTAATAGTAGAGATTTTAATAATAGTTCAGAGACAGTTCGAAGTTTAAAAAAAACTTTTAATTCGAAAATAAATATTATGATAATATCTTTGAATAAAAAATTGAAAAACAAACCATTTCAAAATTTAAAAACTAATTTTAAAAAATGTTCTTTTATACAAAAAAAGTACACTATTTTTTTATTACTCAAACAAATATTTTTCCATCCTGAATAAAATCTTTATTTTTCTTTGAGTCACTCCAAACTTTAAATATTAGGTGTACAAATTAATTAGTTGCCTTAAAATTGAATCAATTAGAACTCTGTTTTAAATTAAAATATTTTCTAGCCGTTTTAGGATTTGTGAAAGTGAACTGAGATACAGTATCAGAAAGAACTGCATACTGAAGAATACTATAAATTTTAAATGCAAAGTTTTAACACTATTCACATATTACTTTCAGTACTTTCTACAATCGTTAGACGTATAAGTTAATTCGGTGCCTTTGCACTGAATTAATTACATTTTGAAATGGCAACCTTAACATTTAAAAACATTATATATTTGGCCAAGCACTTGGTATAGCTTCAGAAAATTGTAGTAAACATGATAGTGTCTGCAAAGCAGTATATAAGACATTGCATACTTTTCGCATTCCAGTTGAAAAAATTCTGCCAAGTTCACGGGATTGGTTTTTTAGCTTTGGGGAAAAGTATTGCGATACATAAAGGATGCAAAAAAAATGCTAAAACAGTGAAAGAGATCCTAAAATACACTACAACTTCAAAGACTCAAAGCCACCATCTTTTTTCGACAAGGGATTCGTCAGTTATCAGACAGATGGAATAAAGTTATACAAAATAATGGGAGATATTTTGAGGATTGAAATACAGTCTGTTTTTCAGTAAATATTCAATTTATATATATATATATATATATATATATATATATATATTTATTTATTTATATGTATATTTAAAAAAAACACCTAATCGATATGTACACCTAATATGTTCATTTAAATACTTACAATCTTTTATAAATTAAAATAAAATTAAAAGGATAGATGTCATTTTCAGGCCCGAATTAAAATGTTATTAAAAATCATCAGTGAAAATTTAGATAAAAAAGATAGTAAAGCACTAGTAATTAACACGAAACCCTCTTCGAATGATTATAATAAAATCATTTTATAAATACAATAATTTAAAATAATCCTCATGATATATTAATACAATACTCAATGATGACAAATTCATTTTCTATAAAAAATACACCGAATTAATTTGTACACCTAATTCACTGAACATAAAAAAAAATATCAATTATAGTTGTAGTTAGCTGAATTTACTTTCACAAATAAATTTTCACTTTCAACACACCATCATGCCTTCTTATCAAAACAACAGAGTTTTCTGAGCGCCCTGAGGATGTTTGAATCTCTACGCATATGCAACACTCAAATAATATCAATAATAGAAAAAAATTATCTATAAAAATAAATTAAGCCACAGTTCTAGGACTATATTCTCAGAGTATATTATTCGAAATTAATATTATTTAAGAATCAATACATTTTACAATCAATATCACAATTATACTGTAAAAATTCTACTAATATTTTTTTAATTGTCCAGTAACAACTAGCTATTTAAAAACGAACTCATTAATAATCAATTTATTAAAACAATCAAATAAAGTAGACGAGTACGGCTCTGCGAAACGCATTGAAACGCATATGAGAAGAGAGTGGTCGGTGTCAATACGAACAAGCAACTGATAGACAACGCAAGAGACATTGCTAAGCAGACAAACGGAATGATTCACAACGGAATTGTAATGTCTAGTCTGTATTCACCCGGTCTACGGCATTGCTAGACATCATATATATATATATATATTAATAATGTACATCGCCATAGACGTAAACACATTATTCTGTTGAATTAGTGTGGTATGCAAATGAAAATATCAGATGAATTCGCTGTAAAGAATATTTCATCCTCCACTTCGTCCTTGTATTGTTTCCTGCCGTCTTGTTTGAAAAACAGACGGCGGTGTTAAGATAACTTTACTCTTACTTTTATAAGTGTGTATGTATATATGTGTGTGTGTATGTGTGTATATACATATATATATATATATATACATTTATACATACACACACAGATATATGTATATATATATATATTTATATATATATATATATATATATATATATATATATATATATATATATATTTATATGAACGTACATCAATAAAACAATAAGATCAGAATTCAAAAAAAAATCAAATCAAACGATATATAAAATAGAATAATCTAATTCTTTAAGAACTGTAACAATAAATAAAATCCTACAATTAAAAAAATATAAACTATCCTATAAAAATATGTTTTATTCTAATACTCATAAATTATCTAGAATACTCTAGAAAAACAATTTATACCAAAAAGGTAAAAACTTTTACGACTAATAAATACATTGTACATTTTTATTATTATCATTCAACGACAGACACATCCATCCAAAACTATTTTATCTAAGTTGTTTTTTTTTATTATCATGTCGACGAATTCTTCATTCTGTGTTGAACAATATAATAAAATGTAAAGAACGAAGCTTTTGAGAACTTATAAAACGTATATAAAAACGTCGACATTAAGCACAATAATGTATATATTACTCATTGTTATTATCAATATTCCATCTTATCTTTGACCTCAATCCGTTTCTTTATTTGTGCGACCAATCGACGGATACACTGCTGGTCACGTGATAATCATAAATGGAGAGGAAGAGAAACGTCTACGTCTTTGTTCGAGTTAATCGAAGTATTATTTTATTTCTTTATCTCACATTACAGTCTGCGGTCGTAATTTCTTTTAATCTTTTTTTTCTTAATAGTTGGATGCACGTTTATTATGCACAGCGATGTTAATCTCAACGTATAGATTGTGATAAATTCATTTCAATGAAAGCTTTAAAGCGGATCGATGTTTTGTTCGAAGAATATGGTTTTCTCGGAATTGTTTTTCGTTCAGCTAGTGTTTTTATAACAAGATTTCATTAGAATTTTCAAGTACTACCAAGAAATATTGCTTTTCAATTTATATTTATCACACTTTTCTGTATAAAATAAGTTTGGAAAGGAAATTGTTTAGACTATAAAAAAATCGATTCTACTACCTATTTTTTTTATTAATTCAGGAATTATTTGTCGGAAAATAATTCATGTTTCATCCAACAACCCAGAAAAGTGTGTGGTCGAAAATATTTAATTAATTATTAATTATTTCATATGTACATTTTAATGGCAATTTCAACATCTTCAAAATGACAAGTTACAGAAAAATCTAAAAGAAAAATTAAATCTTTTCAAATTTCAATAATTTTTTATTTTTTTTAAAAAAATAATTATAAATCGTGAAAAAGCGTTATATTGCACAAAAATTGAATGCTATCTCATTTGGAAATTTAATTATTAAATGATTTAATTGTGAAATTCTCTTCCAAATTGACTGTATGGTTGTTCTTACTACTGTTTTCAATATAATTTGTATTGTAGCAGGGTAAAAGTTTGCACCAGTTTCGAAATTACGGTCTTTTCACATTAAGAAGAAAACGGATCGTCAATAAACACATGTTGACTAAGTAGTAACCTACATACATACTGATATATATTTAATTATATTTTTGGACTAGAATCCCTATTTTATATATATATATATATATATACATATATGATTCGTAAAAGAAAAAAGAACATAAGATAAAAAAGAACTAAACGTGATACACGAAAAAAATAACGCCCAAACATCTCAAACATCTTTTTACACCTCGTTACCGCAAATACCTTTACAACCACCATAATCATCCGCGTTGTCTGTCTTGAACAATGAGAAGAAATGCGGCGACTCCAACAACAACATCCACACACAAACGTGTATATATATATATATATATATATTCTCCATCTTTGACGCCGTACATTTGGTAACAACAACAACAACTTCGCCGCCACGGCTAATCTGTTCCAAGAGTTAGCATCTGCGAACACCGCCACCACGCTGTGTGTACATGATGCTCTCTAGCAATGGTATGGTCGCAGGGAGAGATTCTGGATTACTCCCACGGGATGACGCGATGCGGTGCGTACACACGCACACATGCAGACGTCTGTACGTGTACACGCACGCACGCACACACACGCGTACTTGTAACACACCTGTAGTGTGTGACACGTTCGCTGTGAACGGCACGCCGGTTTTACGATTTCGAGAATAGATCTCGGATCACAGATCTATCTCGAATAAGGTCGATGTGAAATGTACCTAGACGCTAGATTTAATTCGTTCATAGGTAGTAATTATTTGTGTTTACGTTGATCGAAACATTATTGTCTTTGTATTTAAGTTCTGGATAGAAATTATCTTGTTTTATGGTATCCGTTTGAATTACGTTCTATTCTAGAATAGATATTCGACGAAATTGGTAGTAAATTTAAATACGAACACCGGGTGATGTTATGATAATACTCTACCTTTGAGAACTACTAGGAATAAATTAAGATATTTATTGGTGTTTAATCAAACAGTAATAATATAAATCTAACCTTATTATTTCAGCTGACTGTTAGTAAATTAGATATTTTCTTTATAAATACACAAGTTTTGCGTGGTATGCTTCTAAGAAAATATAAATATTTGAAAACTATGTAATATTAATTTAAGTAATATTAATTAAACTAATCAATAAATAATTTATCGCTTGAAATAATTTTAATGTTCTTTATATTAGGCAAACAAAAATACTTACATCAAGAACTAAAAAAACTTTCTCATCTCTAGTGCATATACACTATAAATTAAACAGATATTTTGAAAAAAATACTTAAGAAAAAAAATTCTACAATATAATTTTTGAGTTACAGCAAAACTATCATCATTTTTTATTACCAAATATAATTTTTACAACCGAAAATTGATTTTTTACCATTTTTGATTCTCTTACAAAATCTAAAAAACAAGACCACTTGAATTTATCTTCATTAAGTTACAGAATTTTAATATAATATTTATTATTACGTTCTGAATAAATATTTTCTAGGTCGTGGTTTTTTTCATGTCTAAAAATCGAAATTTTAAAAACTTAATATTAATCAATTTTTATATTGTCAATCTAATATTGTGTATGAAAATAATCATTTTCTGGCAAAACTATCGTCAGTTATTACCAAATATAATTTTTACAACCGAAAATTGATTTCTTACCATTTTTGATTTTCTTACAAAATCTAAAAAATGAGAATACTTGAATTTATCTTCATTAAGTTACAGAATTTTAATACAATATTTATTATTACGTTCCGAATAAATATTTTCAGTGAAAAAAATGAATATTTTCATTTAAAATAGCGTTTAAGAATGAAATAAGGAAATTTGTTCTGAACCGATGATTAGGAAGCCTAAAAATCAGTTTTCTGCAAATAAATGTTGTTTTATATTCGAAAATAAAATTCTAATGAATGATTTCCATGATTTTATATCAGATCTTTGATTGTAGATCAAAGAAATTGATTTTCGAAAATGTAGATTTTTCACCAAATTTTGCATACTGTAGGTCGTGGTTTTTTTCATGTCTAAAAATCGAAATTTTAAAAACTCAATATTAATCAATTTTTATATTGTCAATCTATTATTTTGTATGAAAATAATCATTTTCCGGCAAAACTATCGTCAGTTATTACCAAATATAATTTTTACAACCGAAATTTGATTTTTTACCATTTTTGATTTTCTTACAAAATCTAAAAAACAAGAATACTTGAATTTATCTCCATTAAGTTTCAGAATATTAACATAATGTTTATTATTACGTTCCGAATAAATATTTTCAGTGAAAAAAATGGATATTTTCATTTAAAAAAGCGTTTAAGAATGAAATAAAGAAATTTGTTACGAACCGATGATTAATAAGCCTAAAAATCAGTTTTCTGCAAATAAATGTTGTTTTATATTCGAAAATAAGATTCTAATGAATGATTTCCATGATTTTATATCAGATCTTTGATTGTAGATTAATGAAATTGATTTTGGAAAATTTCGATTTTTCACCAAATTTTGCATACTCTACATCGTGGTTTTTTTCATGTCTAAAAATCGAAATTTTTAAAACTAGTTCTAAAACAAACTTTTTATTATCAATCAATTATTTAGTGTAAAAAGAATAGTTTTCTAGTAAAAACAATATTATTTATTACTAAATACAACTTTTATGGCCGAAAGTTGATTTTTGATCATTTTTTATTTACTTTCAAAGGGAAAAAAATAAAAAATGTTATTTCTCTTCACTGAAATAATATATATATATACATACATTATAAAATCTATAGTTTCATTTCAGATAATTATTTTTAGGGAAATATCTAAAAAGTGTAATTCAAAAAAAAAGAATTTAAAATTAAAACAGTAAGATATAGATAATTTATGTGGCATCTACAGCTACCTGAAGATAATTCAAGAACCGAAACTGGTCTCGACCAATAACTAGACAAGTGATTTTTTAGGACTAGTACTTAAGAATTATTACTTATTTAACATATTTATAAAAATAGAGTTTTTTGTTAAGAAAAATTTTCAGTAACTCTCAGAAATGAATTTATTCACATATCTTAAATATTCGCTAAATCACACTGTAGTGGAAAATGTATATTTCTATAAAGAAAAAAATGTTTTGTAACCACGTATAATTGCTTGTTTAAATTTTGATAAAATCCATTCTAACTCTATGAGTAAGTAGAGAATAAAAAAGAGAATACATAGAAAAAGCATCAAATTATTCAGACATAACAACTCAATTTAAAATACTTGAAAAACAACATAAAAAGGTGCAGAAAAAGTAATGATAGACTGATAATATCATTTAACAAATAATGTTTTCCTTAATTAAATTTATACGAGGAATCGAATACACTATTAGTTATAATTTCTTAGAAATTGATGCTCAAAATATATAATTAAAACACAATAACGTTATTATATCATTCGTTATAATGTAAGTGAACAAAATATTAAGTTACCTCTATTTTTTACTTAATAATAAACAAAATATGAGCCAGAAAAATAAATCAAGGGTCATTTTTATTAACTTACTAATCTTTCTATATGTAATTAATAAGCTTAGAGTTCAAATTTAATACGTTTTTCTTTAGTTAAGAAATTACAATAATATTAAATTGGTGCAAAAATAATTACAGTTTTTATCATTTTAAGTTTAGCACTGATTTTTCTAGTTACCGTTATCTTTTGTTATAATCATGTGATACATCATTGTAAACAATGAAATTAGCACTACTGATTTCAAATTGTCTATTGTTTTCATTCTTTAGTATTGTTGGATATAACCCCTTAAATTAGTCAATGAAAAAGCAAAATTCGTCTGACTTTGTCGTATGATTCTAAATGGGAACATAACACAACAGAAACTGCTCAAAATATCAAATTTGGTTTTGGCGAAGAGTCAAATAGTAAACGTACAGCTCAACACTGGTTCCAAAAATTTATTAAAGGCCAATGATCTTTAGTTTGATTAATAAATATAATTTTTTACTAATATATGAGTCTTTATATGAGATACATAAAAACCGCAATTATTTCTGTACCAACGTTATACTTTTAAAGGCACTTTTCAGTAAAATTTAGATAAAAACTCACTTATTTTCAGATATATATATATATATATATATATATATATATATATATATAGATATAGATATATAGATAGATATATATAAATATAATCAAAGATCTAATTTCACTATATATTTGTTTAAGTAAATTTAGATTAATTAAATAAAACTAACACCTGATAAAATTGATTAATATTTTAACCTTTTTAAATCGAAGAAAGTTACTATACTCAGTATATTAAAAACGAAACAAAAACCGTACACTGGCTGCATTGAAATTGTGACCCGCGCTACATGATAGTGTTATGGGCGTGTTATGATTATAAAAATGTAGCGCGTTACCTTTATAGTATATTGCAGTCGCGTTGTTTTTCAGGCAACGTGGGGAAAAGTGAAATGAAAGTTGGCCGCCGACAGCGCGTTTCCCGTGACTTCTGCTGCGTTTTATTTTATTTTCATATAAACTTTTTTTGGAAAGTGTTTATAGGCATCTGTTACCCAGTTGTACGTACTATAGGTGAGTGTACATATCATTTTTTTGCATTTGCGTTCGAGTGTTTTTAAGTGCTTTTTATTTTTATTTGAATGTTTCGCCATTATTTTAGATTTATTGTTGAATCGTATTTAATCGATGTTAAAATTATACATACATATATATATATATAATATTCTTTATCATTATTTTTGACAAACAAAATTCTTCATATCAATCAGCTAAGATCCTAATATATTTTCCTTTAAAAATAGCTCTAGTACAGAAATCAATTCTTCTGAATAGCAACAGTTATTTCAGATCAAAATAAGATAATAGTAAGAAACCACTATTACTAATTTAAAATTTGACTATTATTTATAATTTATTTTTAAATCGACATTGAAAAATATAACATTACAAATGTACTGCTAGATTTTTTGAACATGTTTCAGATAGAAGAGAGTCGGTTGATTTATGGCTGAAGGAAATTAAACTGGCCAAATAAGGCCAGCACTTTTTTACTATTATTATAATTAAAATATAATGATATCTTACTTCTTTTATATAAATAATTTATGTAATATGAACACGAGACAGCATAAATCAGTATGTCTTATAGTTCCTCTTGTATAATTTATACAAAATAGAGACGTGGTTTTATTAAGGAGAATCAACATGTTCACAAATGAATTTTTGTCTTGCCTCATAAAAGTTCTGATCAAAAATTAGCAATAAAGGATTATTTTAATCATCCCTAGTTGTTTCTTATACGTATTTCCATGATAATTTCATCATACTAAGACGTTAACTTGCAGAAAAACTTTTCTTCAGAACTATTTTGTACCTTAGTACTTTGAAAATGACAAAATTGTCATCTAAATGAGAATTAACAACAATAAAACAATAAAATTATTAAACAAGTATTTATTAAACAATTTCGATTTGAAAAATATTTGTATTTCGTGAAATAAAAGAAAATTTATTTTTAAAAATAAATTTAGCCACAATGGCAGGCCTCTACTGCGAGTCTGTGATTTTTTAAATATTTCTAGAAAACAGTTTATAAATAAATAAAAACGTTCAAAATTGGTGAAAAAGTTTTCAATTTATCGAAATATTATATGATCGTTAAAAATACACGTTCTAGAACACTTTCCACACATCTGTTGTCCCACAATACTCGAACTATAGTTCTAGACTATAAATTATTAATAAGAAATAAATTTAATTCCAAATGAAAAATAAATAATAAAGTAATATAGCAGATTTCTGCCAAAAAATCTAAATGGGAGTCAACTACAATTTAACCTGATTCTGAAATGGCATTCAATTATTGTATTTTCAATTTATTAGAATTATTGATATGGACTGCAAATATTTACACCAATTATCAACTTCATTTTAAAGAGATACAATTCAAAAATGTACAAGTACATGCAATTTTTAAACAAACCCACACTAATATTTAATTTGAATTATAAGCTCAAGAGATATACTTTTACTACTATAAAAGTACATAATCCTATATAAACAAGCATATATATAACTATACAACTTTACATAATTCTTTCTATACAATTAACAAGTCATCAACAGTATAAATCAACTCTTAATTTTCATATTATTAAAAATATGCATATACCTTTATTACATGTAATTATATATATATATATATATATATATATATATATATATATATATATAAGGGTGAGAAACACATATGTGTTAACTTTTACAATTTTTAAGTAAAACATAAAACGCCTGTTGGAAACATTTTGATTACAGATTTAATAGAGACCTCATGGAGGTTGAGTCTTTATATTGACTCATATGTGCTTTTTTGGCCGTTGCAAAATTCGTAATATAATCCTATCATGTTTATATATATATATATATACACACCGATGTACACATTGTAAGTATATGTGTACGTGGAGGTCAAGGGTGAAGGTGTAATATCACCCCCGTCGGGTGTTTTATTAACCTCTGATATTGCGATAACATGTAATAAACACATCGCGTGTTCGAGCTTTCAGGCATAATTTCTAGATCAAATGTGTTGTTTCTGAATATCGTAATTGGTGTTTTATGAAATTATGTCCGAATGGTCTCTTAAATACTCGTAATTAAAGCATGTTCGTATTGTATATCTTGTTAAATTTATTCAATAATATATCGTTTAGATAAAATTTTATTGCAAGTATTATCGTTGCGTTCACTTTTGTGTGTATTTTTATTCAGGTTGGTTTTATCATTTGGAATTCTCGGAATTGAAAGACTAAGAAATGGGGTTCTATTTTAAAAAGGTACTTGTTATATTAACTCAGTTTATTATTTTTTACGAAAGACATTTTTCTGAATTTATTAATAGATTTTTTCATTTAATTTTATATTAATTAAATATATGGTATTAATAAACATTTGGATATTATTGGCATTATTAAATTTTGATAATTTTTGTTCATTTTTTTTTTTAAATCAACTAATTTATTTAAAAAAAGAATTTGTATTATATACAAATATATTTTAAATGAAATACAAGGTTACTAGTAATTAATCATTAAAAACTACTGTTTAATTTTTCTCCTGAGGAAAAGAAATCTGATTCTTTGTAATAATAGCAATAGATTATAACCAATATTTTAATAGTCAGAACATACCTTTATTAATTATACTCTAACAGGCCACTTGAAAACCAGCATCTGAAAAAATAAATAAATTGATTGCATTTCTATCAAATATCGAACAGTCAATAAATAAAATCTCTCTCTGTGTCTCTCTCTTTGTGTATATATATATATATATATATATATATATATATATACGTATTGTTTCACAATAATAGTATTCCTTTTTTTTAAAAAGTTACATCAATCTTAACAACATTTCTTAATCTCAGAACAGGAATCCACAGAAAAATCTCATTATTTTGTGGCAAAATATTAATTATGAAGCAAAAGGTAAGGAGACCGAATTGAAGATTTCATTATTTTATAATTGAAAAATGACGGACAGAACAAAGAAATATAATCGAACATTTCATTATTTTCTTAATTCATATCACAACTGAATTCTTTTTTACATTCTAGAAACCATACTGTTTTTTACTGATTATGAATAGTTAACAAATTATCATAGATCAGAAATATTCTTTATAGGATATTGTATTATAGGATGAAAGAAGAATTAATTTATGAAAATGAACTTAATCACTATCAGAATGATATTGTCATAACATCGCATGAAGAAAAAATATTAAGCTGGGATTAACCAGGCTATCCCAAGCAGATTTGTTATAATTTTCTATTAAGAAAATAATTTATTCACAGATCATAAATGAGATGGTTCTATTTATTAAAAAAATATGCTCCTGATATTACTCATAGAGACGATATATTAGGTTTGAACTGGTTGGTAACGATTTTAAAAATCTTATTCATAAAACATTAATCTATCAGGATATGAGAAGAGCAAAGATCAAGTGAATCAGGGACGTGATAACTGAGATACTGATAGATCGTGACAAGTTAAATAACACTTTTCGGACGCTATCTTGTTCAATACAATTTTGTGAGGTTATATTAACTGATTGGCCAAAGTATACAATATTTTTAAATGTTAAAATTGCTACTTTAAAACTTAAAAAGACAAGAAAATATTTTAATATAACACAAAGTTATGACTGATTCAATTTAGAAGCACTGAATTAATTTTTACATCTAACAATTACTTTTGATGCGTATTTTGATGATACTTCTATTATCTTCAGATCACTTTTTGATTGTGCTATCGAAAATTGCTTAGAAACATACAAATGTATCATAGAAATGCACATAATCAATAATCAGAATTAACAGTAAACAATTATTGATAAAAAAAATTTTTTTATGGTATAAAGGAAGTGAAATTTAATTTAGGAAAAAAAATATTTACATCAAAAAAATGACTCCTTTTCACAAAAATATATTTTATTATTTTTCATATTAAACCCATTTGGAAATATTTTTAATTATTATTATTATTATAAGAGTATATCATTATATGAGATCATTTCTTTAAAGTATCCAATAATTATTTTTTTCGTGAATAACAAATGTTCTTTAAATCAAGTATTCGAATTTTCAATTATCACAATCATTCTTATTACGAATTTGTTCGGTCATAAATGTTATACCGAATATATAAAAAATAATTAGGAGAAAAGACTGAAGATACTTGAAAATCCAGTAATGATAAATAATAAATCATTCATGAGGTCATATTCTCTAATTATTCATGAAGAAAATTCAACTGGAGCATATTAAAAAAAGCGCTGATCCTATTCAACATTATATTCGTTCATATTTCGTCGATTTCATTTTTAAATAATTCTCGGTATGCATGATGAAACATTTAATACGTACATATACACAAATTGAACCGTACTAAATAGGTTAGATCGAGCGACGAGCGAAGATAACAGGAAATATCGAGATAGAAACGTGGAGGTATATATACACAAGGGGCTCAGTTACGTTCCGCATGGGACTAATACATTTACTCACCAACAACAACCCGTACGAAAGGTATGGGCAGGAATGAAATGTTACCGCAGGAATCTTTCTCTATGCGCGTGAATGGAAATTCTATACCGAAGATTTAACAACAACTAGATAATTAATAGAACCTTTTTTATAGTTAGAATTAACATTGTTTATTAACAATTAATTATTTGAAATACTTGGTTCTTTCTAATTGATCAATAAGAAATACACAAGATTGGAAATTAGAATATTTGAAAAAAAATGTTTTTTTTCAAAATATTCAACCTTTGAAAATTTAAAGTATTTTCAAACAATATTAATCATTTAAAATCATGAATTAATATTAGCCGACTTAATTCAGACCTTCAATATCAGACATATTTGAAAATTTAAATAAAGAAAAAATAACGAGTTTCCCAGAAAACGTTTTTGATTCAATACTTTCCTTTAATTATTCTTTTCTCAAAATCCAAACAGTTACAATTTAATATATAATTTTCACCAATCAATTTAATACTTACTTTCTACTGAACCGTATATTTTTTTCAAAAAGTAAGAGTTATTTATATAATAGAATAACTAAAAAAATATTCCCAATTAAAAGTCAAATAATTCTATTTATCTAAGGTAAATTGTAAGTATTTATTTGAAATAGACAATAATTTTTGTCTGCTTTTTTTGTAGAATTTTTATAAATATATTTCTTAATATTTGAGAATGTACCTAAAATGAATTTGACATATTGAAGAACTTGTATAATTTTACTAGTATGAAAATCATAATTTTCCACTTAATTTTTCTTTTTTTTATGATCTCTGTATTTTAAAAGCACTGTGCCTGAATTTACTTGAACAAATGATTTTTTTCTCTTGCCCTATAATCGACAAATTTTGTTCTGAACAAAACTGTTCAATAATTAATACTGATAATGTCTAATTGTTACTGATTCGCATTTAGCTAACCTCAAAGCACTAAGGTATAGAAAAATCTGTACAATTTTTCAATAAGTAATCTTTTTAAGGAAAATCGGCATTAAAATACCAATAAATAAGTATTTGTTGAGCATTTTTATCAGAAAATTGTGTGGTTTGTTGAATGAGAAAAGCTAAAGAAAAATCTGTATACTTTATACATACACACTCAAAGAATGAAGACATTATCATTTAAAAATGGCCATAAGCAATCATTTATTGAATTTTTTAGCACAAAAAATGTGTGATATGGAAGATGAGAATAAATGTGATATAGGAGATGAGAAAAAAAATGTGTATGTGAAAGTTTATTTCAGTATTACTAATATTAGTTTGAAAAACATTTACAATTGGCATAAATTAAAGCTTAAAATTTCTATATTCCATAATATCATTATTTATTTACTAATAAATAATCATATTAAATAAATAAGCATGATATTTAGTTCCAATTTTTATATACCAGTTAATCAAAACGTCTGTTTTAGAGAATATTTAATTAATTCACTCAAATAAATGTATTTCTTGTAAGGAATAGCTTTTTCAAGTTAATCGAAGAACGACTTTAGAAAATGTAAAAGATATAAAGAGGTAAAAAAAAACAATAACAGTATTGGGATAAAATAAACACAATTAAAAATCAAATTAAAATAAAGTTGAAAGCAAACCACTGATAAGAGTGCAGCTTCCCGAGAATAAAGCAAAAAAAAGTATCTATACCTTTTCTGGTAACAGATTCGCAACATCAATTGTTTATCCAGTAAGTCTATTAGTCTTTCAACCCCATTAATGACTTTTTCCTGTTCGCATTTTTAAACAACCCTTCTGCTGTCAAACGGAAAACAGGAGGCGGTCGACGTGCGTTTTTTTCACATCCACTCGACGTTCGGAACGCGCGCGAGCGAGTGAAAGAAAAAAAGGAAAACAGGACGACGAACGACCGTTCCAGTATTAGCGGGCACGGGCGACAGGCGCGGCGACGTGTAGCACAGAGAATGCTATATTTCAGACCGTGTTTTAATTAGTATGCCGGGGCGGCATTTTTTATACCTTTTTAGGAAAACCCGCGGGCCGCGATGAAGTAAAACACTAGTGGGGGATTAAACGAACTTTTTTTATTTACTGCGCGTTTTATTACACATGTAGATTTTTCAGTGGGAGTGACATTCCGTGAAAGGTTGAACGGACGAAAAATTCGGTTAACGGCTGTATAGTACTTTCATTATTTGTTTGGCGGCTGTTCACGAAATTTATTTTATTTTCACAGACAAATACAACCAATGTACTTTACATACAATAAACTCAGGCAATATTATATATATATATATATATATATATATATATATATATATATATATATATATATATATATATATAATAAAAAAAGACAAATAAAATGCGCAATTAAATACATACAGAGGGATACACGTACGGTTATTACAATCCTGTTTTGTAGTATTTTATTATATATATATATATATATATATATATATATATATATATATATATATATATATATATATATATATGTATGTATATATTAGGCGAGTGCAAAAGTTTTGGTGAATTTTATAATAGAAAAATAGACTTGAGTAATTTTATTAGAAAAAAATATCATTCGACCACTAAGAATTGCCATTGTTTTCTATTATCCTTCGCTAACATTCTGGCAACATTCATATGCATCTATCATAAAAGTTAACCGGTTTCTGGTCGAAAAACGATGAAACATAGTTTAAGTTTTGAAAAGAAGAGAATTTTCTATCGTTCAAAAACTGTTTTGTAACGATTAAAACAAGTGATAATCTTGTAGAGCAATATCAGGAGAATACGATGGGTATAATAGGAGATCCCAGTTTAGCTCTTTGAGCTTTCTCTGTGTTTGCATAGAATTGTAGGGTTTGGCGTTATCGTGATAAACGACAACTACCCCACGATTGGTCAAAACTGAACGCTTTTTCTCAATTGCTACACCTTCAAGTTGTCCAATTGTTGATAATATTTATCGGAATTGATAGTTTCGTCAATAGGGAGCAGCTCATAAAAGATTACATTCCACAATCCCACCGTACAGACAAGATAACCTTCCGAAAATACAAACCGTCCTTTAGTATAAGCCGACCGCGTTAATTCTTCTGTCTCCAGTCCGTTTACGTCCCACATTATCGTATTGGATCCATTTATTGTTTCCCATCACTAATCTATCCAGAAACTGATCGATTTATATACGGCCAAGCAAGGAATTGACCGTAGAGGCTCGATCCATTTTATTCTTTTCAGTCAGATCATGTGGCACACAAACATAGAGCTTTAAATTGTATCCAAATTTTCTTAAATGTACAAATGCGGTCAATCTATCAACGTTTAACCTCTCAGCAAACCTCTTGCGTTGAAATTCGTAGATTAGTATCCACTAAATTGGGTATAATCTCGTCATCAACGACAGAAAAAACGACCAGAGCGCGGCGGCTAATCTTCGAGGTTAAAATCACAGTGTTAAAATTTTGCGAACCATCTCTCTCACAGGTTAGAATTAACACAGCGCTCACTCCAAATGCATTACAAATGTTTTTCACGGTAGTGGAAATGCCTGTTCTCCGAAACTCGTACATTATAATTAAAGAGCAAACAGACTTTATCAATATTAATTTTCAATTTCACTACAAAATTACGAAATTAACCCAAATCAAACCAATTTCTGCTTAATATGACAGCTGAAAGCGCGATCTTTCCAACGGTATATATTACAACCAGGATATTTGTTGCCATATAAAACTGCATTAATGCGACGTCTATTAGAAACCCATCAAAACTTTGCACTCACTCAATAAATATATATATACACACACATATATATACACACATATATATATATATATATATATATATATATATATATATATTATTAACTATTGCATTGTGTCTGTACACAGATTTTTCGATATAGCATTAATGAATAACAATACGTTCTTAGTTTCTTCAGTAGAATTTTCTTCAGTCTATTAAATAAAGTACAAATATTTCTGCTTAAGAAACTAAGACGTTTCTTCTAGGACAAAATTCTGAAGCTTATTAAGCATTAGATCAAGTACAAACAAATTAGATGGGAGGATTGTATAAAAAAAATGCCCTTAATAAACATTCTGCATGCAGAAAGTTTTTTACTTTCTAAATATCTATTTACTGGATAACTAATTTTCCTATTTATTTATGTATTTGAAAATGCTACTTTTTATTTATTCAAACAGTTTATATTTATAGATATCTTTGTGTAAAATAACATTCAAATATTGACAATATGTAACAAAACTTTTTATTAAAAATTGCAAGTAATATTCCTTTCCATGTTTGATTAGGTTTAATTTTCGTAAAGCAATAGAGCAATATATTGAAATAACGTAAATTGAGAGAACACAAAGATATTTTCATATATATATATATATATATATATATATATATATATATATATATATACACATACATAATTAATACAAAATTCAATTAGAACACACTGAAATTATATGGATATTAAACCACCCCCTTTTGAATTTTAAACTGAAATAAAGAATTAATATTTTCAATTATTTCTCATCGCATTACCTACGCATATTATAAATGTTAATAATATATGGATACATAAATGAATATTAACGAAAGAACACTGCAAAAATTAATAACATCAAATTAATATTTCACAGTTTTATCATGTCACAAATCCCATAGTAGGGCATTATAAAACGAACTCAATAAATAATTACGATATACGTTTTAATATTATAATAATTAAAATTGTGTTTTAATTGATATTCATATATATTTATGTACATATACATACATATATGTGTATACATAAAAAAATAACATACATATGTGCTTAAACACAATTTTCTAGTATACAAGTTTGATTCATACCAGATAAGTACTGAAATATTATTATTGTTTTCTTTAAAGTAACACTTTTATATTCTATCAGTAAAATATTAAAAAAAAAAAAACAATAAATATTAATACTGTTTTTTTTTTGAAAAGAACTATACAAACAGCAAAGATATAATTTCCAAAAACAGATTAAAGGAATATCAAAAATTATTATTTTAATTAAAAATGGACAACACATCGAATACTATCCGATAGTTTAAGAAAGGCAATGGAAAAATCATTAAGTAATAAATTCTATTCTATATAATTCTAAGTCTTATCTACAAATCCAATTAAAGCAATTTGTTATTGGCTAGACACGCTATCCTCTAAATGACTATTGTCTAACAATTTTAAGAGAAAACAGAGAAATATTAATATGTTATAAAGAGTCCAGTAAATAATTGAATTATTTTTCTGTTTTAATTATACTGACTGTATATTTTTTTCCAGTAATACAATACTCAGAAAAATCGATTGAAAAAATAAGATTCGAAACCTTGACATAGCGGTCAAAATTCTACAATATTTAACGAGACATTGACATTTTAACAAGGGTATCGACGAAAATAGGATTTATCATGGATTTAGTCTACATGCACTCTAGAATTTTCTTCCCTTACATGTTTTCTAATTTCAATTTTCAAACAGATATTCCAGTGATTGCAATCCGGTTTTCAATCTAAAATCACCCCAGTATCTTCTTAGACACATAGACATTGCCAACATAATATCCATATCAAGATCAAGATTCGAACTACATACAAGAATACAAGCTTGTAAAAAGCTTTGACTGTATGATGGCTATCTTGTGCTATTTTCTTCCCTTCTATTTCTTTTCTAACAAATTATCACTATATACTTTTATCACCTACAGTGTCATCATTGGATACCATATATTTCGTTTATGATTATTTATAAATATACTCTATTAGATTGTTAAAACAGTAAAAAGAGCAAACTTTTATTAGAACAGATAATAAAAATCATATCCTAATTGAAATATTCTTTCGATATTTATTTTATAACTGTTTAGATGAATACAATAAAAAATGGAAATAAAATGAATTATTTATTATAAAATTAATATATTCAAAAAAATACTTAAATAAAAAATTAATTCACATTTTGTCGGCACGAAGAAAAGTATTTCTGATGATTTAACATTTAATTATCAATTCCTTTTCGATATTCTTCTTGATAATTACTTTCTATTCATTAAAAAACAAAAAGGGCTTAATAAAAAAGAATAGACATACAAAAAAAAATTCCCTACACATTTAAATAATCAAATCGTACTACAATCAGTCTAAAAGGTACACCTCGTATCATCATATCTTAAATTCACACTTTTTATTCTTATTTACATCGGAAAGAAATCCTCGTAGCACCAACCAATTCTTCTCTAACAAAACTTTTTAATTTTTTAACTGGAAATCAGTAAAAAAGTGTATATATTCGTCTTTGTTGTAAACACTGCACATCTCTATCGCACATGTTTTCATTCAAACGAAATGGGGAGAAAAAAGCGACACGAAGTCGGCAAATTAATTAAATAATCACTCGGTGGCATTTTCGAAAGGTAAAAAAGTCTTTTTTCCATCAGACCATTAACGACGTAATTGAATAGAGACGTTGGCTTTTAAAACCAATTTTCAGTATGCTCTTGGCTTTTATAGATTCTATATATACTTATATATATATATATATATATATATATATATATATATATATATATATGTAATTTCATTCATTACTACAAAGTTAATGGTTCAATAATTGGATTTTTAATTTTCAACCTTTTACATTTTTAAATCTTATGTTTTTATACCTATTTTGTACACAAACTGTGAAAATTTAATAATTTTCTGATCGATTTATTTTTCATTGAAATTTTCATTTAAACAAATAAATAAGAATATAGTTTGATATTAAATTGCACAGTTATACAGGATGTTTTAAAGATAGGCTCACAACTTTGATTGATTGTTATTAAATTTTTAAAATAGTTTCGGTCGTATTTTTAATTTTGTAAATTTTAAAATAGAATCATAGAATTTAAATGTATAACGTGATATTAAAAAAAAAACATCATATGAAAAAATATGATTTATAAAGTATTGTAATGTCACATACACTCTTTAAATATTTATATATTGCAGCTTATAAATAAGTATATTCTACGAATTGCATAACCATAAAAGTTTTATTGAGTTTGCGCCAGACGAATATAAACTAGAAGGTGGATCGGATGTTTCTGAATAGTTAAAAATTTGTCATATTATAGTTAAATATATACACACACATACAGTGCGTGACGAGACATAAATCGATTCAGTCTGGCTTTGACTACCATTTTTAAAATTTGAGGACTACTAACTTGAAATTTATTTTATTATAAAATGATCAATCTGGTACATAAGTCATTGATTATAAAGACATGTTTTTTTAAATAAATTCAGGAATCAGTTCAAACTAATCACCATTTTAGTTTATATTAATTTTGGAAAGAAGAGAAAGTAAATTTTAATCTAAAAAAGATCCGCATCAAAACAATTTTAAATCATGAAATTATTAAAGGTTTTTTTGAATTTTTTCTCGACTGAAAAGCATCCATAATTTATATATTAAATACATATTTGATAAGGGATGAAATATACATGTACACACACACACACACATATATATATATATATATATAAACCACTGTTTGAGGCATTTTTTACCATTTTATAATTATGTTTAAATAAATAATATTTTATCCGTTGAAAGCTTCAAGTAAAATTCACATGAGAGATTTTGATAATCATAAAAAATCGCAATTAGATATTTTTGCTTTCACAGATGAATTTTTCAGTCTTTCCACAAACCACACAAAAATGTAGAGTTCAAAACTGTTCAATAGCTGATTAAAGATCATCTTTACTGTTTCTTACATGCATTAAGATGCCAGTACCACCATTCCATAGTTTTAAAATACAGAAAAATTCAACTTCATTTTTAACTTATTGAAAAATGCACATTTTCCAAAAAAAAAACACTTTAAAGTTATTTTGTGAAAGTAAATTAAACCACAGTTCCAGAACTATATACTGACCGTCAGGCCCGTTTTACAGAATTCGATATGGCTTCTTAATAAGTTACTATTTAATTGAATTAAATAATTTTGATAAAACGTCTAATTGAATTTCAGAGTTAAATTTTCACTTGTCCAAAAATCTAACATAAGCTTTCTTTTCTCAATATTGAATAAAAATATTAGTCAGAGTAAATTTATAGGAATTTAGAAAGTGAAGTGATCTTGGATAAAAGTAAATTTAGCCACTGTTCCGAAAAGTGAAACTGACGAAGTGAATATTAAACCGTTTTACAATACAAATTCTTGATAAATCTTGAATATAAAAATTTTTTTTTAAAACTTTCATCAAATCACGAGTGTGCATATATTAAATATAAAAATTGATTCGGTGCCTTAAATTGAATCAATCATAACTCAAATAAAAACGTTTCCTCGCCCTTTTCAAATTTTAAAGTGCCAACGTTAACATTTAAAAATACTACACATCTTGGCCAAGCAGTTTGCATAACCTCACAAAACAGTAGTGAACGCAATTACATCAGAAATGTAGTATAGAAGACATTGCACAATTTTTTCATTCCAGTTGAAAAAAATACTGCCAAAGCCGATGAAATCATTTCTTCAGCTTTATAAGTAGGAGATGTATTTTAGAAAACATGTAAGAAGTGGAAGAGATCTGAAAAAATATTATTTCACTGACTCAAACGCGCCATCTTTTTCTCGATAAGGGATTCGTTAGTTACTCGACTGATAGAGCAAAGTTATACAAAATAATGGAGGATATTTTGAGGATTGAAATGTACTCTATTTTTCAACAAACATTTTCATTTTCTATAAAAAAGGCACCAAATTAATTTGTACATATAAATATTATATATATATATATATATTCTAACATATCAAAATATAATAAAAAATAGATTTTCCTATACGGCCTACAATATTTTTTATTTCAAAAGATGCAGTTTATTATACAAAATATATATTAAATACAAAATTCATATATATATATATATATATATATATATATATATATATACATACATACATACATACATATATATATATAAAGTTGAAATACTTTGAAAACGAATAGCAAATTCATAATTTTATATTTCCTTTCATATATTTTCCAGACGTAAACATATATATTACTATCCTATAGAAAACGTTGAAATAATCTCGGCGTCGGTTGGTATCAAAGCCCAAACTTGAAATCAGTAATCATGTAGTAAATCTCAACACATACAAACATTCATATATAGATAGATAGATAAATATATATATATATATATATATATATATATATACAAGGACGTTTGGTTACAACTTGTATCTACATGAAACATAAAAAATAGTTTCTGAACTTGACACTTGAAAAAAAACATCTCGTCTAGTTGTAAGTTCAAAATGATAAAATAACTCTTTGAAAATTATTTGGAATACGAGACTCATTTTTTGCACCATTAATTTGTGTATTGTAAATAAACGTATGAAAAGGATAGATACAAAAACAAATCAACTTAAAGCATCAATACTGTACAAGAATTGAAATACATACATATATATATATATATATATATATATATATATATATATATATATATAAATGTATAAGACTTCAACTTCATAAAAGACGTGTTTAATTCCGCCTGAACGGATCAAGATATTTTTTTCAGACGACGGACTTTTTATGAAGGAACGCAAAAAATAAAAATAAACCGAACGGATAACCGACGACTATACAGAGAAAAGTAGAAAAATACAGGGACGTATCTTAAATCGTAAGGTAAAACAAAACAACGTACTTTTATATATTAAGTGTAAACATTAATTCAGTGCTTTTAGATTGAATCAATCATAACTGTTTTAAATTAAAATATTTTCTCGTCGGTCCATGATTTTGCAGTGACAACCTTAACATTTAAAAACACTATATATCTTAGCCAAAGAGATGACATAACCTCACAAAATGGTCGTGAACAGGATGACGTCCGAAAACTGCATACTTTTCGCATTCCAGTTGAAAAAAATGGTGCCGAAGCCGCGAGAATGACTTGCTCAGCTTTAGGAGAACGTATTGTGATGCATTAAATAAGGAAATGCTAAAACAGTGAAAGAGATCCGAAAATGTATTAAGATTTCATTGACTCAAAGCAGTCATCTTTTTCGACAAGGGTTCGTCAGTTGCTCGAAAGATAGAATAAAGTTCTATAAAAGAATAGATGATGTTTTGAGGATTGAAATGTATTCCATTTTTCTATAAATATTTATTTTCTATAAGAAAAGCACCGACTTAATTTATACACCTATTGACTTAATTGTAAGTAAATGTTATTTTTCAATACTGGAGCTATTTACATAAATAAATTAACACAATATTTCTTTGAATGAAAACATCAAGGCAGTTTTTTTTATTAAAAGATTGTTTATTTGGAAGATACAGTTGCAATCAGATATTTTTATTAATACAACATTATCGTTACTACAAATGATGTTAAAAGGTATCGTTGGGTGTAAATTGAATTCATAATAGGACTGCATACTGTAAAGCTAGTTAGTAAATTACAATTTTATTAAACTAAAACTTAGTTCAAACAATTTATAGTGACAAATTGCAAGAAAGTCTTGGTTTTAAATAACTGTAATCTTTACCGATAGTTACTTAAGAATAATTATTAATAAACAATAAATCAAATATTTGTTTTAAACTGTTGATGTATTTAAATGTTCCAAAAAAGAACTTCATTAAATATAAAACATTTTTTTAGAGAAAACCAGCAATTAATGGATTCTCTAAAATAAAACATAACCTTAAGTATGTGCATATTTTCAAGTTGGATTTTTTTTCTTTAGATGATTTACAAAATGTTGTGAAAGGAAATATACAGATTTAAAAAAATATTTAAGTAGAATAAATAGTTTTTTTTTTCAGAAAAAGTAAATATATTGGACATGTGTATATGTATGTATCAGGTGAACAAGAACAGGTAACAAATTTCAAAAGAACAAAGTATCAAGTTTATCTATTAGTTCGTTAATCACAATAATCCAGATTCTTCTCGTGTCAAAACTTCGAGATTGACCCTTGTTCAGTGCAGAGGACATAGATAAATGAACTAAGACCGGCACTGCAACACCACCACCATACACTTTCAGTACAGACGTCGAAACCAAACGGTTTCGCAAAAGGCAGAAGAGGGGCATCGACGCGTGACTATAAAATGATGCGTGGGTGGACAAAGAAAGAGTGGTCTGGTTGCGAAGGAAACCACCGTCAACCGAAGAAAAACACGTACCTTCCTTCGCCACTACTTTTGCTCCTTGAAGATTTCCATCTTATTTACTTCTAACGGTGGAAAAAAATCTCAAGCTTTTTTTCATCTATGCGTTATAGTCGTCGTAGGTTCTCAAAAAAAATTTTTTCGGCTACGTCGAGATGCTCGAGAAGTGTATCGGAGGATTTTTCCGCATCTCATATCTCTTATGCCGGTTTCTGATTTTCATGAGGATTGGATTCTTAACAACACATACATATATATAATAAAGAGAGAGGGAGATAGATATAAATATATTTATAAATCTATCTTAAAAATTGCATAAAATATAACATGCAAAAGAACACATGCCAAGGAAGAAATTATATAATCATACCTAATAGTATTTTTATAAGTATTAGGTTGATAACAAAATAATTGCGATTTTTGTTTTCTGATTTCGAACCTTATTTTTTCAATAAAAGTGTCATTTCATCGTGTTCATGTTAATATATTGGGTAAAGTGTATTTTTAGATCTGTATTTTGACAACATCAACTTTGGTTTTATTATTAACTTTGCTTCAAATTGGGCTCTTGAATTAAAGATGGAAAAAAGCAAAAATGTTATTAATTTATTACTCTTAGACCGAACGAATTTTCAACCTCTGGGAAAAAAATTGAAAACCATACCTAGACCTAGATTATAAAATAATAGAAAATATGTTTGGAAGTCAATATGTTAACGTATTTATTTAAAAATAAATTCTAAAAATCATAATTTTGCCAGGAAAAATTTAAAAAATCAAATTGTTTAGTTAAAAAATATATAAAAAGTTGACACTATTTTAATTTTTTTATTTTCAGTTTATCATCTTTGATATACATTACGGTAAATGATAAAATCAGCTTACAATCCAATTCAAATTTAAATATTTAAAAATACGATTAAAAAATTTATCATTTATTAAATTTAAGAATTTGTTATCAAGAAGAATATTAACCACAAAAGACCACAAAAAATGAGAAGAAAATTCCTTGTAATATGAAATATTTTAGAAGAATACTAATAATACCATTACCTTAGCTTCAAATGAAGAACTCTTGAAGATGTTCCAAGAAACATAAATAAAAAAATAAGGAAAAAAAAACAGTAATTTGTTTAAATCCATAATCTGGAGAGTTATTTAATATTTAAGTTTGTATTTCTTTCTATGATTTTTTTAAACTATAACTCATTAAATATATTCGATAGATTTTTTTCTTTTAAAGATGATAAAAAACAATTCAAAAACTGTAGAGTTACAACGCAAACGATTCTATTAAAAAGTTAAATTGCTTTTCTTGATTTTTCAAGTATATATGTTTTTAAATTTCAGTATTTTATATAAAAAAAATGTTAAAAAAAATTTACAGATTTAAAATCTGTTGAAATAACATAAATCATATTTTCAATTGGCCAATGATCAATCTTCAAATACGATTCGATTAAAAAACCGCAAAATTTTTATTTAAGAAAATATACAAAATTCCAAATATCATATATAACCTTTTGTGTATGACTGGGATTGGTACTTGGATATATTAAGAATCCTGGTCGATTCACAGTGATTCGAAACCTCTCAACAACGTTCAACGCACAAAACCGAAGAGCAAGAATGTTCAATACAGCTCCATCTTCACGCTGTCGATGCTGCACATCTTCAGCATATACTAGAGAATCTCTTTCATCCACGGCCAACAACGAATTCGACGGTGCTTGTGCTCCAGGCTCAATTGAATTCTGAAGAGGTGTGAGGATCATGGCAGAAATGGATTTGCTGCGTGTGTCCCACCCTCTTATACATTCTGTTTACCCCTGCACACTTGTCGAATCGAAACCGATTGCCGTTAATATAATTGAAATGCACTACAATGTCCGAAAAACAAAGGAGACATATGCGTTTATACTTTGAAAATAATTGACTACATCACAAAAAAGACACCCACACAAATAAATATACTTATTACGAGTATAGTCAACAGTTATTTAATTTCGCTGGATTTAAAAATTATTTTATATTTGTATACTGAATATTTTTTGAAGGGAAAATATAGATTTTTCTATAAATATTAAGATTAATTGATATATATATATATATATATATATATATAGAGAGAGAGAGAGAGAGAGAGAGAGATATTTTTTGATTATAAAAAAGCATACTTAACAAACACATTTTTTCTACTTTATTTAAATAATAAAATCAAAAACAGTAATTCCCAAAAAAAATCTTTTCTAAAAGATAAAAAGATTTTATATAAAACTAATTTTTAAATTAACAGTTATTTTTTAAAATAAACAGTTTTAGTACAGAACGCCTTCAATTTTATTTTTCATATAATAAAACACTGACATCATCTGACATGAATAACTTGTACACTCAATATTTTTTATCAGATTGTTTGAATGTTCAAAACCATACTTTTAAAAATAACATTACAAAAAATTAACAGATGTTTAATAAGTTGTGAAAAAAAATAATAAAAACTGGTCTCTAGATAAAACATTTCACTTCAACTTTCTCAGTTTTGTTAAAATCTAATATTAAAATTTTTAGTAAATATACTGACCTATTGAACTGTTTTGATTTTGAAATATTTTAAAGTTATTTTAAATATAAATATAAAAACATTTTCTATTCATTCCAAAAAGAAATATTTTTTTTGTAAATACAAAACAATGAAATGGCGGAAATATAATACAAATTAATAATTTAATTACAAGTAATAATTTTATTTTTTCAATTTACCATTATTAACTATTATTTATTGATGAAATATGTTAAAAAAATATAAATTCAATAAAAATATTTACATTTATTATCATCATTCATGAAATCATGAATACTTTTAGATTCTTTCTTGTTTTTCTTTTAACATTTTCAAACAATTTCTTATAATGTTATTCCTGTGATCTTGTTAATATATATATACTTGCTCTTGATCCTTTCAGATCACTGAATTTTTTTCATTTAGTAGGATCGCTTGCTAAAAGCAACAGTAAAAGATAGCAACTCAAACAATCCAAAAAAAAACTTCACCAATAAATTATAAGATTTAAAAATAATTAGTTCTAAGAAATGAAAATACAAGTTTAACCAAAAAATCAGAAAGTATATGGTAATAATTTTTCAAAATTAACAAAATATATAACGACATAATTTCATAATTTAAAAAAAGAAGATATCATTTATAATTTTTTTAATTTAAGAGAACACAATTTATTCATGTAACAAGAAAGAATTAATTGTAATTTGTTTCATATCCGTGTACCTGAATTTTAAATTATGTTTCTTGTCCTTGAGATCACTATTTAAAAATGTTCTATAACTGGTTTATTGGTATCTTTACAAAGCTACTAAGGTAGATACAGTATCTATCTGAAAATGTAGAGACAAAACCGGTTGTAGAAAATACTCATAGTAATCTCAAGGATTAGAAAGAGATAGATGTTTATAAATTTAAAAGATAAATACTGACTCAAAAAAGGAGCAATAAACCTTAGAGAATTATATACTACGCTGTATCAGAATGCATTTAATAACCTAAAGGTTACATTTCTTGTAATAATTATGATATTGCAAGTTTTCTATTTTTAAAAATAATTTTAGGATTCTGTAATATATGATAAAATATAAAAAGATTTCAAGACAATCAAGAAACAATCTACTAAAATATTAAAATCTTTAAATAATAAAATATACTCGCTTTAAACAAAACTAACCAAATATTAATAAAACAAGAAAGGCAATTATTTAAAACTTGTGAGTGGAAACGAGAAAGTAATATTATTTTTTCAATTTTTCCAAATAGCACATTATAATATTTGTTGAAAATATTTGATATATGTATATATATATATATATATATATATATATATATATATATATATATATTTAAGGGAGACATCAAACCTGTTTAAAACTAAATCCCAGGAAAGTAATGCTACGTATATTGAACAATAAAAAACCGACACCCTCTTTTTACACCATCAGTATGATATAAAAAAAACATCACGAAATATAAGATTCAACCACCCAATCATATGAAAAACGAACACAAATATATACAAACGTATACACGCACATGCGTGCACCTATGAAACACCAGCATGAACCTACGACTAGGAAAAAAGAAAAGAGGAAAATCAAACAGACATATTTTGAAAGTCCGTCCGTAACTTTATGTATATATTTTTTCACTCCCCAACATAAACCGCAGACGGATGAGTGAGGAGACGTCGTGGAGGAACGTGTGTCAAACACACACATTCGAAAAGCAATCTCAATACAAAAAAAAACTTTATTGGCATGTAATTTATCTCAACGTCTGAACTATCGTTTGCTTTGTTTGTATGTGTGTGCGTATGTGCATGTACATACATACGTGTAAGTTGGAAGTATGCGTACGTGGAACTCCCATCCTACGGGCTACTGAAATCTTCACTCTCATACTTGTTCACCCGTTAAACCTCCCACTCAACATCTCCCTTCCACCACCACTACCATGCTTGAAACGATTTCAACAAGGCAAATACCACGCTGCTTTGCCTTTGCTACGTGAACATGTAAACCAACGATGTAGCCAATGTCACACGACGGGAATACTTAATGTCGCCACCACTGTGTTCTCGACTTTATTTATTTATTCGGGGCTTAAGGGCGTCAAAGTCTATTAGCGCTTGCACACACATGTTGAATTTATATCCATGATCAAAAAAGTCTCACATATTAACGATACACTTTAAACGAAACACTTTCAAGTGTTTAAAAGTAGAGTAAATATTAAATCAAACATATAAATAAAGACTCATAATTTAAAGCAAGAAAATATCATTAAACTGTAATTAAGAAAACATTACCATATATAATACAATTATTAATAAAATGAGAAAATTATAAAGATAATTATGTCACAATACAATTCTGACACTGACTAAATTAACTTTCGCAAATGAAATCATTTTCCACCCCACAATCACAAAGAAATATAATGAAAAATTATTACTAATGTCCAAAAACAATCATTAATCATTTATTGAAGTTTATTGATCAGAAATTTATTTTATGATTTGTGAGATAAGAATAAAATTCATTTGTGAAACTGAATTTAGCCACACTGTCAAAACTGGATTATAATACGATATAAATGTTGTTTCAACAACTGAATTGTTGACATTTTAAATATTATCAGAACCACATACAGAAAAAGCTTATACAGAATTTTTTCTGTCCTTTACTGCACTGAGGAATATAGCATTATCATTTAAATGAGCACAAAAAGCTAACAAGAAAAATGATTTATTGAACATTTTTGATCAGAATTTCTTTCTGAACAATGGGGGTAAAGAAAAATTCATTTGTGGAAGTAAAAATATTTTTCTAATACAGAAAATCCAACTGTACGAATTTATATAACGATTTATCTTTTAGCTATCACCAAATTCGGATTTTAAATAATTTAAAAAAATCCAAAGAAAAAAGAAATCGTTCTCAAGTAAAAAAAGCATTCCAGATTACAGAACCTTGGTTAAAATTAATAATTTACATACACTTTTCAGAATTCTCTTAATTTTAAATTCATAACACTTTTTCCAATCAATAAGAAGAAAATAGATCTTTGATTCTCATCTTATAATTTGTTTTTATGCAATGTGTGTGTGTATTTATTTATGATTTCTTTTTATATTTCACGTGTACAGAATATATAAATATTTGGTTTATAATCGAAAAAAATATATCATTTATATATACTCAAAATTGAAAAGAGAATGAATTTTTTTTTAATTTTCTTATATTCCATTCAAAAAAAAAACCCCTACTATATGTAATCAAAGTTATATATATACTATAAGTTCATAAAGAAAAGAAATCGTATCTCTTCTTCTCCGAAATAAAACCGAATTTTCAGAAATCAGCGTCGTCCCCTCACACTAACCATACCACACGAAAAGTAAAGAAGAGTGTAGAAAGAAAAAAAAGTATTGGAAAATGTCACATATCCCCAATGCACAGGAATTCATGGCGTTGTCAAAAATCTTTGACTTATGACTCCAGCAAGAGAGCTGGGGTGCATACAGATCTCCAGTTTCAAACGTTAGTTTCCCTACATTAAACATGTGCCACGTGTGGTCCGCATGTGTGGGACACACGAACGATTTCAAATAAAAATTCAGGTATTCCAAACATGCTCTCAATATCAAATGACCATTAGCATTTTCTTTTGTGCATATATCTCGTGGCTTTTGAATACTTAAGAATGAGTACATTCGAATCGGATTTGACGCACCGGATTTTTTTAAAACAGATTTCTTTGAAACTTAGTAGTGCTCACCCGTTAGAATAAAATACTTCTTTTTAAAACAGTATTACTCTGTCAAATTAACAGATATTTATACAAGTCATAATAATAATCATCATTACAAGTTGTAACGAAGCACATAAAATTATTTCCTTTGTAATATACATTACTCGTCCTTAAAAACTACACTAAAAATGAATGTTCAGAACAATTTCATTTACATCTAAGTATACACGTAATAAAAGCTCATAGGGACTTCAAATCGCGACATAGTATTGTGCATGGGGTGTGGACGCGCATTTAACTTACACACGCAGTCTCATACACACATACGCTCGCTTAGACTATTCACATATATTCCGTACAGGTAGTTAAGTTTAAAAGTTAATTTCCCGCGAAATTAAGCTGCCAAGCGGTTGCGAGCTTTTTGAATGAGGATGCGTGCATTCGGTATGTAAAGACCGCCTACCGACCGATGACTACAAACTACTACAGGCTTGGCTCATTGAGTGCTTCAACGTTTTTAAAAAACATATATCTTAGTGACTTTATAATATCGATACTATATTTTTTTAATAAAACCAGATGGCTCCGCCCTCTACACGCTAAGCTCGACAACCCCATAAGGGCTTCGCCCCTTCTATCTCTCGTAGTGTTAACAATTTTTAAATGAAAAATGAAAAAGATAGTGTAATGAAATTAATTTTTTGATTTTAAATGACGCTGTGAAAATAGAGAAAATAAAAAAAAAACTTATTGTAAAATCATTCTAAAACTTCTGTGGTCAGTATAGTAAAATTTTTAATGCCTTGCTACAAAAGGCTGGAAATTAGAATATAGTTTAAGAATAGAATGTAAGAAATAAATAAATATACATATATAATAAACTATAAGTGAATTATAATTAAAGTGTAGTAGAATAGCTAAGTTTTGTATGTATCACTATTAAATTGTTAGTGATTAAATCTGTAAAAGTAGTGTAAAATGTGAACATGTATACGAGATTAATAAAGTATGTATATCTCAATAAAGAATGTTATAATAATAATTATATATATATATATATATATATATATATATATATATATACATATATATATATATTCAGTGTTAAAGTGTGAACCAGAGAAACGAATTCTGCAACATGTCTGTTTGGAATTTGTACGAAAGTGAGAATGAAAGTCAAATGGGCTATTCGAGTGCGGGCACATTTTCCTGAACATATACCTTCTATTGGTAAAAATCAACACCCTGAAAAGAGATATCACGCGTGCTCAAAAAATAATATAAGAAGAAACGACTTGGCAGTGTAAAAAAATGTCAAATACTTCTACATTTACCAGAATGTTTTGAAAAGTTTCATACACTACAGGACTATTGAATTATTGTTTAATTTGTTATTTAATTATTCTTTATTAATTTTGGTTACTATTACTGAATTACAAAATTTAGCAATATATAAATATTCATTTCTTTGTTAATCTTACACAAATGTTAAGCTGAAAAATAAATAGTATTTTTTGGTCATATTGAATTTCAATACATTCATATGTCGAAGGGTTAAGATAAAATTTTCACACTGATTAATTATTGAAAACGATAAACAATCGAGTTATAAAACAGTTCTGACACTGACTTAATTCACTTTCAAAAAAATGAATTGTTTTTCCATCTAAAAAATCTTAAAACAAATTCTGACGGAAAATGTTATATAAATTATTTTTGATTATTGGTTATGCACATTTAGATAACGATGCCATCATATTCAGAACACCTGGGATAAAAAAAATAATTTATAGAAAAGAAATATTGGTCAAGCTCAACAGCTCTATTAATTTTTAAATTAATCGCGTATTTGTTATGAATTGGCATTATTAATAACTCAAAATAAAAAATATCTTCATTAAAACATTAAACTCAATTTGAGATTCCCTTTTTTAAATAATATATTTGAAAGATTAACAACAAAAATCATTTGTTCAAGTATTCATTTTTTTATTATAAGATTTTAGAAACTGGATCTCGTTTTATCTTTGTATAATGCATAAATCATTTTTTAATTGAACAAAAAAAAGCAGATAAACACCATAATATGAAATTATCAGCAATTTAAAATTTGAGACACTATATTTTTTTTCTTTATATAAAAATCTATAACGAGTTAGAAACATGTGGAAAGATATTTTCTTTGAATATAATTAGAATATAAAATAAAAAAAAAATAATTTAAGAAAACATGTATGTTCGTACTGCGAGTATGTGAAAATTTTACAAACGACAACGATCGTTTATTTCAAAAGACATTACATTTAGAACGAAGACAATGTTATTTGATAATTTTCTTTCATACGAAAACAAAAAAAGATACTAATTACACAGACAATTTTACGTTCCAGTCTTCTTACAAACAATGTAATTCTGTACACAAAGTTTTCTGAATTGTTTCTCCTTACTATAAAATGTACTCACATTCCTAAACGAGGAATGTGCAACAAGTCTTCCATAAATTTGTTTTGTAAACGAGTCTCTTACTAAATACAACAAATATATAAAAATATAAATTAACTATACAGTTTCCGTATAGAGTAAGAATACAACTGTATGGTTTTGATCATCGTTGATACGCCCGGTCCTGTCCGAATGGGCATACACATGCACACACATACACCTCCACACGGTGCGTACCGGCTACAGTCATTCGTCAGAGCAGCTTGCGCCACTATTTCACTCTCTTTAATATGGTAATTACCTAATTACGTTCAGCTACGATGTCTTTTCCGCAGCAGAAAGCAGCGGAACTTGTGTTGTTCTGCTAAGATTATAAATACTTCGTTTCTAGTTTGGACTATCCGTGTACTCGTTACCTATGTAAGCGTGTGTAAATGTGATTTTGTGTGACTAACTTCTTAATTACACGTTTCTCTCAGTAATTCTCAAAGTATAAGGGTGTAGATCTGTCTTCATTTTCTTGTGCAGAGTAATTAGCGAACTATCCCTAACTAGATAAGATGTTTGAAGAGAACGGTACGATAAAATATTAAAGGAAATTATGACACGTGGAGATTTTTTAACATCAATATTCTATTATTCAAGTCGAAAGATCGTTTGTGAATTTATATTCAATTGTTACATGTGAAAGGTACAATGTTTTCTTAAATGCCATTTACCTGACATACAAACATTTAACTATCAACACCGTAATAAATTTTTAACATTTAAAATCTGAGTTTGAAGTCAGATTTATTTTCTATATATTAGGTGTCAAATAATTCTGTGCCTTTAAATTGAACCAATCATAACTTTGTTTTAAATTAAAATATTTTTTTGATATTTTAAGAATTTTTGAGTCCCAACCTTGACATTTAAAAATCCTATATATTTTGGCTAAGCAGTTGACATTACCTCAAAAACTGAAGTGAACACGACGACGTCTGAAAAACAGCATTAGACATTAGATACTTTTTGCATTCCAATTAAAAAAAAAATACTGTCAAGGTCACATGAGTGATTTGTTCAACTTTGATGAAAATGGTTGTGATACTTAAAGCATGCAAAAAAAAATGCTAAAACAGTCGAAGAGGTCCGAAAATGCATTACGACTTCAACGACTCAAATCCGATATCTTTTTTTCGACAAGGGATTCGTCAGTTACAGATGGAGTAAAAAGCTATACAAAACAATGGGAGATATTTTGAAGATTGAAATTTAGTCTGTTTTTCCGTAAACATTTATTTTTTAGATTTTTTTTTTTAAAAAACAATAAAACCAAAGAAGGTGTCATTTTCAAGCACAAATTAAAGTTTTGTTAAGAATCGTTAAAAATTGAGAAAAAAACCGACGATAAAAGCACTATCAATTAACACAAGATCCTCTTCGGATGATTTCGAACAAAATCATTTTATAGATATAATCATTTAAAATAAATCACATGATAAACTAGCACAATACTCAGTAATGATCAATTAGTGAGACCAATTAAAATCATATTGAACTGTAGCCAATTGAAATCATATTGAACTGTACAAGTGTTTTAATGAAAACAAGACACACACAACTCAATTAGTAAAGTGATTAATTGAATCAATATGACCAAGACGATTTGACGAAATATAACATAGTACTGATTTTTTATTTTAAAAAAAGGTAAATAAAATTAGGCCATTTTTGTACGAGTGACAAAAAAAGGAATTATTTAAAACAATCAACAATACCCTGATCGATAATCAACGTCAAGACAGAGTAGTAAAATATCAAAATTAAATACCCAGCTCTAGAAGACAGAATTTTTGTCTAACCGTTTATTGCCATACAGTATTTTTTATGAAATTAATAGAAAAACAACAAAATGAATCTCAAATAAATAATTAAGATTGTCCATTAAAAAATAAAAAAAAGCATGCCTCATTAAAGCCAGTGTCATAAAATCTTCGACATCTTTATCATTTTTTTGGATATTTTATGTTTTTCTATGATGATTGCATTTTGTATAATATTTACGAAATTAATTCAACAACTACTTGTCACAAACATTTAAAGAAAATATAAGAAAAAACACATGTTAAAATTATAAATAAGGAAAGATTTGTCTAAATAATGTTTTTGTAAGCAGGATTACAGCTTAACACAAATTGAATTCATAATTGCTGTAAAAAAATTAAATACAATTTTATGAAACTGTGACTAAATTTACTCCCATAAATGGACTTTCACCTTCTCTCCAGACAAGTTTGTGAGATCAAAAGGATTAATAATTATTATAACTGCGATAATTTCTCATCTCCTTGATAATTTCCTTTCTATTTATTATTTATCCACAAACAGCAAAATATATTTAAAAAAAACTAATTTTGATGACATCATGTTTATTCGTATCTTATTATTATTACTTTGATGGCATCACTATTCAAATAAACAATTATTGATCATTTTAATCGAAAAAAGTTTTCGTTTGATTTATGAAGTAAAATTTAATTTTTAAAAGATAAATAGAAATGCTAACCAATATATCATATTAATCTCCCTTTCAACAATTAAATAATTTATATTTCTCCACAACAAAGCCTGACTTCTTATTTCATAAATGTAAGTTGTTTTACTAAACATACAAATACATATTTGATTAAATAAAACATTAACCAAGAAAAAATTAAGAAGTTAGCGGTATGCAAAATCTTCAATATTTTAAAATAAAATAAATAAATTTTGTAACTCGTCATCAATAATTTAAATTAATAAATCCAGTTTTTATCTAAACCAGAATAATGTAAAATATTGATAAAATTTAAGGTACTATGCAGGACAACTTAGAGTAATAAGAACAGTATGAATATATGCGGATGGATATATATATATATATATATATAAAATTATTTTTTATAATCGTATGACTGAACTTCATTCCTACATGTTATTTTTTTTATAAAACATGAATTATTAAATGTATTATTTAAATTTCATTTAAATAAAGAAATTATTCACAATGCTATATCATTATACTTGAAGTTATTCGTTACTTACTATTTTGTTAAAAATAATGTTCGAGTTGCCGGTAGGCGAGGTGAAAAAATCTCCGACTGCAAAGGGCTAACATTTTATTTTGTGTTAATTTTTATAAACTTTTCCAATAAAAATTTTACGGCTTACACTTTACACGGATTATTTGTGTGTACAATTTGTTAATTTCTGTCATTCATTAGGAGGGACGAGCGGGCGACGAAACCACTCCCCGGGGGTTGGTGACTGCAGTGAATAGGGGCGAAGCCCCCTAGTATTTTATTAAATACTCTATAAGAATATATATTTAAAATACCTGTTTCTACCAATTATAACTGTGTATACTTAATTATAATATGTGAAAAGAAAGAATAATAAAATATTTCTTCTGTAATACTTTTAAATAAAACTGAATATTTAAAAATAAATTACATAGTTTAACTTATTCTAAAATGAAATCATAAACGATTCTTTATTACAACTAACTCAAAACTGATGACACTTTCAAACTACTGCACACGAGTTCTGTTAATCAATACTGTACACAGTGAAATCGTCAATAAAGCAATATATAGCCACATTTGCATTGTAATGAGTCAGGTGTGTGTTTAGATACAAACATGTGAATAATTAAAAACTTAATTTGTTTATTTTTATAAGGTAATAAAAATAATATAATTATATAAACACATATTATTAAAATGATAATATCTTCTTGAAATCAATCAAAAAATTCAAACACGTATTGATAAAGATACACAACTCATACGTTCACACCTGGAAAATTGATAAATACAGTATGACATCACTTGTATGATTACGGTTCTTGCCGGTGAGATATATTAACACACGCCCGACATAAAATATGCATAGACTACTAGTTAGGTGTGTGCATATGTTAACATAAATATATATGTCAATGTCTTCGCAGATCTCGATGCAAGGTTGTCAAAGAATGACGAGGGGAAACGTAGACAGGTCTTTACTGCCTACTCTTCAATAATTGAATAAATTATCGTCGATGTTTGTCGGATTACAAATAAATTTATATTTATGAATCGAGAAATTCGTATTGATTTCACTTGACAACTTTCCAAATATAAATTAGTAAATTACTAAAATACACTTTTTTTTTAATTCACGTTTATTTTTTAACCTGGTTTTAATAATTTGTATAGTTTCTACAGAAATGGAATTTTAGGTAATGAAACTAAATATTAAAATAAATAAAGAAATAATAGCAATCAAACCAGCTTAACTATAGTTCATTTAAACTGCATATTTTGATCACCGTGCATAAACAGATTTCTTTAATAACAATAAAATCAGAATTAATGTTTTGTCCAAAGAAGAAAACAGTAGATATTAAATATACTTTAATATCAGCCTTTTTAGCAGAAATGAATATCAGTACCATATAATTTTCAGGAAAAATACAGCAACAAGACTAGTGAACCCTTACCTAATTAAAAAAATGATCGATTAATTGCAATACAGTTCTGGTACTAAGACTAAAATCACTTTCATATGTGAATTATATTCACACCCCAAAAATCAAAAAAATATTTCTGATCAAAAATGTTCAATAAATAATTGATATTTTTTTATTCTTATTTGTATACATTTTGATAGCAACACCGCCATCCTCAGAACGCTAGGATACAGAAAAAGTTCATTTTTCTCTACGTTCGAAATCGTTACAATATATATGATAAAAGAAAAGATTAAATTTGGATGAAAACTTTCAATACATCCAGAACGCACATCTTCAGAGTATCACCTATTTCAACCCTTACAATACTTTTTATTTAACAAGAATACTGCGCAATTCAATTGTCACTGTGGCGAAATTCGGATTCACAAACATTTTTTTAGCTACATCAATAATTCGAACACTGGATAAATTTCCTTTCACAAATGGATTTTTTTCATTTCTTAAATTTTTCTATACTTTGACGCTCTGAAGGTGATGATATTGCCATCGAAATGCGCATAAGCAATGATCAATAATGATTTATTGCATATTTTTAATCAAAAAAATAGCTGTGTGATTTGTGGAATTAGAAATGAATTAATTTGTAAAATTATTACACCAAAAAATTAATTCGATGCCTTTCAATTGAATCAATCATAACTCTGTTTTAAATTAAAATATTTTCTCGTTATTTTAGGTTTTTGAACTTCCAACCTTAATATTTAAAAACAATACATATCTTGGCCAAGCATTTGACCCAATCTCACAAAACAGTAGTGATCACGATGGCGTTCGAAAATCAGCATATTAATCATTGCATACTTTTCGTTAGTCATCCAGTAGTTCTAGACTCCTTAAAACAGCTAGGAAAATCAAAAAAGAAAAAAATGTATATGAATTTGAAGATCATAAACCGCAATTATTTTTCTACCAACCTAATAAAAGAAATTATTATGAATAAACTATTTTGGATTTATAGTTTTTCGTGTTTTTTCTTGGTGAATTCTTTTGATTTTTGACTCCGACTCTCAGATTTCCTGAGGCTGCTCGGACACCTACGGTTCAGCGCTACGCAGTTTGAAGAATACTGGATTTAGTTTGCAATCAATGATGTCATCAAAATTGCTTATGACCTCAGACGTGACTGAGTTAAATGGCAAAGTATTCATGTTACATTCAAGGTGATGTTTAACTTCAAAGGGTTAATCTCTTATTTACTAGTTGACTTTTCAAACCTTTGATTGTAATATTTGTATTTATATATATATATATATATATATATATATATATATATATATATATATATATATATATATATATATATATATATATATATAGGTATGTATAAACATATGAAAAGAAATAGAAGTTAAAAATAAATCAATCCATTTTTCATTTGCAATATATATGACCGTCGTTTCGTTCAAAGAAAGAATGAATATTGGAAAAATTCGTGTCGGACGCGTTAAAAGAAACGCAGTAGTTTCCTCTAGACAAGTTAGGAAATAGACACTGAGGAATATTTAAAAAAACGCATGCACATTCACACACATACACATATGTATATGTGTGTATTATACACAGTGTCCCCGATGGCACGACAGTAAAACCGTTCCGAACGCGTGGGTAGCGCGTTATCTTGTGTTTCTGCGTTTTAAATCCGCATTGGGGAAGCCTGCACAGCAGAGATATAAAATATTCCTACAATATCCGCATTTATATATACGCACATGACGTATGGAAACATGCGTATATATTGTGTCGCGTTTTTCCATACAGAACACAACTGTGATTATCGAAAAAAAATCGTACATACAATAACATTGTTTTCGTACATACATTATGTTATAAATAACGTTTTTTCTTATGAAATAACGGGAATCATTACAGTAGTGTACTTTTTTTACATTTTAGTTGAAATATGGCAGTGGGCGAATAACAACGGCGACCTGTTATTGATTTAAATGTCACTTGTTCGAATTTAAGCTTATTATAAATTTTCATCGAGAAAATGACAGGTTCCCTGACAGGAGAAAATAATAAGCTTGAACTTTAGTATGATGAAATATCTATAATTAAAAAAAAACTAGTAAGAGTAAACAAAAAAAATAATTCAATGTGTCATGGATTAAAATATATGAAATTTGAGCAAAATAAAAATTATATTTTACAGAATATTCAATATTTTTATATATAAACATCTATGATTTTTTTTCAAAAAAAAAGTATTTTGATGACTGAACAATTTTCATATTTTTTTTAAAAAAAAGAAAGAATTTTATGAAATAAATATAAGGAAAATCCGAAAATAATCAACTATCAATTATTAAACATTTTTAATCAGAAAAAAATGTGTGGTTTGAAAAATAAGTGAAAATTTATTTCTAAAAAAATATACTTTTTACAGTCCCATTCTGGTACTGTAATTGGATTCTTTAATTAATAAATGACAATGTGCTAATCGGAAATTTTGATTATTATTCACATAAATTAATAAAACATGTTAAAATTGAATGATTAATACTTGTAATACGGTCATACCATTGTGTCTAAATTCACTTTCATAAAAGACAGCTTTTCTTATCCCACAAATGATAAAAAAAAATCCGATTAAAAATGATCTCTTAATCATATCGATCAGAAAAACCAAAGTTGTCTACATTAGCGCTCTAAGAATGTTGGTATCACCATCAAAATACACATTAGCAACAATCAAAAATAAGCAAAAATTATGTACTGACCATTTTTGATCAGAAAAAATGTTTTGTATTCTATGGGATGAGAAAATTAATTTATGAGATGATAAAAAAAAGAAAAAATTGAATTAAAAACTACATATTTTTAACTAGTGTATGTATATATATATATATAAGCTGATATAACTTAGGCTTTCGCACGAAAGTATTTAAAAAAAAATAAAAATTAAAAAAAACATGTTATTTCCGCTTTAGTATTTTAGTTCAATTGTATTTTAGTTCTGAATTGAACTAATTTTAAATAAAAGAAAGCATGACTTTTCTTGACTCCTGCGCCCATTGTAATACTTCCATGTGGAATCCTAAATTAAATCACCCCATACATATATATATATACACACTTATTTTATCTGAACATTTTTTTAAATAATAAACAGCCGCCATATTTCACACCTGATCTTAAATGAACGTATACAAAAACTCATACGCACACAATTTAATAAATAACAAACCATTTTATATAGAGCAAACTATAATTTTTCACGAAAATTGGTCAATCTTTTTCGTACGTTCTCGACATTAAAGTCTCACACTACAAGTTATTTTCATTTCCCTTTTGTACGAACGTGTATATATATATATATATATATATATACACATACATACACGTTGTTGGAAAAAAATCAGTACACAAAAAATCCATCGAGTGACGAAAAAAGAACAATTAATAAAACTGTACAATATACGTCCATCTCTCTATTCAAAAAGGAGAATGTACATTCTGTTACGTTGTTTCGGAAAAAATAAGCTCAATTTAAGCTGATAGGCTTACATGTTCGACATCAATTCGTCCACATTTTGGTAATCGTTTATATACATATATATATATATATATATATATATATATATATATATATGAATATGTGCTCCGTATGATTTTTTTCTTTCAGAAAAATCAGTAATTTCAAATCAGTCAGCATCACAAAAGCGGCCTCTGATGTATTGTTTAATTTTATTTTTGTTTAGTAATCAATGTATACAGTGGTTTGTAATTTAATTGATTTCATGCTTTTCAGATTTTCTTTTCATATTTATGATCATGTATTGTATTCGGATTATATACGTATTTGTACATTATTCACTTCTTCCTATTGTTTTAAACAGAATCTGTCTTTATATCTGAATTTTAATTAATTAGTTAAACATTTTTTTTTCATTTCAATTCTCTCTAAGGATACCTCAAAAATATTAACTATTAAAAAATGAAGAATATACATTTTTAAACAATAAATCTAGTGGACTTGTTCGTAGATCAATACATTTATAATAGAAATCATTTTTTATAGTACCAACACTCCAGAGAAATATTTATGTATGAATGTAAAAAAAGTAAATAAATTGAAACATTTTTATTGCTGACACAAACACATTTCACTTATAGATATATATAAACGTATAATAATAAATTATAGAATGTAAAAAAATCATTAGAACGAGCAAAACGTCAGTACTTCGATATAGGAAGTCAAAAGTATCAATTTAAAACACAATAACAGCATGTAATGAATGTACAGCTTTTTGAATATTAATTCAGAGTGCGGCGTTACCATAAACAGATTGTAACGAATCGAATTATAATGCTAATGAATTATTGATTATCACAAATAGAATGTATGTGTGTGTGAATATTGTACGTATATTATGTCCATTATTATGGATGTGGTTAGGTGACCTGCCTTAATGTCTCCGCACGATTTGTGTAGTCCACACGCTGTTATGTTTTAATATTAATTGATAATTAACGTTATTGGAGAATCGATGGTGATTTTAAATAGTGTATACTTGTTTTAACCGAATGTGAAAATTGGGTAATAATTTTAAATATAATCATCAACACACAATTATATATATATATATATATATACACGTATGTGTGTGTGTTTTGGTTTTTTCATTGCAAGAAAATGTTTCTAGTTTAAAAACAATTACTAATATCTTTCAATTAAAGAACAAAACTCCAAAAAAATATTTTATTTAGATGCAGCAAGAACACCAAGGTAGTATTTAATATATATATATATATATATATATATATATATATATATATATATATATATATATATATATATATATATATAATAAACAATTACTATATGTCATTGTAAATCAATCATTCATTGTGATAAAAATATAATATTGTTCAGAAATGTGTATAGTGACGATAACTTAATTTTTATTTAAAAAATATAAAGTACCATTAGTGAATTAAACAAGAATTTAAAAAAAAAGGTTCTTTTATTATAATAAAACCTGATACTATATTATAATTGAAACCATTTCCGTCAACTCAAAAAGTGTAATAATTCTCATGTATAAAACTTCACATTATTCCAAGTATTTGACTAGGTTCGGGAAGTAGGAGTATGCAAAAAAAATGAGGTAATAAAAATATCATGCGTTACGTATATAATACAAGCGAACATTACAAATAAGTATTTCGACTACTTCTCAACGGACAAATGTCCAAGAAACGAGTGCAGTGCACCGTTCGACGCGGAGAAACTGCTGTCTTCTACCACCATCTGCGGATAAAATTGTCCTGTCTTTCCCTTCTTAATTTATTATTCGTTCGCAAACTTTTCACTTGGAAAAGTAGCTGACGCGCCCATTTTATTGTGCTACCGTCGTAGCCGTACCTAGTAATCGTAATAGTAACTGATTCTGCCTACACGTGCCTCGACGCCGAGCTATTACCCGAGTATTATTTTTGTGACACGGCGCACAAGATTTGTGCGTTTTGTTCTAAAACGCTATATATACACACAATATATATATATATAAATATACACCAGCTTTCTTCCTTCCGGACTGACATTTTAACCGTATATCTATTTGATTCTATCTTTCTTTCACTTTCTTTTTACCTACACTTATATACATTGCAAATATTGCATTTCTTCTCAGTTAACTTGAAAGATTTGTATTGGTGAGTTATTGGATTTTTTGATTTCAAATTCAAGATTTATACGTATATATATATATATATATATATATATATATATATATATATATATATACATATACACATACATACATATATATATATATATATATTATATGTACACAGACATTTAATTATCTAAAAGGTTTTTCGTCTACATGAAAATATTCAGCGCTCTGATTCAGCAAATTCTGAATTCAGTTCGTAGAAATGTTTCATTATTTCTAGTCGTTTGAATACAAAAAAGGCTATTGATTTGAGATTCAAAACGTGTATTTATAATTTGATTTAATAAATGGAATTCGAGAAACTTAAAATAATAAACGATCCTGGAATTCCTAATTCCATGATATTAATCTGAACTTATATCAAAAATTATGAAATTTCTTAATGAAAAGTATTGAGATATCAATAAAAATTAAGCCAAAAAAATGAATACTTATTTGCGAATATTACTTAATTTTACAAATAATTAATATTTTCCATAACTGTATAAAATAAAAAAAATACATTTCGTATAAGATGTCTAGCACAAAAATTTAATTGAATTAAATATACGGTATATTATTTTTTATTTGAATTTGTAGTATTTCGATCTTAATCTATTCTTAGGATATAAACATTCAGTTGATTAACTGCTCGAATATATAAAAACATACAGGAATAATCAGCAGCTAAGATCACTGTCTGTTATGTGCACCTCGTCTATCTTTATAAAAGATGTTAGTCATCAGAGCATATACCTTAATCTGAACCATCACAGTACGTTTCTGCCTTTAAAGGATTTCACTGAAGAAAACAATAGTTTCAATATCCAAAAATGTAATTAATTCTAGGAACGAGCACCTTTAACAAAAATTGAATGTTTGGTAAATTAGTTTCACAAATGTATTATTATTTTTTGATTAAAACCTTCTTCAATAAATGATTCTTGCTAACTTTTTATCGTTATTTATGCGCATTTCGAACTAAACATAAAAGAAACATTTACTTTAATTCCATTACAAAATGTACATAATAAAATATTTCTATGAATATTAAATACTTACAATCAATAATCAAGTATTTAATAAATACATTTGCCTTTACTATATCCGGCATTACTTCATACAGACGTTTTTTTTTATTTTATAAATATTTGTTTTAATAAATTGGGTTTTCCACAATGTTTATTTTCAATATCATATTTTCACTGTTGAATTGTTTATATATATATATATATATATATATATATATATATATATATTAATTAATTTAATATCTATCAAATTATAAATTGAAAACTTCATAGTAATAAACAAATCTACCTATTCATACAACATATATATATATATATACACACACACATGTAAGCATTATATATCCAACAAAATATATTTACTCTATATAAACATCTCTAAAGGTTCATAAATAAGGCGCCGATTAAAAAATATATTCATGATTCAACGACGATATTCATTAAAACATACTATTTATAGTAACAACCCACAACCGAACTTATGACCCTAACACAAGTAGAATATTTAATCATCTAACTATCTCTAATATTAAGTTGACAATCAATCTTCATAATGATATGCATACTTTCAACATTGTTTTTTTAATAAGACTTATAGACAATGAAAATTTAAATTATAACAATAATAGCACAACACACACACACACACATATATATATATATATATATATACGCGCATGTGTGTGCCTGCTGTATTTGTTTTCGGCAAAAAATGCAAATTGTCGGCAATTTTTTTAACCGAGTCTCTTTCCTTAATACTCATCCCAATTCCCATTTCGAGAAGTGGGTGATAATCGAAATCAGTGGCACCAGTCTAGCGTGGATAATACGATACTGTATCAAATGAGATATGCAAAAAGGTTTCGCTTTGCTTACCGTGTTCGATAATGCAAATAACAAAGCTACTTAAATAGAATATATAGATGATTAAGAAATACTTTACCGTTCATACAACATAAGAAGAGAAAATTGATAACACTATCTTTGTTAAAAATATTTGATATATTTTAATAAAAAAATTAATTTAAAAACATGTTCTGTTTTTTATCCCTACCCTCTGACAATGATGACTGTTATCGAAACACACATAACGTCTCCACATAAGAATTTGATTTGAAAAACTTTGGAATATGGTGAATAAATTTGGTTAGAAAAATAATTAATTTTAATATCTATTTTGAAAGTTTGATTAACGTTAAGACTTCTATCTATAAGGAATTATTAGAAAATATTTTTTTCTTTTAGGCCGCTATGTTTATTACTGATTATAATAAATGAGATTTTAAGTTTACAAATTTATTTATAATACTGATATTAAAATTAATCCATTATACTTTTTAACATGTTTTCTTAAACATCATAAAGTTGTCAGTGTAAATAATTTCAATTTCATAGTTCTAAGGATGACGGTATCACTATCAAAATGCACAAAAGCAATAAACAAAAATGTTCAATCTATTCAGTTCTAAATTCACTTTCGCCAAAGAATTCTTTTTAAACTCACAAACAGCAAAATATTTTTCTGGTCAATAGCGATTTACTGCAGATTTTTGATCAGAAAAATTGTATGACTTTTGAGACAAAAAAATAATTCATTTTTGAAAGTTTAATCAAATATTAAATATTTTTGGTCAAAAATTTTCTTTAGTTTGTGTAGTGAAAAATGTTTTTGTGAAATATTAGCTTCATATATTTTTTCTTTAATTACACACTATAAAAATGAATATGTTGACTTAATAAAGCACTAGTGTCTACAAAGTATCGGTCAACAAAAAAAATCTAGTTTTATTATTCGTTCTATCAAAAAAAAATAACTAAATAGCTCAGAGAAGTAATGGAGATAGTAACCTATCTGAAAATTTAAATTAAGTAAAGATAATTAATATTTTTCTTTTTTTTAAATACACAAAAGAAAAATCAATCTTCCCTGATTATTTATAACTGAAAAAAACTATATAAAAATACAATTGATATCGAAATAAATATTTTTTTTGATTTGAACCAGAGTTCAGTTTTCTAGATGTTGATTTATTTTTGAAATTAAATTTATTATCGAACTCTTCTTTCAAAACTGCATCCTGTATATAAATGTTTTATTTCTTTCGTTGAAACATTATGTTTAATGCACCAGTGATCAAATTTGTAAGTTAATTAAGATAATTAAATTACAACTATTAATTAAAACATGAACACGAATAGTTAAATAATAAAACTGTATTTCTTGTTAATTAAAACCGCTGTAGGCGTGTTATTTATTTCACAACATATGTTTATATTTTGTATAATCACACAAAAATGAAAACAGTGCGTTAATTGAAGACAGCAGAAAAATACTTTCATTAATTTCATCATCATAACAACAACACCTAACCACCCATCCTATCGTTTTTCTTGTTGTCGACTGACGGACCCTCGTTCGACCCCTGACGTCGTCGCACTTAACGCGGAAATCGCGGAAAACCAATTACCTGGCACGTGGTAACAGTAGTAGGCAGACACTATGAGAGGTGCATTGACGAGGAACGAGGGAAGACAAAAAAAATTAGAGAGTATGGGTTAAAACCAGTCGCTTAATAGTAAGATGGCATTTCTCTAGTAGCGGGTGTGATGGTTGCTTGTAGTGTTTGCGTTTCGAAAATGTACGGAGGGTTGTTTAGGGTGGTTCGACGGTTATTGTATGTGTACCGAGAAGACGACCCGTCGAGAAAAATCATTAATATTTCCACGCTAGTGCATTAGAAAAATAGCCGTGATGACAGCAACGCCCACGGGCCATTCGAGCGTGTGGTATGTAATGAAAGTTTTTTTTCCTGTTGTTGAGCGTTAATGAAAATGAGAGAAATTGTTTTATTTTACTATTTTTTTTCAAAAAAATATTACATTCAGTCCGATTATAAAATGATTGATGGAGTGCCGAATGACAGCCAGAAACGATGAAATGGGTATATGTGAATATCAAGTGATAAGGTCAGTTTTAAACTCCATTTTAACAGGAATTTCCATGTATGTATGTATGTATGTATGTATATATATATATATATATATATATATACATATAAAATTCATAAAATATACAGACATAAAAGTGAATAAACTTTATCAAGTGTATTTGTACAAAAATAATTAAATAGCAAACCTGTGATAAGTTTTATCGCAAAAATTGCATATGGATTTTTACACTTCAGCACGCATTTTATTCGAAAAAAATATGTTAAAACAATACGATATTCATATTATAATTTAAGTGAAAACATGATAAAACAGTTCGTAAATAAATTCGACTGTTCGAAAAATGTCTTACCAGCATTGTATATTAAAATCTATCTGATGAAAAATTCTATCACAGGGATGGATCGAAATGGAGGTGTATTTCTTCATTTATAAAATACGTTACAATAAATCAAAGATACTAAAATCAAATATATGAAGTCCACAAATAAAAGCGGTGATTAATAATTAACAGTTTGAATACATGTTAAATAATAATCATTCAAGAATGTTACAAAGAAATTTGTGGACAATTACAGAAAAAATTTCTTTCAAGTATATTGTTTTGATTCAAATATGAACTTTAATAAGAAAACTTCTAAACACTGTCAGTGATAAAAACATAAAACTCTTTCACTAAAATCATCATAAAACAGCGAGACCAAAGCTAGTAAAGTCAAAGTAACCCAAATGACTACAATTAGAGAAACATTAAAGGGAAGAAAGCAGAAAATCGACATTAGATATGTTTTTATTAATGTAATAACTGTATTTAATAGTGACAAAATATTTTCAAATAAACTCTTCATTCCCTCATAACACGCAAACGCATTTTGATGGCAAATCCTTTGTACTTAAAATGATAATAAGGTACAGAAAAATCAATATATACACAAATCTAAAAAAAATATCAATAAGACATTTTCCTGTACTTTAGCTGTGTATCTATAGTAAGCATTGACATTAACCCTTTAACTGCCAGTGGAAATTTTCATACATTTATGAAAAATTCTAATTTTAAGCAAAAATGCATGGTTATAGAAAAAATTATATTTTGGTAAATTTGGAGTTAAAGTTCACTAAAATTCGTTGAGAGTCTAAAGTCGAATAAAGCAACGAAAGGGTTAATAAATTAAACGAAAAAAGTGAGGAATTTATTGTATTTTCTTGATTTCCAGATATCTTTTTTTAGAATACTTTTTTATTCTTTACTCCATCCTGATAAAAGAAATAACAAAGGCTTACAAGAACTAATCTATAAAAAAAAACATTAAATTTAAAAATCTCAAAAATGTCACTTTACTACAAAATTCGATTTATATTTCAACAATTTATACTTTATGTAACATTTCTTTAAAAAAACATATTTAACAATACAAACCATTACTAAAATTAAATAAAGTCTTGACATTATTTCCACCCTCCCTTACAACCCTTTTTACAAATTTTATACAAAAAAACACACATTTTACTACGAATTAAAAAAAATATTGCGAGCAACACGAAATAAAAATACAAAAGTTCAGAAAGCACATAAATAATAGCTCTTTATAAATTATTACTGTTAAACAATTTAAGTACATAAATTATGGCTCGATATGACTATACATTTTAATAAAATACAAAAACGTTTAAAACGACATCTATATCTATATATATATATATATATATATATATATAAATTCTTGGTCATAAATTACTAAAAAAAGCAAACAATAATTAAAATGTTATACGGAACATATGCATTTAAAAAAAACGCAAGTCTCCCTTGTCCGGCATCGAATACACACATTAGATATACATTTTTTTAAACCCTTATTATTATATCATGAGAATAATTGTCGGCATACTTTCACGATACAACTGGTTGAGTGCAGACGTAAATGAAATATTTTCGTAAATTAGTCGAAATTAAATGGTCGAAGAATGCTTTTGAGGCAACGCATACGGTTGATATTTAAAATATATTTATATTTTTTTTTGTTTATCCTATAAAGTCACGCCAGCGTATTCGGTTATTGTACAAATGCGTCGAGAAATTCCTGAATAAATAATATGATTTTTTCTACGTTACGACTAACATCTAAATTAAAAATGGGGACCTCGTTGTTTATTAAAATGTCAAACGGTCACGAACATTTTTAACGAATACCATACAGGATGATCGAATGAAATAGTGATAACGGATACAGTTTATGTACATGCAGTGAATTATATATGAATTTTATTGAATTTATCAAAACGAACATAACGCGAAATAAAACAGTTATCACTGAAAAACATAACGAGTCTATATGTAAGTTCATATCAGCTGTTATCAATTTTTAAAACACGTTAAGTACATTTACAATTTTTAAATACATTAAAAATATTTAATTCGTGGAAAAAACTCATACTAGAATTAAATATACAAAAATGTATTTTTTTAAAAATGACAATTAATCTAATCTATATGTGTGTTATTGTATTATTTCTCCATTAACGCTATTGTTGATATTTAACCTGTTTCATTCATTTCATTTATTCAAAATGCCTTTCATATAAACGAACCAAAATTATTCCAAAAAGAATTTTTTTTATGCTATACTGAAAATATTTTTCTATGTATTTATTGAATTAACAATTAATCAGTGATAATTGACAGAAAATGCGAAATTATTTGGGTTTAAAGCCTTTTTTCCTATATTTTATGCTCTAGTTAAAATCTTTATTCGTTTTGTATCCGTACCTAGGGTTATTCGATTAGGCTTCCACACGAAAGTTTTAAAAAGGGCGCAGGAGTTAAGAGAAAAGTAGTATTATTTTTTATTTAGTATTTTAGTTCAATTCAATATTAAAATACATTTGAATTAAAATACCAAAAGGGGGACAACATATTTTTTTTATTCCTGAGTTTTTTTTAATACTTTCATGTGGAAAACTAAGTTGAATCATATATATATATATATATATATATATATATTAAATATTTTTTTTATTAATTGTGTTACAAGATAAAGATTCATTAAATAGATTTATGTCATGGAAAACTGAACTTGTAAAAATTCATTTTTCTCATTGATATGTTGAAGTTAAGAACAACAAATTTTTCAACTAATGTAGTAACCAAACGAGGTTATTCTTCACGGATATACATTCAAAATTGCAAAACTCTTGCTTTTAATAAAACTTTTTAAATTTAAATAATTTATTTACTTTCTTAATATGTCTTCATCCGCTAATAGTAAACAGATATTTTTACAGTTATTAAATATAATTTAAAGCCATAAATTTTCACATTAAATTTTACTTTTGAAAAATATTTGCTGATTTTTCAATTAATTTCAGAGTTAATGTTTGATCAGCGCTATATATATATATATACATATAAATATATATATATATATATATATATAATTTGTCAAATAAATCCGATGCGAAGGAAGTAAAAATACTTCAAATATATTTTAATATATTATTTCAATGAATTGGTCTTGTTATCACAATTATGTTACTCAGAACAGAAATATTTGAGTGATTACTTGAAAAAATATTTATTTAATTTGTTTATCATGAATAAGTAGATGAAAAAAATATAAAATCATATCTTTTAATATTTACAAGTCACAGTCAGAAGAATATTATAGTGATTACATACAAAATATATCTGAAAATAATCCCTAAAATTAACGATGCTTTGCTGTTTCAATAACCTATGTAAAATCACGATTAAGATATTTTATATATTACAAAGTATATATAATATTTATCTTGACCCTATATTTAAAAAAAAAAAAAAAAACATTTGTATGACACTGCCTAAATGCATTTTTACATATGTTAGTCGTCCCATAACCGAGATTTTATCTAAATAAACACATTCAATAATGGAGTATTAATCATTTTTGATTGTTACTTATGTGCATTTCGATAGCAAGTCGATCATCCTTGCGCTACTGATATGCAGAAAAATCTAAAATTACTGAATATATTTTATAAAAAAAAGCTTTTATGGCATATTAGAACAGTGAAAATTTATTTATTTATGAAATAATCAAAAACTTACTTAAACACCAACTGTTATCAAATAAATTAATATTCAGAAAATGAAAGTACATAAATAAATACAAAAACCAATTTTATGAATATGAAAAAAAAAATCATAATTCACAATTTCATTATAAAATAAACCAACCACAGTTTATTGACACGAAAATTAGACTAATAGTGTGTCAATGTTTCGAGTAAGGGGTATAAAAGCAGTCATCAATAATTCAAACTATAATTACAACAGTCGGCGACGTGTATTATAACAATTACTATAATTTATTATGTATTATTTTCGATCACGTATCATTCTATTATCAATTGTATCGGTAGGTGTTCAGAACGGAACTGTCACGACATGAATGTATTTGATTTTGACATTTACATATCATAAATGAAAGCTTTTCAAATATCTTATTAATAAATTTATATTGACTATGACACATTCTTTGTGAAATAGTGTTCCTTTGTTTACATACATACAAACATATATATATATACATACATAATATATACGATTTTTTTCAAAACATTATCAAGATTGAACTATGTAACATTTAAAATTGTTTCGTATAAAAATCATCTAAAAAATTCGTATCTGAACTATTATTTATTTGTAAATATAGAAACTACAATACAATTCTAACACTGTAAATTTACTTTCATAAATGAATTCTTTTTTCACTCCAAAAACTATAAAGAATATTTCTGGTTAAAAAGTTCAATAAATCATTATTAATAAATTTTAAATATTTATTACGTGCTTTTTAATGGCGATCTCATCAATCTCAAAGCAGCAAGATACAAAATAATAATTGAAAATAATTTATTGAACATTTTTGACTTGTAATTTTATTTGACATTTGTGGGGTAAGAAAGAATTCATTTGTGAGTGTACACATTACTTCATTATTTAAACTTGTAAATGAAAGTGGACATCATTTGAATCAAATCTATAATTAAAGATTCATTTAGGTATATTAACACTACCTGCCGCTTACGAATTAACTGTATATATTAACGGTGAGAAAACTGCGGCTCATGAGCCGCATGCGAATGCTAAAGCTACTCTGTGCGGCTCCTGACACAATATTGGATTCCATTGCCATTTTTTCTAAACTTTTATATTAATAATCTATAATACCATAATATGTACCAATATTAGAATATTTTATATACAAACGGGTAATTCACAATATTTTTTCAAAATATTCATATGCATTATGTGCCCAAACTGCGTAACTGTATTTAAACTATTATCTGTAAAAATGAAGACTCAATCAAAATCTTCAACGAGTAGAGATTAAATATATTCTGCTTTAGTGAATTTACGACTACTAATATAGTGGTATTTTTTATTATTTATAAATACAATTTTGAAACAATATTTTCTGTGGCTCTTGAACATTCAAAAATGTATGAAAAGTATTGTGTGGCTCTTATTATCGAATAAGTTGCCCACCCCTGATATATATAAAACCGATCAACTAATTCGAATAAGGATTGCCTGATAATACCGGCTGAGTTTTATTTATGAGTGAGAAATTCTTTATCTTCATTATCAGTAAACATTTTAAAAGACGAATTTGCAAAATTTTTCAAGTGAAAAGTAAAACAGTCGATACTCATTAAGAGTAAAATGTCAAATAATAGGAATTTGGTTAGTAAGAACTGTTTGGGAAAACGACAATTAAAATGCTTTCTTTCAATACATAATTCGTTTAAAAATAAACGTTACTACGAAAAAATCGATTAAGGGGCTACACACCCACCTATAACTTGGAAAAAAATCGATATTTTGCATTTTTTAAAAGTTTAATTTTTTTAAAAATATATCCTGAAAATTTTATATTGATATCTGTAAAATTGTGAATGAGCCTGGAATCGCTGACTAGAAGTAAAGCTAAGAATTCTTAACTAACTACAGCAGAATCATACTTGCGACTTGAAACGCATTTCTTTTGAAACACTGTTTTCAAAGATAATGTCCTGTACATTTCGAGAATCGATCGATGAATTGTTTTAAAATTGTCAGGAAACATGCTAAGAAACATTATTAATCGAATAACGCTTTTATTTTTTAAAAATAAAGAAAAATGTAATATTTACGTCAAAATGATAACATTTTTCATAGACTTTTTCCTGCTTAAGTTTCGCTCAGTGCCATTTTTTTAATAATGATTTTTAAAGGAGAACACTAATCTATTACATTTGTAGCTAACCTTAAAACTCTGTTTAATTTTTTAACGTCAGATGATACATTTCAGTTGGACAATAAGCACAACCGAACTTTTCAAAAAAAATGCCATACTTTGCTGAAGGATATATCTCTTGTTTTTTAATCTTTTTGAATGTTTTTTTCGAAAAAAGCTCACAATAAATGTACCTTTCATTTAAAAGAAAACATTTCATTATCACCTATATTTTCATAGAAAACAAATTCCGAATTTTAACATTTTTCATGCCTCTAAGTAGGTGTAGCCTCTTAATAACCTTCCGGTAAGTAAGCGTTGCTGATAAAAAGCCAATTAATAGGCTGCCGGTCGATAAGCGCTGGAGACAAGAAGCTTACTAATAGAATTCCGGTAGGTGTAAAGTGCTGATTTTTTAAGTATATTACAGAAAATATTTTTTACATTATTTTCAATAAATTCTGTTCGGGTTGTATATCGATAATCATAAACAAAAAATTTCATATTATTTAGAAAATATTTTAAATGACGTTACTTAAAAACTGAATACTCCACAAGGAAAAGTTCACTTTATCACTACTGACTAGCACTCAGTTCATTTACATTTCTCGTCAGGCAGGTACAGAGGGGAAAGAAATCATCGCTAATGTTAAAAAATGTTCTGTTATCAATCTGTATGTGAGGGTAGTGTATATATAACCGCGACCGTGTTTCTCTCGAACGCCAGAGACTGATAACCGAAGACTTTTAACAGAATTTCACCGATGCACTAAAGTATCCACGTAATCTGGCAACATTTATAAAGTGCGCGCGACTTAAAACGCGACATTCCTCCTTATCGGCCGTTCAATTTTTCAGCAGTGTTTTTAAAAGAACGCATAGCGCACAACGACGACATCTGGGTACCGCTCTGTGTCGGCCACGTTAGGGGTTCTAAAACTAGATAGATCGGTCGTAAGCGACCCCTAAATGTGGTGTCCTCAGGGACGGGATTCTTTGTCGCGCGGCAAATACGATGATTTTATTGTATAGTTTCCGAGACACATTCGACACGAAATATTGCGATTGCTTTATTCTCTATCAAGCGAAGAAAGGGACACTGACTCCATATGTTTACACACACACACACACATATATATATATATATATATATATATATATATATATATATATATATATATATATATAAGCTCTATATTTGAACTATGAACATAATGTTTAAAATAAGGTGACATTTTCGATAAGAAACCATTCAAAATACATTATTGTTATAAGGATAAGAGAGCTATTTTTTTTCAACATTAAAAACTACCGTTTAAATTCATAATGAATTAAAAAAAAAGATGTAAGTATATCATTCTGGGTTTTTATTTCTCTTTATTTTTTTTATATAATTATTATTTCAAGAGATTAAAATATGAATAGAGGATGACAAGAGGAGAAATCAGACAGAAGATTCTTTAGTTTTTGACTTTGATTATAAACAGTGATTGTGTTTGATATAGGCACATATTCAATCTATTTTTCAACGTACAAGTAAGGCGATGCAATCATCCTCTCAACATTAAAGTAGATTGTATTTTAGCGCTCTGAGGATGTCATAAATGGTTGGTTGGTTATTAAGATTTTAGGTCGCTTCGATATTTAGCACCCGATGATGTCATAGATATACACATAAATCAAAAATGATCAATAATCAATTTTAAAACATTTTCGAGCTACTAATTTTTTTAGATTCTGAAGAGTGAAAAATTCATTTTTAAAAGAAAAACCAATCATTTTTGCCATTTATTACAGATTTTTCATCAGATGGTCAAATGGAAAAAATTTCTACACACAATTCGATAAGAATTGCAAACGTATTCAGAAATGCAGTACCAGTAGTTCTTAAAATGGAAATACCGTTGTGTGTTCTATAAAAGTTGTTCAAGGAAGTGTTTTTAAGATAATAAGTTTCAGTTTTTATCTTCTAAACTATTCTTGTTTTCTTTACAGAATCCTATTGTTTTAGAATTAATCTTTTAAGTAATTTATATAAATCTTAATAATAAAAATGATACATTTTTCGGAAATTTATTCAACACAGAATATCTAGATTTTTTTTATAAAATAGAAGTAATATATAAAACGTGATACTGTTTCAACAAAACTAAATGAACACTTTATATATTTGTAATATAAAAAAAACTGTCAAATTTGAAATAAATCTGAATACACAATAAAACTTCAATCCTATGAATTTAAAAATTGAAAATATTTACATTTCCCAGCACATAATCGTATAACAAAATAGAACATCGATCTCATTCATAAACAAAACGTTGAAAACAGTGTCACGTATTCACTGGCGAATCTTGATAAGGCACAAAAAAGCTCCATCATATTCTTTTACCGGTTATACGTGTGATGTATGTGTTTAAGGGCGCGGCGACTATAAAATCAGATACTTTCTTGGCATAAAGGCACGATATATGAGATCGACAAATTTTAGTGCTTTCGATTTTGCTTTTATGCAGTTTTTATCGACGGACAGTCGCCATCACAAGCAACGTTATCATTCTTACGCGACATATAGCATCGCTGTGACGTACCACAACTCACCCCTAACGCCGTCACTTGTGTCATGACGTCGTGATACGTACATACATTCATACAGACAGCTCATAGCGTACTTACTCTGTACGTACAGGCCCTCTTTTTAGATATTCCGACGGTTTTATGTAACGTTCTTGTTGAGAGATATGTTTTTGATACGCTGGATGAGGTAAGTACATATAACTCAATGGTTAGTATAAGGTTACGTAACCAGAAGGTCACGCGATCGATGCGAAATGGGTTTGTCGCAGTAATGAACGAGCCGACTTGTTTCTATTTTATATTAAAGTTGACGCATGCCATATAAACATGATTTATTGCTCATTTTGTTTCGAAACCGTGGTGAAAAAATATTTATTTTATACGGGAACTGAATACACGACGGTTAGATTTGAAAGAAGGGGTTTATTTTCATACGACGTCATGTAGGAAAAAATATTTCCACGTATAAACAACATTTGTGCAGAAATAAATAAGTGATTAATTATAAAGAAAATCTTCTAATATATTTTTATTATTTTGTCCATCTTTCAGTAGATATCATGTTTTGTTATTATATAACAAAATATAAAAATAAAGAACATGAAAATAGGAGAATAAACATTTTCTACTCTACTTGACTCCCTCACACTAATATATCAAAGATTGTTAAATAAAAATAAGCTCTTCTATATAATACAAAAACGAATGGAACATTGAAGATGTGTTAGTGTAAGAATAAATAAGTAAATATATATATATATATATATTGACGCATGCACATATATACATATTTTATGAACAACTCTGTATATACACAATCATATGTATGACAAAAATATTTGATTAAGAACAGAAAGAACACATGTATAAACGAGTGGACATATGAATGGGCTAATTTAAAAGAGAATTTACGATCGGAAAGCGACTACTGAGAACGCTTTGCAATGTCAGCACAGTTTTCAAATGAAAGATAAAGTTGGGTAACTGTGCGCGCGGTATAAAGACAAAATGTAATTCCATAACTTTCAGCATTCAATATCGGTAAAAGCCACTTGGAGAAACTTTTCACCAGCTGCATTGAACGAACTCAATAAAGCAAGTTTTTTTTTTGTTCCAGGAACTGTTTGTCAGGAACGTACGTAGGTATGCACAAAGTACGTACATACGTTGTATGGATATCTAAATAAGTACATACTTAAGTACCTGGGATGTTTTTATTTATGTATGTCGAAATTTCGACTTACTACTCTACATATATTTGGAAACAAACACAAAAAAGTGAATATTGGTACTAGAAAAGGAGTGTAAAACAAACATCTTTATTTATTATACTTTGAAATATGTAAAAAGATAAATCGTAATTAGTTTGAATAAATATATAAAAATCCAATATAGTAAAACCTATTTTTATAGTCCAAAATAATTTTATTTAAACTATATCAACTTTTCAGAATAGTTTTGAGATAAATACAGATTATAGAAAAAAAGTTCGCGGACAAACTGCATATTATGAGAGTATAATAAAATATTAGGTTGATAGAAAAATAATTGCGGTTTATAACCTTCAAATTCATATACATTTTTTAATTTAAGTGATTTTAAGTCGTTCAGAACTGCTAAATGACCAACGCCTAAATTTTTTCAAGCTATCGAATTGTTCTACGATTCTGATTCAACTAACGCCTTCAGTTGATCGTTGTGAACTGAAGAAGGACGCCCGTGACCTTCTTTATCTTCAAGGTTCTCGTCCCCAGCAAGAAATTTTTGGAACCACCATTGTACCATACGTTCCTTAACAGTACAATCAACAAAAGCTCATATTCGCTTTTTTACCATCTTTAATTCAATAACCTAATTTCAATCAAAATTAATAATAAAACCAAAGTCGGTGTTACCAAAATTCAGACCAAAAAACCCAGTTTAAAATGATATTAACATGAACGCGATGAAATTACACTTTCACTGAAAAAATAAGGTCAGAATTCAGACAACGAAAACCGTAATTATTTTTCTACCAACATAACATATTCATTTAAATCAGATTGAGGAAAGATGTGGTGTGTTTAAATGGATTGAGGTGTGTTTTAAAGATATGGAAGCCAAAATATCAATTGACGAAAAAGCTAAAAAATATTTAAAACAAATAATTTTCTAACAGCTTAAATACCTTGTATCATTAAGCATTATTATGAATAAAAGATAAGTATACAAAAAAATTAAATAAAAAAGCAGGTTTTTTTCCTAAAATAATAATACTTTTTTTCACTGTCATACAAAAATGTATTCTGGTCAAAAAATTTAATAATTGATTATTGACCATTTTTAATTCTAGCTTGTATAATAATGGCATCATTCTTCAAAAGTCAAATATAGAAAAGTATTTTTTTTTAATTGCACTTTTCTTATATAACTATTTTTTTATATCTACATATCTTTCTTTCAAGTATATTTGATAGCTAACTCGCCTTGTTATTTTTTTAAGAAAAGAGTAATCCATAGTGGAGTAAACTGTTGGAAAAATTAATTAAAAGAGATACTTAAATATAAAAATTATATATATATGTATGTATAAATTTTACAATATTATTTTTCAATACCTTAAATCTGGAAATGAGCAGAAATGAAAAATAATCAATCATCAATTACTGAATATTTTTGATCAAAAAAATGTTATTTGTGAGGGAGTGAGAAATTCAATTATAAAAGTTACTTCAAGTTGCTTTGAAAAAAATTATATTTCAAATAAACGCTTTTTCAATATATCTGAAAATATAGAACAAATTGACAAAACAAGACTAACAAACAAAGGAAATTTAAATTGAATCAATCTTAGCTCTGTTTTAAATTAAAATATTTTCTCATAGTTATATAATTTTGAATTATCAACCTTGATATGTAAAAACACTATATATCTTGAACAGTTTTTATAACCTCACAAAACAATAGTGAACACGATGACGCCCGAAAAGCAGCGTATTAGGCATTGCATACTTTTCGCATTCCAGTTTGGTCAGCTTTGGGGAAAAGTGTTATGACACATAAAACTTGTAAAAAATCCTCAAACAGTCAAAGAGACACGAAAATGTATTATTTCATCGACTCAAAGCTACTATCTTTTTTCGATAATTCATCAGTTACACGACAGATCGAGCAAAGATTTAAAAAGCAATGAAGGATATTTTGAGGATTGAATGTAATTTATTTTTCCGTAAACATTCAGTTTCTATAAAAAAAGCCACCGAAATAATTTATACACCTAATATCATATTCTGATGAAAATATCGATTAAATCGTAAATATCAAGAGAAATCCTTTTAAAAAGGAACTATTTCCTATTGAAATGCTCGGAATCATAGATACATAAACTTATGACCAAAGAAAATTTCTAAAATATTTCTTGCACAAAACAAATTTAGTACTTGATTAAAGTCTACAAAGAAACATGGCATCAGTTGGTGAAGACAAACCGTTTACAGAAATTCATTTCCAGACGACAACTAAAAATAACTAAAAGCGTTTTATATATATATATATATATATATATATATATATATATATATATATATATATATATTTGTAAACAACAAAGTCTAACTTTGCTCAGGTGTAATGACACAAAAGTATACTTCAGCGTTTGTTTTATGCTTGTTTTATGATAGTAAAACATCCACCTGTGGGCACTGTGCACTCTTGCCCATTTAAGGATAACATCTTTGCTTAAGAATCTAGTTCAGTAGTACATATATATATATATATATATATATATATATATATATATAAACAATTGAAATATATATTCCATACTTTGTCAACTGTACAAACAACACTGTCCGGAATAATCCTTTTTTAGTAACTTGATATAATACTTTTACTGCGAAAAAAGCATCGAAGACAAAGAACCAAAGTATGGTAAAAGTTTTATTCATTAAATCAATATTACTGATATAAAGATAAATTTTTCAGAATTATCTTCAGAATTAGCTCAGAATGGAATCTAATTGAATGTCAAGTTTAAAAAGATTTTTTTTAAATAATGATCAGTACATAGTATTAAAATACAATTGAATATTCTCTTCTGAAAACAAGTTTAAGCTAATATAAAACACAATAGACTCAAGCCACAATGGAGAAGAAATCTAATATAAAACTAATGGATTATACGTTCTAATTGTACAGAAGGAAACTTGTTTTAAAAAGCAAATGTCTAGTAGATATTAAATGAATGTTAATGTAACAGTTTTTTCTTTATTACTTTATTAAATGATTCGAATTAGACGTGTTCTTTATTTTATCAACGTTTTAATACTTCAACATCAATTTATTCATTATTTGATACCTTATTTGAACAGACGTCTGTAACAGAGATACTGAGTGTATATTAAAATATTTTTTTAAGTTCAATATATGATTGAAAGAAATTAATTTGTTGCTTCATAATAAGAACTAATGTATACATGACAGGTGTGTTTTCAATAATCACTTTCTTTTTAATATTCCTTGATAATTTTTTTTAGAAATTTATTAAAAAGCTTAATTTGGTTTCGGCATGGTTTATCTGACTTATTCTTTATATTAGTTTAAGAACCTAAATACAATAAAAAATTTGGTTTCAGTTTTTGATAACATTCTATTTAATCTTTTTTCATAAAATCTATTTTTTGAAAACTAAATAAAATTTACAAAGATAATATAAATTTACTTTATATTTTTGTATCTTCCGCAATCACGTTTAAATTTATGAACTGTGTTTTTATTTATCAGGATAAAACAATAAACTTCAGATCTAAACTTCGAATATCAAAGGTCATAGTTAAAGAAATGTTAAGAATATATAGTCTCTCCATTAAGAATATAGCCTGCTATTTGAGAATCTAAACGTCTCAAGAACCACCACTTAGAAAATGATGGATTTTAATACAAATTATACATGAAATTTATATTTAATTAAAAGTCTGTTCGTGTCATGTACAACTGGTATTAAATATTAAATCTTATATCTAAACCATTTTTATAAGATATCTATAATAAATAATTTGTCTACTAAATTTATCTGATAAAGTTAAAAAAATATAATCCGAGTACGTACAGTTGAAATAAAATAGAAATATGTTTCAACTTAGCAAAATTCTGCTTGCGACAATAATTTAGCAATCACTTCTATATCTCGTTGTTTTTTAATTTTCAACATGACTAAACGAATTATAAAATCTGCGATTGTTTTCGAATTTTTTCAGATTTATACGTTTTGGAAAACAAAAAAAAGCAAATGAAGTTAATTTTCCAGCTTTTCTGTTCGCTGATTATTCATCGATTTGATGTGGTTTTATTTTTTGACACTTGCATAACTGGATGAACTGATTAAATTTTATTGATTGAAGAATTCAAATGACAATTTAATTTATCGATTTTTATTAGAAGAATTAATTCAAAATCATATCATATAATTAAAAATTAATATCATTTTAAATTTCGCAACATACAACAATATATCATGAACAAGACATTACTAAACCAAATACTTTTATAGAAATAAATATAATAAAATATTCAATTGTGAAATTTACTATTTTTTTATTGATTCTTTGGATTCATATTAATATGTATGTGTGTATATATATATATATATGTATGTGTGTGTGTACATATATAATTTACATAACATATGCTTACTTATAATACAAATTTTAATACTTTTTAGACCTATATCTGTTTATTGAAAAATTAATCAATAACTTAAAATTTATAATAAATTTTTAATCATTATTTTTCAATACGTAGCTTAAAAAATTGAGGCTAAGTAACCTAAATTGATTATCAAATTTGCTTAAATATTTTTTATTTAAGATTACTTATCAAGTATATTCATACAATTTTGCCTTTTTTAATAATTATATCAGCAATATCATCAGCCTCTTGTCAGTCTACTGCTAGATAAAATACTCTTCCATGATTTTCTACTCTGTAGGATTGAATGCGTCTCTTTTTCACTGATTTCCAATAAAAAATTTAATTTCCTTGCCGCACCTGTTCATTGCTCTCTTTCTTGATCTTTTTATATTAATTGGGTCTAACTTAGTAATTAATAACTCTCCTCACCTCTATATCTATATCTATATATATTTATATATATATATATATATATATATATATATATATATATATATATATATATATATATAATCATTTAAGTGTGTGTACGATTTACTGGTTTTTAAATCATAAATTCTTGTATTTTATAAATTAGTTTTAAATAGTAATCTGTTTTAAATCTTAAATACATTATGTACATACATACGGATCTATATATATATATATATATATATATATATATATATATATATATATATATATATATATTTAAATGAACGGAAATGTATTGATCATTAGTGGCGTCGCTACTGAAATTAGATAATTGCTCCCTCTTACCTAAACCAATGAATGAATTACCATGTAGACACTTACATGCCTCGCTCGTCATTTTGCGCCCACTTCATAATTGATGTACATACAGACGCACACACACACACACACATATATATATATATGTGTGTGTGTGTATGTATGTATCACACAAACACGTATGCCCATTCATATATGAAGTAGTCATTTTGTTCGTGACGAGTGAAAATTGGAGACATGACAAGCAGAAAAATAATTCATTATCCCTGATTATTCTTCACAAAATCTGAGAAAAGTTCGTTCTATTCATTAACTGATTGTGTTATGTATAAAATTAAATTGTAAGCGAATATACTATTTGAAAATTTGTGTAATCGAACATTTGATAATACAAGTAGCATATATATTATTACTGTTAAAAAAAAATAATCGCAGAAGAAAAATATTAAAAAATCCAACATAATACGAATCTCTAGTTTTTTCAACCCTTGATTAACCATTTCTTACTATATTAAAAATATTTTATATGAAGTACGTATTAATTTTTTTTACCTTTTATTTCTAAACAAATAACTAATCTTCAATTCTGAACTCAAATTACATATATTCAGAAAAAAATATATTTAATATATATAGTAAGTTTGATCACTGTTCTCCATTATTAGTTTCACCACGTGTCTTTACTTCAAGTACATTTTTAATAAATCTGAGTTATCTAAAATCTACCTAATTCGTGTTCCTCTAAAAACACACACACACACACATATATATATATATATATATATATATATATATATATATATATATAAAGAAACGTTTATGTTGACAGAGTGCTTAAAATAACTTAAATAAAAAAATAACGTCTTAACATAATTAAAACTGACATAAATCAGCACAGGTTTAAAATTAGATTATTTTTAAGAATAGAAAAAGATACAGTTAAACTCTAAAAGTGAAAAACATTTCTTTTTTGATTCAAATAAAACGACTATAAAAAGCCAAGTTCACTGCAGGTGCTGGGTTAAAAAAGTGAACACTTTATATATATATATATATATATATATATATATATATATATATATATATATATATATATATATATATATATATATAATTACATCAAAACACTGTTATAAAACAGAAATATAATATTTACACTAAACCGAATGTTAATAAAATGTAAACATTACCTTTGTTACTCTATTTATTTAGAGTGTTTACTTAAAAAAATACGTTTTGAAAAAGAAATATGTTTTATATGTACACACAATTTATACTAACACTAACTACGTCGATAATTATTTTCATAACAATTATATTTACTGAAAATCATGAATGAAAGAACATTCACGAAAACATCTTTCAGTAAAATATGAATGTAATGTAAACACACGTATCACGTTTACATATTGACATAAGAAAATACATCAAACAGCTGTCTGAAATAATTGAACATTCATAATGGAGTAATTATTATATATATATATATATATATATATATATATATATATATAAAACACATATCTAGGAATTTATTTTACAATGTTATTATTACAATGAATGAATGTAGAATACAAATATTGAGCATAGAAATAATACAGGCACGTTTTAATAGAACTGATTGATGATGTATTAAAAATGTAGTTTATTAAATTTTCATTTTCTGTTTAAATTAATTTGCCTTTGAAATGCGGTTACCTCTTTTGATATGTAATACCTCAATTTTATATATTAGGCGAAAAAATTAATTCGGTGCCTTTCAATTGAATCATTCATAACTCTGTTTTAAATTAAAATATTTTCGTGTCTTTCGATTGCGGTGCCATTAGTTTCAGAATGCAGACATTTGTTTCGATAAATGAATGTTTTAAAAAATCTGAGAAAACTAACCTGATTGGTTATAATAGAACAGAAGTAAATGAAACGTTGCTACTATAAGAAAACAATTGAAAACTTCTCTAAAATACTACATTACAGAATTATTTATATTCTTGATATTATACTCCTCAAATTACTATAATACAAGGATTCCGTCGACATAAAAATAACTAAATCCAATTATACTGTCTTTATTTATTCAGTCTTTCGTGTCATAACAAGTACTACACCTACCTTTCTAAAAAAAAAATAATTTGTATACAAATTACAACATTTTCTGAAATTAACACATTTTTTCAATTATCTATAAGTATAAAAATTTTCTGAAAATAATCTTAGACAGTGTACAATATTTGTGAAAGTATAATCTTTTTTTAAACAAAAAAAATAAATGAAGTATAAATTAAATAAAATAGAGATAAATATTATTCAGTTAATACAAAAAAAAATCCGATTTTTAATACTAATTAAAAATATGTATATAAGTAATAGATAAATTGTAATACAATACTAGATATATGGGATAAAAAATAGCAATTGATTATTTAACATTTACTTTAAAAAAAAAAGGTTTACTTTTAAACTGTCAATCTAACATCATATACAATACGAACCACTTCAGATTCAAAATGACTGTTCATTGTCTTCAACTACTACTATCTACTACTAGTTTTACGATCGAGCTCATCGCCCAACCTTGAAAGTAATCTAAGTATTTTAACCAGATTACTTTTTACCTGATCCCTATTCTTATCCACTATAAAACCCTCACTTTTAAGACTAGCCGACCATTATTACTTTCACAATTTTTTCAACGTGACTTTTGACACGTTTTTTCGATGAAAAATGACTAGATTAAACTCGCTCAGAAGATTATAATTTTTAATGACGTTATCTTCAATCTAACGATTTTTTATTAGAGAATAAAATGGTAATTAAATATCAACATCGAAAATTCCACAGTACTAGTACAGCGTATAAAATCTGTTAAAAACATAAACAAATATCTGTAAATTGTTTATTTTGGAAAAAAAAATCGAATATTTTTACATCATATGTTTTGAATTCTTTTCAACTTGTTCACTTCTAAATTGATCTTCAAATTGAATGACCTTCAGAGGCTACTTTTTATTCTTGATTTCGAAGGAAGATAAATACTTGTCATTTACACTCTTTAATGAATATGTTATGATAACATTATAGTTATTAGACAATGAATCATTCGCTGAGAATAAAAATGCAATCAAATTACAATTGAAACATCGAACTGGAATTCTAATTCAATGAATTCGTTAAACAATAGACTTCTTGAATGAAATTTTAATATTTATACATTATTATTTTACAATGTTTTCTATTTCATTATGTTCATTTCGTAATTGATCTTCGAACTCAATATCATTTATAAACAAATTGACTTGATATCTGAAAGTATAAACAATTTATATTATAAATGTCATTTAATAAATTACCATTCAACGACTATTCTTTTATTCATTTGATATGAAAATGAATAATAATCATAATATAAAAACAGAGAATTATTTAATACTCAACGATTGATAAATTATAAATTATCGTACAACATTTATGTAAAACCTAATCATATGTAAACTCGCATTAACAATTCTAATTATTTATGTTATGAGCGATATGGCATATATTTAAATAACTAATTATTAAATACTAAAAATAAATCACGAAAGAAAACATTACAAATACCAGTAATTACAATATAAATAAAAATTTTAATTAATTCATTTGCGACAATCAATATTTATATACATCCAACTTTAATATGAATCTAACAAATAAAAGCAAATATTTCTTTAGAAAAACTTCAGTTACTGCATGTACATAATTAAAAAATAATATATAAGAATGCAGACGATGTCTACGATAAACGAATGTCATAAACCGGACGACTGTGAGTAATATACATGCGGGCGCTGGTTTAGAGTCCATTGCTTGCATAATAATTATAAAACTAGCATTAAAAGTAAATATTTTCCATTGAATGTTTATTTAAAGGTGCATGTACGTTTAAACCTACACATTATATTTAATAATTGTTATTGTATAAATCAGGATGTTTTTCTTATTGATTAAGTCATGTTTTTATTAAATACATTGTATGAGAACAGTTATTGAAAATAATTATAGTAATTTGGTACACTTAAATTATCAAATTTAAGATTAATATATTTAATTCAAAGTAGGTTATATATCATTATAATTAATTTTAAAAAAGAGAACGGTAAAGATGAACCGCCGACTGGGTGTTCAAAGTCTGACTGACCTTTCGTTCAGGTAAAATGATTTTAGTCAAATATTTCAAGATTGAACAAAGATGGGAAATCAACGATCAGCTGTAATAACAAACATATCATCCTATCGAGAGCTGAAGTCAAATTTAAGAAATAAATGTACACGTTATTTAAAAAAAACGTATCATTATATCAAGAAGTATATGCTGTGAAACGTTAAAATATTAATTTACAAACTGTTCATGAAAGTACAATTAATTACTCAATATTCTATTAATAATTCATATATTTTTGAATCATACAAAATGATATTATATGCTTGTTAAACACAGTTACGCAACGCATGCACATATTATATTTAAGAGTTGCTTTATACTGCATTGTATTTTTCTAACTGATTGCATAACAAGTGTTAATGGTACAGTTTCGACAAACGATTTATTTGTGAATACATTTTATTTGAAATAGTTTCAAATGTTTCAGTCGAAATGCTTTACTTGTTCGTTTCTAGATCATACATTCTATTCACTGTTACATTAATTTCCAGTATAAATTTTCGACTAAAAAATTACAATTTACATAATATCGCAATCATTTTTTGATCAAATAATTAATTATTTTGTCTAATGAATCTCTTATTATCAACTTTGTTATTAGAGTACAATTTTGTTTGAGATTATTATTATATTAAACAGTGTTTTCATTGTCAAAAGAGCAAATAAATTGTTTGGAGTTTCTTTTTACTTTCTTTCTTGATCGAATAGTTTGTATTACAAACTGAAAGTATGATTTTTATACGAATGAAAATCATGAATCATAACATTAGACTTGAGACGATTTTGATAACAGATTCAAAAAAAATATGATCAATCCTAAATATTAAGAATTTAGACGATAACTAAATTATCTCGCTTGTTTTTTTTAATATTATATTACTTATCAATCTAAACAACTCTCGGACAAAAGTAATTAATTTTCTGGAGATAAGAAGAAAGGAATTCCATCCGAAAAGCATTTAAATACATTGAATACATTCCTCTTAAACGAAACGAGCCATTCACCCTTGTCGAAATATTTCAAATAATCTAAATATTTACATTATCTCAGTTTATCGCGACTTCAATTAGGGTGATAAAAACACACTTCAATTACTTATCCATCGTCATGAGACAACCCTTAGAACGACTTTTTCGAAATACCAAGAGATCTTTAACAGATACTAGGGACGGAACACACATTACTAATAAACAAATATCATATATCACCCACGATACATATATTTTAACACAATCATTCATCTAGCCATTCATATCATCTCACACAAGCACCAAAATCGAAGGTCGACAACTTGTTTTATATATATATATATATATGCATACACTTATATAAATATTTATATATGTACGTTCATAATGCATACATTAAATATTAGATTATGAAATCGATACTTTTCCATTAACATACAATTTTTTTTAATGTTCAAGAGAAAAAAGTTACACCCTCGCATAATGCACGTACTTGACGTACTCGGATGTTGTTCTGTCTCTTATTATATAATTGTAAACACTGAAAATGTGACACAGGTATAATAATAATGAACAGGTAGCGCATTCCTAGAATGCTAATTTGTTTATAAGATAGCTGAGCTAAGCTAGCTGCTGCTGCAACTAACAACCTGCCTGATAGGTCTTCTTGTATTATTTTAAGGTCAATGCTAAAGGAGTTTCATGCTTGAGTTGACAAGGAAACTGAATACATACACAGATATAATTTTTCTCGAGATATGCGCATCGGATTGCATTTTATATTATGTTACAGTTTGCTTTCATGTCATTAGAACAATAAACGTCTCTGAAGAAATTTTATTAAAATAAAATGTATATGTGAGCTTATATTATATATATATATATATATATATATATATATATATATATATATATATATATATATATATAATATGTATTCTTCACGGTCATTGAATATTTATTTACATTTCAAATATTTGTCAGTGGTTTGTATACAAGTGGTATAGTATTTAAAAGGACTTGCTCTGAAGAGCAGAGATACAGAAAGATAAAAAAAAACTTCACATCTCTCATCATGTGCGTATATCAAACAATATAGGTCAAACGAGATGAACTACCTCGATGTTCTTTGACACAATCAAATTTAATTAAATTGCGAGCCGGCTGATATCTACGCCGGCGTACATAACATTAAATTTAATTTAAGATTTGTAAATAGTGTGAAGATCCTCGGCGACAGTACACATGAAAAACACATCTGATTGTATTATGTTATTTTAATTACAAACGAATATTAACTTACCGTTCGTGATTTGAGTCGACGTTCGCAACGACACACAATGAAAACACATAAGTTGAGTCAATTGTGAACAGATTTACACTCGCGACACCGTAAAATAGGTAACACGAACTGATTAAATCATTAAAAATGTGAATTTTCGATGGGAACGACGTACACCACTCCTTTGCGAGCAGCCAGCTGCTTGCAAGCAACTGCCGCTACGCCTGGCGATACAACATTGTACCATATGACAGTTCGAGATAACCCTTACTTATCGATAACGACGGTGCTCGTTCAGGATTGTTTGAAAATGTGTTGTATCAATTTTTCAACGTACCAATTAATTATGCAACGAAATTCGAAGAAACGTACCGTTTGCGGACGAAATGAATTTTTATGAGATAACAAAACTTCAACAATATTGTATAACAAAGACTAATTGTTACTTGACATTTTCACGTTTTTAACTTTACATAATTTAATTCATTTGTATATTTTCATAAATATTCACTTGTAAACGTGAATACTTTTCACACTTGTATTATTTTATATTAAATGCAAATACACAATAGAACTTATTAACAAAAACAAGTTTATATATTTAACTATAATAAATACCAAAGTAATTATAAAGTATAGCATTATTAAAATCTATATTTTCAGTTTTTTTATATACAAAAATAGAAACAAATATAATCTTCATTCAATTTTATGCTAATTTAAATCATTTCATAATAAAAATATTAAAATAATAAAAAGAACGAAATTCATTCAATATAAAGATAAAAATAATAATTTTATTAAATCGCAAACCCCATTAAAAATAATTGATATTAAAATAGCATCTCTTTGTTTCCATTAATTTTTTGCCATTGGTTAAGTACCTACAAAATTAATTCATATACAATAAACACAAATTTCTACAATTAATTAATTTCAAAATATATATATATATATATATAATTCTCAACACTAAATAGTATATAAATAAAAAATAACATTAAAGAAATCAAGTATTCAAATGGCAGGAGAAAATCGAATAATTTATATACAATGGATGAAAATATCATCTAAACATGTAAATTATTATAAAAAAGAGAAAAATATATTATGAAGAAAACAAATAACTAGAAAATTTCAATTTTCTTACTTCAACAGTAATTATTTATTCATTAATATGCAGTGTATTATTTTTAAATAATATATTTGATGTTTTTTATGAAAATACAAATACATCAGAAATCTATTTCAATATATTTATTAAATATTCACAAACCCGTATAAATCCATAAATTGTTATTTTATAGTAAGAACGTATTTTACAATATGTAAGAGAAAGGCAAAATGTATAAACATCAGATTATTAATAGTTTAGTGAATAAAATTTATTAAATATTTTTGTATTATAGTTTTATTGTTTATATCTCTTTATAGGATCTGCCAACTCATTTAATTATAATGAACTATTTTTATATTGAATTCTTTATCCCCTTTTGATTTTACTTAAACAATCTACTATTACAAACTTAAGGTATAATTTTTTAATAAAAGCATGTTCAGGAATGTTATTTTACAACTATTGTATATTTTAAAAACTATAATATGAGAATTAAATTTTTAAACTAAAATATAAATTTGTATTTATTACCATTCTATTTATTACTATACTTATCAACAGTATCGATCTCATTGAGGTTTTCTTTTAATGATTCTACTTCAACTTCATAAGCAATATTTTCAATCCACACTGCCACCCAGTCAACAAATCGTATAAAAAATTGTGACATCTTGTCTATTCGATACAAATTGAAAGATAAACTTGGAAATTACTAATTGCATTATATTTTAATACCTTTACTATTTCTAGGTGGTATTTTTACTTGTAATACATTACATAAATCTTCAAGAAGTTGATCTGATACAGCTCGCATCTTTTCACTCATTATTATTTTGATAGTTGTACCATTAGCGTCAATCATAAATTGTTTAAGTAAATATATAAATTTATTTAAAGCTCTCAACCGTTTATCAGAAATATTCATTTTCTTTTGTTTTCGTCTAGAGTTACGTTTTTGTCTCAATTTTGCACGTTTTTTCATTTCTGCTTTTCTCAAACGTTCGAAATACTCCTCAGCTTGGCTATATTTATTTCCATAATTTAAAATATACCTGATAAATAATTACAAGCTATACTCACACAGGAGTTAGAAAGCATTCATCTTCAACAATGTCCTTAACACGTTCAAATCTATCTAAACTTAAGATGGATCCAAAATGTTCATAAGTATTTACAATATCTACACGCCTAGGTTTAGACATTCTATCTAACCAGGATGTTCGGGTACGTGTAATTTCATTAGTCACTATATGTTTCCTTTTTAAATCTCTTTCATTTTTTTTTATTGCTTTCTTCATATCCGCTTTAATTTTTTTTTATATTATATGTATGCATATAATAACAGTTCATTAATTTAAAAAAAGAATATACCTGTCGAATAAGGAAGTTGATACGATAATTTTGATGGATTATCAGAATTATCAGCATTTACGAAAATTGTTTTAACTGATTTTGTTGCTGATCGAACTGTTTAAAAAAAAATAATGATAACTTATTTTAATATATGAAAACAAGTATATATATATATATATATATATATATATTAAAAAATTGTGCAATTTTATATTTGAAAATGATTTGGAAAAGAAATAACAATGTTACATTGATACCCTCAGATAACACATATTTTGTTTTTGTTCTGGCAGGTACTGCATAATGAATTATTTCAGATTTCAAAGCTTGTGGTTTTGATTTCGTTGTTGATGCAATAGTTATCGATTTTGATGGAATTATCGATTTTGATGGAATTATCGATTTTGATGGAATTATCGATTTTGATGGAATTACTGATTTTGTTTTTGATACATTAGATTCAGCTTGTAAGGTATTCTTTGATAATTGCTTATATTTGGAAGATGATGTCTTTGAAATAGCTTTCATGGTTTTTAAAGTTTTGTCACTTTTTAATGACTTTGATGTTTGTGATTTAACAAGCTTTAATGACTTTGATGTTTGTGATTTAACAAACTTTAATGCCTTTCGTTTTCGATACTTTATTGGTTTTTCAATATTACCCGTTGTGCCATCATGCAAATCAATCATCAACGCACCTTTTAAAAATAATTAGATAAGTAAATATTTCCTGTAGAAATGAATGTACAAAAAGATAAAAGTGCTTTGCTTTTAAAGATGTATATTTTAATAAAATATACTAATAAAAATAATGCATTAAAAACAAACATAATAAAGTATATATTTACTTAAATCAGTCATTTTACTCTAAATTTTGTCCACCAAAAATGTATAAATAAATATAACTAATGAAAAATTGTTTTCATATACAATAAAAACTAACTAGATTTAAATTCATTTATTATTTACATAAAGCACTATTTTCTATATTTGTTTCACATAGATACACATATCCATTTTTTAGGTATTTCAAACAATATTCGAGTTTCCTTGGCATTCTCTTCAAAAGGAACATGCCAGTTTAATTGATTTTGTTGAGCTATAGGCATGTATGGGACTGGATGCTAAAAACAAAGTAATCCACAAATTATATGTACGTTTTATAAAAAAAAATATATATTTATAAACGCACTTTTATATTTACAATCCCTTTTTTGATATCTACATAAATTAGTTGATGTTGATTATGATGTTGCCATCTATGAAATAAAGATCGAATACTTTCATCACCCATTTTAAAAGCATGAGAACGCATAAGGTCTCTACTTAGAAAACCAGTATTAGGGCTACTATTCATTGTAGCATAGAGAAGAAAAGGATCATCTTGAGAGCTACAATAATATTGGAATGATTCTACAGAATATATTCTAATGAATATTAACACTTGACTGAATAAAATGAAAAAAAATCAATGAATGTAATTAAACTTACATATTTTCAGCCAAAAAAAGAACAGAATTTTTTGCAATATAATGTAATTGTTGTTTTGGCCAATTTGCCATGTGTGCACGACCGAATACCATTACACGTTGCCCTTTGTTAACAAAATGTTCAACTACTGTTGAAATCTAAAAAATTCATTTCCTAAATATGAATATATACCAGAAGTTTTGATAAATAAAAAATATATATTTTACCATGTTTATATATACTTGAGGAGACTGTCGTACTCCAGCTGAATATGCTATATTTAATCCATCTATAACCATATCATATGACTGGTTTTTATCAATAAACTGCAAAAAGTTTTCCAGCTCTTTTGGATTTGATTTTCTATAGATATCATTACCTAATATTACTTTTGTATAAAAGCTATCTTTTAATAATGTGTATTCGTCATTGGATAACTTCATTGGACTTAATGTGTTATTACAAACTTGACATACTCCTCTAGAAAATTATCTTTATAAAACTTACTGATATTAAATTAATCAGTTAATATTTACATTTTGGAAATTTCGGTAAAATGGCAACGAAAACCTTTTTTTTCAGTTCCATTTATCAAGTTATCAACAAATTTTTCAGATGGCCGAACATCATTTTGTGAAAAATATTGAAACAATTTTAATAAATTCTGTTTAAACTGTGTTTCTTTTGATTCTGCATACTTCAACAAAGGCAGATAAGCAGTATCTGAAGGTATTCGATTCACATCTAAAATGATATCACTTTAATGACTAAATAATTTAAAAAATATACATTCTTTAACACCTCTCATCTCGTTTAATATCTTCCACCCTAACTGATCTTCATTATTAGCAAATGCTGCTGCTGATACTACACTGTATACAGGCGCATTAGGAGCATTTGTGACTTTTATCATTTCAAGTAATTTCAAACATTCTTTCCAACGATATGTAAGTGATAAAGCAAGGATAGCATGCTCAGCAGTTGTCGAATCCAAAATTTGTGATTTTTTTATCAAATGATCATATCTAAAAAATATTTCTTTTAAAACAAAAGTTATCAGATAAATATACTTTTTCTTACAATAAAATAATCTCATTTTCTGTGTTTTTATCAATATGATTTTCATTTTGGGTAACATAATATAATCGTAATAATTTTCCAATAGTTGCAAAATTTAATGATTCGTTACAGTGTTTTAAATAAGATAAATACGATTTTGCTAAACTTAATTGCTTTGTACGAAAACAAGCTCCAATTATTTTTGCATCAATATTTTTCCTATTAATTAATCGACCAGCGCTAAGAATTTCTGTCTGGACTTTATCCCATTCTTGAAATGATAATTTCTCTCGAGTTGAAAGATCATTTAATATAGCATCCTGAGTTATTTTCACTGTTAAATTGGATCCATCTGACTGTATTTTATTTTTACCGAGATAACTGTCTAAAGATTTGTTTTCATTAATTTAATTTATATATTAATTTATTTTAAACAATTGTAATTCTTTAATATTTACCTTTCGTAGAATATCGTAATGATAAATGAATAAATCGATTTCTATACTGTTTTGACTTAAAGTATGGAAAATAATTAAATAAATGTTTTAAAAAAAGTGCATTAGAAAATCGCATATTTATTATTTCTGTATCCAATATTAAATTGAGGTTATATTTATATTCTGTCACACATGTTTGTATTGATTGAAGCAATCTCCATTACATTACAATAAAAAAAATATTACTCGGTTAATAAAAAACAAATTGAAACTTTAATTTGTTCATTTAATAACAATGGATGAGAAAATTAAAATACTTGAATCTGAGATATTTAATTTAAAGAAATTATTAATTGAGAAAGAAAATGAACTACACAAGTTAAAATTTAACCAAAATGTATTAAAATGTTAAACAATTTTACGAATTTAAAATTTAAATTCTATTTATTCATATTGTAGGTGTCTGAATATTCAGAATTTTTCACAAAAAATGAAATCGCTAGATACTGTCGTCAAATAATATTACCACAATTATCTGTGAAAGGTTTTTAATATAATTTTATTTAATTTAAATTAAGAATTAATAAAGCTCTGTATTTGCTAGGCCAAATATCTTTGAAAAACTCGAAAATTGCAATAGTCGGTGCTGGTGGTTTAGGATGTCCTGCAGCTCAATATTTAACGGCTGCTGGAGTTGGTATGTTTTAAAAAAATGAAAATAAATATTTTAAATATCGTTTGAATTCGCACAGGTACAATTGGGCTTATCGATAAAGATGTTGTTAGTATATCAAATCTCCATCGTCAGATTTTGTACTCGGAGACTGATTTAAATGAATTGAAAGTAGAAGTAGCATGTAATAAATTGTCAAGGTAATTCAATAGTTCAAGTTCAATTGAACTTATCAGAATAACTGCTGAAAATTTTATTTACAGACTCAATTCCCTTGTAAATCTTATACCATTCAGTTCAAAGTTAAACCGTGAAAATGCAATTGATATTTTAAAAGACTATGATATAATTCTTGATTGTACAGATAATGTACCAACTAGATATTTAGTGAACGATGTATGTATGTTGTTAAATAAACCATTAGTAGCAGGAAATGCTATTAAACTACAAGGTCAACTTTCAGTACACATTCCTAAAAAAACTCCATGCTATAGATGCCTCTATCAGTATGCACCTTCTTTAGAATGTGTGGGTTCTTGCAATGAAGATGGTGTTATTGGAGCAGGTTTGTTATATTGACTTATTTTGTTCAAAACTTTATTACACTGGTTTTCAGTTCCAGGTATTATTGGTGTTCTCCAGGCTTTAGAGGCAATTAAACTAATTATTAATCAAACAAATGAGTCAAATCATCTCACTATTTTTGAAGGAGAAACAGGAAAATTTCGACATATGAACTTAAGACCTCCAAGATTAGACTGTGATGTTTGTAGTGTGAATGCAACAATAACTTTAGAATCTTTGCCAAACTATGAAGAATGGTGCGGTATGATTAGTGAAGAAGCTCCTGTAATTTCATTTTATTTCTACTGATAATAATCACTAGTTACTGAATACTATTTTTTTAGAATCGGTACCCTCCTGAAGTTATTGTGGATAAGGAAAAGAGAATAAATGTCATAACACTATTTGAACAACAAAAAAACAACATTCCATTTATATTAGTTGATGTACGGTCTGAAACTGAATATCAAATGTGTAAGCTACCATTTTCTATTAATTATCCTATTATAAAATTAATGAAGAAGCAAGGAAAAGAAGAATTTATTACTAAAGTGAAACAAATTGCAGGAAATGAAGAAAAACTATCAGAAGTGCCTAGTAAGTTTGAAATTTTATAAAAAATTTAAATTCTTTGAAAAAATTCTTAGTTAAAAATATAATAATGTTTACATACATACATATATATATATATATATATATACATACATATTTCATTAATAACATTATTACAGTTTATTCATTGTGCCGGTGTGGAAATGATTCTCAATTAGCTGTACCACTTTTAGAAGAACTTATAAAAGAGTTTAATTCAAAAGTGTATGATATAGCTGGTGGCCTTTATGCTTGGAATGAATTTATTGATTCTAGTTTTCCTTTGTATTAAAATATGTATCAAGAATATTTTTTTGTAGTTTTCATACAATGTAAATAAATAAAAATAGCATGATAATAAAGTTCTATATTTTTCACCAATAATGTTATTTTCTTTATAAAAATTGGTTTAAATTTATTGGATAATATTGAAAGTATTAAAGTCGGTTGTAAAAAATAAAAACAGCAAATAATAAAATCACATAAAAAATGTAAGTGTGTATTGTAAAAGGTATTTATAAAAGCAATAGAAATATATTAAAAAAAGCAAGTATCAAGAAAGAAAAAAAGATTAATTACTAATAGACATTTTGAGGATTATATAAAATAAGAATATAAATATGAATCAATGTGTTTGAGTGTTTTTGGTAAAAAAAATTTATAATTTTATTATTAGTGTTCGAACTGTACAGTAAAACACAATACAGTATCAATTTATAAATGTAGACAGTTTGAATTAATATAATTTATTTGAAAATAAATATTTATTTATTCGACTATTTGAACAATTTATATTTATTCAATTACTGTCAAAATATAATGTACAAAATATAAATCACCTTTGAGGTTATATTATAAATTCCATTTTTGGTTAGGTTAGTAAATATAAAATATTTGCATAAAAAACTTACTACATGGCTATTTCTTGATGGGTGTAACTTTTAAATCACACCTAATCAAAATCATAACACATAAAATAAAAATAAATTATTTTCATGTTAATTTATCACTACATGTTTGAAGTTTATAAAAACTTTATAACCTTTGTTGCAAACGAATACCCACCGTTGAATGATCCAAAATTATTAGAACTAACGAATATAGGATGACAGCAGTGCCATCTAATTACGTAAGAAACATCTAGTGTAAAGTTGAATTGTGCTTATTTTACAAGTTATAGAAATAAACAATATTATATTGTTCTTTTAAATAGTCAATTAAATTAAATAAATTTATAATTTGACAATCCCCTGTATTTTCTCCTTCATTTTTTAATAATTTTATTTTTGGAATTTATTATATAATAAATTAATTTAATAAGATACATTTATAACACTTTCGAATTTTTTAAATATCATTTAATACAATTTTCATTTAAAACAAATTCCATTACTTCCTGATATATCTATAATTTATGTAGTTTTTGATTTTTTTATAAAAATAAAATATTAACACTTTCATACTAATAATACACATACAATAAAGTATTTTAATTGAAATTCGAACATTAATAAATAAAGTCAATAGTAGAACAGAAAAAGATACATGTTGATATGTAAAAAATGTCAAAAAGTAGTTTTCATTTAAAAAAAAAAAAATTAGTTAATATAATAAAATAGAAATAATATTGAAAAACTAGTATTAAGGTTTCAATTAGACATTAAATTGATAAAAATGATAATATAACAGAAAAGAGTAAGTATTTATACGTACAACACACAAAATTGAAATTTAATTAGAAAGGGAACAGCTGATATTGAAAAAATAAGAAGTATATTGTAAAAACTAATATATAATTTCTTAAATGTAACATTTTTTCTTGAATAATGGATATAAATCAAAAAATCATTTCGTAAATGTTAATGGAAAAAAGTTTAAAATAGTTACTTATATTGATACAACAATCCACAAAAATTTTTTCTACTTGAAAATGATAAATAATTGATAATTGTGATAATTATTAAATAGAAAATTGGAAAATGAATACATTTTAAATAAATATTACAAGAAATATCATTGAATATTTTTAAAATATAAAATATATTCAAGTGGAAAATAAGTATTTAATCTTTTACTTTTTTTAAACAGTAAAAGCGTATATATATATATATATATATATATATATATATATATATATATATATATATATAATTATTTCAAAAATTCCGATGGAAGAAAATTATTCTAGAAATAAAATAATGAATTAATCTAATTTTTAGTTTTTGTTGAAATTTTTTTAATTAATGATTGTTGTAACAATGGAATAATTATTAATTTGTGACCAGTTATGTTTCGAAAATCGTTATTTTTGAAAACCAAATATTTATAAACTAAAAATTTTAAAAAAAAACTTTCTCAAATGAATTAAATATTTTATGTCACAAAAAAAATTTTTCAGAATATCCGATAATTAAAATTATTGGGCTTTTCATAACGACTTTTTGCTTATTATTTTTTATTTGAATTAAGCTACATTTCCAAACTCTAATTGTTACTAAAATGATTAAAATTAGTCATGATTATAATTTATGATTAAATTCGTAGAAGGAATAATTACAGAGATTTACAGTTCATCAAAAACAAAGATGTTTGTGTATTTTAAATTTTTATGACTTTTATTCGAGAAACTTAAACTTGTTGAAAAATATTAATATAACAATGTGCTTTAAAGAAAGTTAAATAAAAGGAATATTTTAAGTATTTAATTATTTTGATAATTGATTATTGAATACGAACAAGTTATAAAAATAGTATTTATATATTCAGCGTAAAGTGGAAAAATATCTATAATTCCAGATAAAAATTTAAAAGGATAAAAATAATCATAAATTTCGTATATCCAGTAGTTATGATATATATTTTAGAGGCAGTAAGACGTAATGAGTATAAATAATAATTGCTTTTCGAAAAATAACGAATTTTGTTACATGAAGTTTTGCTAAATTCATTTTCACAAATGATTTTTCGTTCAATTACGTATTTTTTTCTGATTAAAAATGTTTGATATTTGACTATTAATAATTTTAATTTTTATTTATGTGAATTTAATGTCAATCTTATAATTTTCAACATTTAAATACAGAAAAATCGTATTTATAAAACTGAACATTTTTAATGTGATAAATTTGGTACTAAAAAAATTCAGCGAGAAACCTTTTATGAAAATTAATGAAATATCAGATTAAGTATTAAATAAAAATAATATATTGGTATTAATCTATTAGTAGTATATCTCAAGATGAAAATTGCAATATGTTCAAATATTAACCAGTTTTCCTATATATTTTTTCATAACCGATTTTTTTTCGGTTGCAGTGACTTTTTTATATTTTGAAATCATTTTTTTAAAAAAGTAAATATCATTTTAATATATTTTTTTTCTTTCAAATGGCTATCGAATAAATCATTTAACATTTATTATAATCATTTTTTGACGATCCAATTCTGAATAATAAAAAATTGAACTGCCATTTTGTAATAACAAAGATCACTGACTCTCCTATAAAATTCTAATTCTTTCTGATACATTAAATATATCTATTCATAAATTAAAGAATATTTATTTCAGTTATGTATCTATTTGCATATATATATATATATATATATATATATATATATATATATATATATATATATATATATATGTATTGTGGGAATATGTGGGCATATATTTTATTATGTACACATGCTCTATTTAATTTGACAATATAATGATAACAAATCCTTTGTCGGCCTTTTTAATCAAATCCTGTATATTCTAATCAACCTTCATGTAATGATAATCTATAGCGACCTGCGCATTCCACAATTTTACACATCCCTTATCAGTACAAACAAGATCGAATATTTGTTAATGGTGCGAATGGACTAAAGCATATGTAACATCTCGAACTGTTTGTTTCAAATTTATAAACAAATATATAATTGTTTAACTAGTAATTCTGTATACAAGCTTTAATAGTAAATATAAAAATGTTATGCAACAATAAAGAAACGTGCTGTGCTGTGTATAATGTGCGAGGTCGTCTTTGTTTACATTAATGATTCGTGTGAAGTTAGTGGGAATCTTCATTGTGCAATTGAGGCGGGCAGTTCAAATGGTAGTGTTAAGGTAGACATTTGTGTATATTTAAATAGAAATGTATTTATTTATACATTTAATTTTTTGTATTGCAATATTTTTGAAACAATAGATTATAAACAAAGATTATTTTCGAAATGTGTGAGAAAATTCGTTTATTTAAAAAAACGCACTTGGTTTTTATGTTTAATTATTGGATTAAAAATTAAATTTGTATAAAAATATTTCTAACGTAAGAGTTTATTATTTTAAAAGTAATTATTAAATAATTGAACTAATTTTATGTATATATATTATTATACAACACGTATGAATAATATATTGATTAAGATTTACATGTAAAAATAACCCGAAAAACAGTACTGATATATAAATAGTAACAATTTATAACTTAGTATAAATAACATATGGTATAGTTAATTTTCGAAAAAAATTGCAAAATCTGCAACAAACAAACTCGGAAGCTTTAAAGCTACCTGAAGTTGTGTAGTCAAAACCGTGAAGTCGATTGTTTTTCAACGGAGTACGAATCAGTACGAATCTCCCAACTTTGGCTCCAAATTTCTTCTTTTGTAACATTTTAAGGTATATGAAATCTTCTTCGAATTATGTTACTTATTTTAGCTATTTTTCTTCATTTTGAAAATTGTTTAATACGAAATGTTAAAAAAATAATTTAAAAATTGTTTAAAAAGTAATTTAAAATACTAGCTACAGAAGTACATATTTATTTATTTACATTTATGCAATATACTCTAACGTTATAATTAAAACCCCATCTAAAACATCTATAAATGATCATAAATCAGATTTGAAATCAGTTTTCAATATCTACCTAAGGATGGCATATGTGCCGAAACTAGTATTGGAGAATAGACACTCAGATGGCCGAAAAGGTTGAATACTACCAGAATGACATAAGTATATATACCATATGCTCTTAATATAATAATTATATTTATATTAGTCGAAGTCGAATTTAATAATTATTTTTGCAGACTATTCAGCCGTAATATTAACAATTTGCTGGTATATGAAATATTTATATTACGAATTGTTTTACTCTACAGGTTTTTTTATATAACTTAGAAATGATAAGGATATTAAAATCCAACAGGCCTGAAATATTAACAATGTCTTTTCATTAAGAACAAAAATATTTACAAATAAACTGGTTTTATGATAAAAATTCGTGAATTCGAGTTGTGAATCTATTGAAAATCTTTTTCTTGATCTTACTTTATTTGATTTCTATTTATACATACAATAAAAAAATTGAAAATAAATTTTAGATAAGGTATTAATAATATATAAATACTTTTTTATAATAAAATTATTTCCAATTGCTGGATGATATACAAGCTCAATATTTAAAGAAATAAAATAATATAAAAAAGCTCTTCATTTATATAAAAAAAAATTTCTTTTAAATCGGCTTAGTATTTAAATTTAATACGCCAATAGTGCCTAATTATTTTTTTTTGTCTGATTGTATTTTATTAATCAAAGAATACCTTTATACTGTATTTTTACCAATTTGTTTCATGTTTTCCTCGAAAAATATTTTTGTTCAATTGCTTTTATTTAAAATTTTGTATATTTCTTTTTACGGAGTCAATTTTTTTTTTCATTTTGTTACCTTTACTGAAAAGTTAATACCAGAAAAACGTGAAGTTTTAATTCTTATTAAAAGGTCAACAAGACATAAGTATTAAGACGTATAAAATAACAAGATATTTTTATCTCTGTTGATTTTATTTTCTCTGTAATATTTATATATATATATATATATATATATATATATATATATATATATATATATATACATACATACATATGTTTATAGTATTAGGCATAGCAAATAAAATATTAATATAAGTGGGATGCTAATATTATGGTGACTGTTGTCATTTTCAATGCCAAGGTTATAAGAAGAGTCATTAAAAAGAACAACAATTATATAAAAAACAAGACAAAGTAATTTGAAATGATGTATAATAATACATAACTTTATTTTTAATGCTTTAAAGTCATTTCAAGGATTATCAATAATGTTTTATTGAAAAAATGTCTCAGCGACTATTATGAAAATATTTCTCACAATGTCATAAAATAATTTTTCTTTTTTATTGAATTATTTTTCTTTCATCGTCGGTAATAATTTCAATAGTGAAGGTCATTGTTTGCTAATAAAATTACATTTTTTTTCTAAATAGTATTAAAATCAACTTTTTATCACATAATAAATCTTGATAATATATTTTTTTTTATTTTACAGAAAGAAATTTAAATTGTATAGAAATCGATACTTTGTGATCTTTTATTATTTTCTCATTATTTTATTTTAAAAAAACCCTTATGAAATGATTGTACATAAAATTTAAATAAAATTACAATACGTCCTTCTAAGCTAATAGCCATCGTCGTTCTAATCAATCGTCAGAAGTTCATCTTAAAAATAACCTTGAACGTGTTTCTATTATGGATAAAGATATCAAAGCCGCAAACAGATTAGAAATATAGTTATTGTGGCTTTACTGACCTTGTTTGTTTATTTTTAATAAGAAACACTGTATTGCTTCGTATTTCTAAACATAGTTCTATGTTTACCATTTGCGAACGATTTTCATTCATAATCTGTCTGATAATTTGTGATATTTACCATTTAATAAATCATATAGTTTGTGTATTATTTTATTTATTATGATTTATATATATACTGATTGACTTCCAATTACTTTCATTATAAAAACACAATTAATTTTTCTTATGTGAGGTTATTCAAGATTATTTTATGGTATACAACAGAAAATGTCTAGTTTTTTTTTAGAATTAATAACTATGTATTTAAAATTGAGGACATATGTTTAATTATAATATAGATTGACTTTTTAATCAAATTTAGTGTTAAGTTAAATGGTTAGATTTTGAACCACAATCAGAAATATTTATTTACATCTGTTATTCTGTTATTTGCAATATTTATTTGTGATTCTGTAGTTCATTTTTCTTGGTTAATGTTGCTCAGAAATAATTTAGAATTTAGTTCGATTTTAAAATTGAATATATTTTATGAGGTGATTTCTTTACATAATTTTATTATTTCGATTACTTACTATGTTTTGATTATACACCTAACCCTCGATTTACACGGTAGATTGGTTCTCCAATAATACCGTGCTAATCGAAATCGTGCAATTTGAATCCACATCTCATATTAAAAATAAGGGATAGGTTTTACAAATCAGGAATTTGAAAAATTCTGCAAATATACCTGTTGATGTTGCCCCTGATTATAAATATTTTATATATTTTACGGTTGGTCCGAAGGGATGGAACTAAGGCAATGAAAGCACATGATTTATAATTACATAAAACTTTATGTAATGTTATTCAAAGCTGATTCTTTCAAGTAAAAATCCGTACTGATATTTATAGAGCACATTTCTTTAAATTATTATTTTTTCTATAGACAACACTATTTGCGCTATTGTTATCTCGAATTGATACCGTTACTTCAGTTCAGAAGAAAAAATGGGAAGTTGAGAGTTTCTGTTATCGTTAGGATGCAAGGAAGTAAGAAACTCTTTACAGTGGTGTGTGTGCTCATTATTTTGCACAGCAGTGTAAATGGAGAGCTTTTTTAAATGCGCACAAAGGTGTTTTAAACATTTTTTTTCAATTCTGTGACCGTGTTAAACTGAAATAGTACCGTGTAAATTAACCTTTTTTCCGCATTCCTTTAGCCGTGTTAAACCAAATCCTTGCAATTCGAGTACCGTAAAAATCGAGGATTAAGTGTAGTTGATTTTTTTAAAAATTAAAATAATGTTTAGAGAGTTTCTGTCAGTGTTACTATTTTCGATTCCATGTCAATTCGAATAAAAATTAATAAAAGTATACTTATATTTTCTTTCACGAAACAGATATGTGATTTAAATGATTTATTAAAGAATATCTTATTTTTTTATTTAAATGTAGATAATAATTCATTTCAATTTATATTAATTAGTAATTTGACATTTCAATTACCGTTCACGTTTCGAGTGATTAATTTCCTATTTTTATTTATTTTCGGAATATTACACGAAACTCGTAGATAAAAAACCTGAAACATAACTTTTGATTTATAGTTTTTTTTTTACGAACAACTAATTTAAAAATCAATATGTATTTCGGCTAGCCTGTCGTAACATACTACTTTTTACCTGTACACAATTTAATTTCGGTATTCTAAAGTAGCAAAGGTTCCTAGTACACCCACACAGTTCATGTCAAAAAGTCTGTTATAGACTGTTGACCTTTACTGAGAAAAAAATATTTAATGTATAACAATGTTCGTAGAAAATAGTTTTCGTGTGTTTACACGCGACATGTTTAATACGTTCGTTAATATAAATCAATCTTGAAAATAAACCAATTCTTCATGAATGATAATTAAATTGAAACGAATTCATATGCACGTCTGAAAGCTCATGCTTTTAACATTTCATAATTGAAATAGCGAGTATGTTTTGGGTCGTTAACACGTCGCCGTTTGGGGTGAATGAATCGACGCTCATCAATTTAGATTTAACCTTTTAACCATTTCGCTACATTATATATATATATATATATAAATGTGTGTGTAAATATATAATCAAAAATTGCTCAGGATGTTAAATTAATGAAAGTTTTTAATAAAATTATCATTGAGTCGACAAGGAAGTAACAGAATTTATCATTTTCAAAATTAGAATCATAAAACATGCGATATTTCAGACGGAGTAGGTATAAATCAATTTAAAATGAAATATATTCGTATAATATTTTCAGAGAATTATTTAAAATTAGCGATTTAGAGATTTTTTTAAATATTACATTTTTAAATCATTTAATAACTATTTATACGATTTGATTTTTTGTATATGCTTTTTCATTTTGAAAGTATTTATACATAATGTGGCAATTGAAAAATAAAATCTACGTATTAATAAATATGCTTATTAGTTATTACAATTATTATAATTGTATATCGTTTCATTGGTTTATACTCTATAAATCTAAAAAATATTATATTGTGATATTATGACAGTTAAATTGACTTATAAATGTATATTTTGTGTACAGATGTCGTAAAATAAAAATAAAGTAAGGAGAAATATCCAATTTTATGTTAAATTTAATAAAATTTTTACAGAAACTATATAACATAATAAAACAAATTTTGTCTGTGGTTGTTTATCGTATGTACGATTTTTGTGAAATATTGAACGTTTTCATCACAGATAAGAATTATTATTTATCAATAATTTATTTGTGTATGACTTAAGAGTTGAAACTATTTATGACAGATACATACTCGAGTGAATCATTAAGTCCAAGACCACTAGGACAATACAAATAAATATTGAATTACGACGAATATCTTGTTCCATTAAAGGCATTGATAGATAAAATAACAGAGAAAAAATTAAGAAATTATTATGATTAATAAATGTGTAACATTAGAATTACAAATCCTAGTAAATAATTTTTCGAGACAATCTGTTTATTTTATGCTGAGTGATCTGGAAACATTGATAGTAAGAAGATTATATGATGCTATAATACAGATCACATTCAGATAATCCGAACGAGCTTCAATAATTCTTTGAATGGAGTTGAACCTCGTTTAATTTCAGCATATTGTGTGTTTTTTGTTATGATTTGAAAATGAACTGTATGATCGAGCAAAAAGTAAACATGGATTTGTCTGTTTATCTTCGGAAATATTATAATGAGATATTAGACATGTTTAATTCGATTTCGATCATGGAATAAATCTATGGAATGGGGATCGCATAACACCTTCAGATAAAGAATACATGAATGTTCAAAAGAAAGATCTAAGAAATGTAGATTTTATTTGAATATTTGAGGCATTGATTGATTATTAGGTATTGATATTGTTAGCGGATTGATGTCTGAAGATTCAATAAAGGCTCTTTTTTAAGGCGATAAAAATACTTACTGACTTTCATGGGCAAATAAAACGAGGTATACTGAGATAATTTATCGAAATGTGATTGTTGACTCACTTTTCGTTTCGAATATCTGAATGTTCAGTGAGGAAACAAATCTCTACAATGATTATTCGTTTTACTCTACTAACCTGCCACCAGTTGACTTATAAATATTTTTAAATTGTTTAGATTTTTTGAAAATGAAAACATTTATCAGACATAGAGGCCGGTAAATCATCTATGATTTAAAATTGAAAAGACATTCTAATTAAATAATTCCAAAATTATTTCCAGCAATGAAAAAAGTTCTTGGTATAATGTCAGGAATTTAGAGAAAACTATTTTGAAAAATACATTTCTTTCTTTATAGCAACTCTCTTGCTATACTATAAGATCGATTCTCTGTCTAAAGTTAAATATTTTTGATGATATCACATTTTTAAAAAGCTATGAAACGTCAATAAATTTGATATGATTTTACTAACTGAGTTATGGGCATTGAATAGATTAAAATAATTAGTTGTCTTCAAAATCAAAAACTTCTTTAAATCTCTTTTTTGAATAGTATTTAAAAATGAAATAAGAGTTGAAACCTAAAATCGTTTTGCAATGAATGGATAATTTAGTGATCAGGAAAATAGTCATTTAACTTTATATATTATTAGTAAACTTGTAACATTGAAAATGAAAAAGTATAAAAAAAAACAGATATGGAAATAATAAAGCATCTCAGAAAATTACCGAATATCATATACTTTTAATACATAAATGAAATTCAGATAAATTTCACATCTTGCACAAGACAATTTTCAAACAAATTATTAATTCAAGTGGTAAAAAACTCATTAATCTTTTTCACACGTCCAAATTTACATTATGAATATCAAAGCGTCAACGTATGTAATTATTATTAAGTAGACCTTCGTGCAGATCTGATGACTTCAGGGACTTGTATATTGGATCGTTTGACATGTCCCAAAACTCATACATACTATATATTATAATACATTAAATTTTTTTTCAATTAAATATTGAAACAAATATATACTTCTCAAACGTAATTATTTATAAAAACAGGACTATCCACATCACTAATATTTTTAAAGATATTGAAAAATAAACGGTGTAATCTTTAAAGTATATTTATCACAAGCTACATTTTAAAGTATTTATTTTCAAATCAGAAATACTTATGGTTTACCCTGCTAATACTTTCGTTTACTTTTTCTCTCTCTCAATATATATATATATATATATATATAAATAAAATCATGTAATATATACATAAATAAATATATTTTTAAAGTGAATTACTTTATGATAAATATCACCAGCGCACACGTGCCATTAACAACAATAAACCTTGGTTTAAAAATAATTGAACTTATACATTTAAATCTTGAAATGATTACATTTTATTGATATTACAGTTTCGAATGTGGAGTAATCGACGGTTGTTTAATTAAATATCTTTTCGTAGACAAATAAGTGGAATGGAATTTTCTGCTCCATTTCAAATATATGTCTAAAACAATTTATATATATATATATATATATATATATATATATATATATATATATATATATATGTAATTGAATCATGTGGTTGTAATGTGTTTCTAAAGCAATGATTTATTTGAAATAAATAAATGAAAAATAAACATTTGAGTTAAGTAAATATAATCTTAGGATATTGTTTTAAAGTTTTTTTAACAATCCGTTAGAAAATACGTTATGTGCGCTTTTTTAGAAAGAATAAACTTAAATTGAATGTTGAAAGATAATCTAAAACTTTTTTCTAACTTATTAAACTTTTACAATCATATTTCAATTAAAGTGTGTATTTATTTAGAAAAAAAACTTGAAAAATGTTTTTATTAATAAAACAGGAAATTTCAGTTTTATATTTCTTATATGTATTAGGTGTACAAATTAATTCGGTGCTTTTTTTATAGAATATGTGTATTTACAGAAAAATGGAATACATTTCAATCCTCAAAACATCTTCCATTATTTTATTTAACTTTGCTCCATCTGCTGGATAACTGACGAATCTCTTGACGAAAAAAAGATGGATGCTTTGAGTCGATGAAGATGTATTGTATTTTTACATCTCTTTCACTGTTTAGTATGTTTTATGCGTCAAAACACCTTCCTCCAAAGCTGAACAAATCATTGCGACCTCGGTAGCATTGTTTTCAACTGGAATGCGAAAAGTATACAATACCTTATATGCTTTATTTCGGACGCCGTCATGTTTGTTACTGTTTTATGAGGTTATTCCAACTGTTAGTCAAAATACATAGAGTTTTTAACTGTTAAGGTTGCCATTTCAAAATTTTAAAATTATGAGAATTTTTTAATTTAAACAGAGTTATAATTGATTCAATTTAAAGGCACCGAATTAATTTATTCTCTTAATATAAGCCATTATTAAGAGAACATTGTCAAAATGACTGAATTTCAGAAACAAGATAATTTATACAAAAGAGTTAATACTTGTAACAGTACAATTTTGTCCAATAAAGATCATAAATTAAGATGTATTCATTCAGGAATGGATTAGCCATTTGCAACTGAAAATAATGAACAGTACGTCAAAGTCTGCTTCTAAAAACTTACGACTGTACAACATGTGAAAATGACAGATCCAGATAATAAGGTACAGCTTTAAGCTCGGAGAGAGCACTTAAAAGTTTACACACAATTATAAAACGACGTTTCCAGACAAACAACATGTAAAGTGTGGTAGCGATGTGATGAAAATTGCTGTGTCTATATGCGATGCAAGCAGTAAATTGTGTCAATATATTAATGTACTTGTGATATTTACACTCGTTTTATACGAATTAAAAAACAAAGTAAATAAAGAACTGAGCGTTTTCTCATAAACACATGGAGAAAAAAACACTTCAGCGTTTAACTGTCATTTCTTGTTATTAATTTCAATAACGCGCTTTGTTTATTAAAGATTATTTTTTGTACAGAAACATATTATTTTCTTTTCTGCATAAGAAAGGAAATCTATACGTTTTTGTGAATCAACATATTATGATTATTCAATGTTTATTTCATCATGCAAGTACTATTAGGTGTAAAATTTAATTCTGTGCTTTTAAATTGAATCAATCATAACTCTGTTTTAAATTAAAATATTTTCTCGTCGTTTTTGAAGTTCGAAGTATTAGCCTTAACATTTAAAAACAGTATATATCTTGATAAAATAGTTAGCATAACCACACAAAACAGTAGTGAACATGATGGCATCCGAACAGCCATATTTTTCACATTTCAGTTGAAAAAAAGAACTGTTGAAACCGCAGAAATGATTTATCCAGTTTGGGAGAAGGTGTTGTAACACACAAAAGATGTAAAGAATGCTAAAACAGTATAAGAGGTCCGCAAATGAATTAAGACTTCGTTGACTCAAAACCGCCATCTTTTTTTTATAAAGGATTCTTCAGTTACGCGACGGATGGAGCAAAGTTATACAAAATAAATATTTTGAGGATTGATATGTATTCTATTTTTCAGTAAACATTAATTTTCTATAAGAAAGGCACCGAATTAATTTATAAACCCGATATTTATTTATTATAAAAATGTATTCTTTTTTGACGCACAATCTCTTCCATAACAATATTTTTAAATCGTTTGTGTATCTTAAAATATTAAATTTAGTTGATTTTTTTATAAAATAAAAGTTAATTAAACGTACGGATTGAATATTTAATAATAAAATCAATAATTTGCAGTATAATAAATTAATTATTGAATACCTTTTCACAAATATTATAATTTCTTAAACTTCAAAGTACATGTAAAGTCTGTGAGTCTAAAATAAAAATTAAAAATTTATGTAAAAAAATATTTCAATTTGAAACTTTTTATACATCTCAGAATTGTAAAAAATGGTATTTCTTTTAAATTTATAAACTTTATTCTAACATAAAGGAGAAATCATCTCTAACAAGTCTCATCTTCGAATATAAAAACACTGATCAATTGTTTGAAATAGAATATGATTTTTTCTACTCGTAGACATGGATGTGTTTGTGATTCAAAAATAATTAAAACGGGCAAGAATAGATCAATAGATTTATCTGTATGTGTGTTCAATTCTGAAATTAGTAATTTTCCGTCTCAAAATATTCAAAAATAGTATAGTTTTTTTTGAAATGTTTGTTTGCTACTTAATTTATTTTCACAAATTAATTTTGTACTCCACTAACTATAAATGATTGTCTAATAAAAAATGTGAAATGATTGATTATTGATCATTTTTAATTGTTGTTTAGATATATCGAGTTTTTTTATTTTTTTAAAATTCATGAATTGAGTATTTCTCTTAATCAGCCAACAAACATGTTACATTAAATTAGGTCTATGTTTTTAAAAATATTATTTTTATATATTATTATGATACATTTATAATATTCCTATATATATATATATATATATATATATATATATATATATATATATATATATATATATTGTGAAATGGGATACAAATATAAATTATAAACATACCTTGATGTGGGCGTGAATGTGTATATGTATATTCTATTATTGTGCGATAATTGAATTAGAAACGTTGCAGTAAAGTAATAAGCTCAAGTTGTACGACCACGTGACGGGGAGAGAAACCTGTAAATTAAATCTTGTTTTCATAACAGGATTGAATTGAAAACCTTGTTACTAAAGCTTAGGATATATTGCAGTGAATGTTGAAATTTTATTAGTCTCTTTATATCAAACATATATTTCAATAAAGATCTATGTACTAATAACAATAATAATAGTAATATATATATATATATATATATATATATATATATATATATTCGTTTATGTAAAATGTTTATTTTATAATTAATTTCTATTTAGTTATAATTCAGGTTATTGTTTTAAAAAATATGATTGAACTTATATAGTCTGATTTTTGTAAATTCATTTATATTTATTAATAGGTACATATTCTGTTATATTTGGTTTCTTTTCTTTAAAAACTGGTACACAGCTCATCAGAATTGACGGGAAAATAGAAAGAAACCTGTTTATTGGTTTTTGAAACGTAATATATTTAAACATAAAAATACCTAAGAAAGAAACTTAATGAATTAAACTTGAAACCTATGAGCTGATAAAAAAAACATTTCTCGTCACCATAGATACCGGTCATTTTACCCTGTGGACAAAGTGACGATAAATGTGGGTTTTTATATATAAGAAGAATATGTTTAGATAAAATGTAATTATTAATTAGACAGAAAAAGTACTCAAAAGGTTATACATTCCAAATGTTTTTTTAATTTTAAGATTATTCTTTTTATTAGTTCGGTAGAAAAATAACTGAGGTTTATAACCTTCGAATTCATAACAAAATCGCTATTATTCTCGTACCGACCTAATAGAATTAAAAAATTCAATTTACAAATGAATTTCTTAATTTGAAAGTGTAAATAGAATCTCTCTTTACTTTAGTACTCTAAGGATAATGTTATCACAATTGAAATGTGCATAAGTAGGATTTAAAATATAGAAGAAATAATATTTTCTTTATTAAAAATAATATTTTCTCTAATACGTTCTAACCTGAATGACTTAAAATATGTCATTATATATTTTATAACGGAATATATATTTTTTAAAGAAAGAAAACAATCAAGTCTAATTAATTGTAATGACAGTAAAACAGTAATCTACTTTTTATCACAAAAATCTGGTAGGAAAATAAATTCGGTTTTCGTTTCCTAACTTCAACCTTAATTTTTTTCAATGGAAGTGTCATTTTATCGTTCATGTTAATATCATTTTAAAGTGCATTTTCGGCCTGTATTTTGGTAAAATCGACTTTGGTTTTATTAATTATTTTGCTTTCTATTGGGCTATTGAATTAAAAATAAAAAAGGAGCAAATATGAGCAACATTTTTATGATTTCAAAGCGGCTGGTAAAGCAGCAGAAATTGCTCGTAAATTAAACGATGCTTTTGATGTGGGTACTGTTAATGAATGTACGATGCAATGGTGGTCCTAAAATTTTTCTACTGGGGACGAGAGCTTTGAAAATGAAGCAAGACTCCGGCGTCCTTCTTTAGTTGATAACGACCAACTAAAGGCGTTAGTTCAATCAGATCCACGCACAACAATTCGATGGCTTGCATAAATGTTAGACTTTAGTCGTTTAACAGTTCTGAGCCACTTAAAACAAAGAAAATCAAAAAGAGAAAACATATGTACATGAATTTGAAGGTAATAAAACGCAATTATTTTTCTATCAACATAATAAAAACAATTTTTACTGTGGCTTGAAGATAATGGCAATCACGCTATGAAGATAATGACCTTTGAAATGTGTTTAAGAAACAATTTAATATGACTAATAATGATTTACTGAATATTTTTAATCAGAAAAGAATGTTTGTGTTTCGTGGAGTGAAAAAACTTTTTTGAAAAACTGAATTTAGTCATGCTATCACAATTATATTTTAAACAAGAAGATTTAATTATTTTTTAATAGTATAGACAATCTTTTAATATATTTTCATCAACTATTTATCAAAGAAAAAAATGAAACGCGATATAGTAGCAAAGAAATATTTTTCTATATATTTAAAATACATATTTTGCAAGAACTGATTTATTATGAATTATATGAAAATGAATAAAACAGTCTAAAATGAGTTTTTTTTTAAAAAAAAATAATAATAACCACCCAACCACCCTCGTTATCTCCCAGAGGGGATTCGCCTCCACTCGTTAACTCTCCTTCTCCCTAACAAATAACAGAAAGTAATGAATTATACACACAAATAATCGATGTAAAATGTAAGTCGTAAAATTTTTATTAGAGAAATTTATAAAAATTGACATAACAAAATACAATTTTAAACGTGTAACAATTTTTTTACTCTAATGCTTCAGTGAATTTATTTCTTATTAGTTTTACATTGAAATCGTATATCATGTGACTGATATCAACCAATCAGAACAGAGTTACCGATTATCAACCAATCAGAGAACGAATAAGTATTGGGAATGGCATGATCACTGGATCATTTGTATACGACATAATAAAAAGAAAGGGATTACATATAAAAGTGTACTTGAATAAATAGTAGTTGTCTTTTTTAATATTTAATGAGATACTTGATTATTAATAAAATCTAACTTTTTATTATATATAGCAAATGATATTATTGTAAAAAAAACTGATACAAAAGTCAATGAAATAATCTTTTTAAATTAAAAAAACGTTAATAAAAGAACATCTTGAAATAATAAGGACTTTTTTCAGGAACTAATCTACAGAATAATAGCAAAGAATCACGAACGAACGAGTGGCTTTTTTTCTTTTCAGTAAACACCACTTAAAGTAAATCCTACGTGTTTATGGAATTCTTTTCTTGGTAGTCAAAAAGCTATTATACACACACACACACACATATATATATATATATATAGAGAGAGAGAGAGAGAGAGAGATTAAATTGTTAATTCTCAAAACACATATTAATCCAATTAAATCAAATTCCATGAAATCTGTAAAGGTGCAAGAGGTTATAACGTGTGCGTGAGATCTGAAAATCCACATACATATTTTAACGCTGATATACTCTTCTGCGTGTGTTTGTGATCCTTTGCCAAACGGATTTTATAAAATGATGTAAAAGAACAGTGTTACAGGAGATCGAATTTATATTATAATTATTCTGGCGTGCGGCCAACGAGATATACTGTGTCGTAATTAAAATAGACATTCGGAATCGTTTATACACACTGTACACACTTCTTTATAATGTGTTATGAACTTGGTCAGTGGGTTTAATGCGAATCGATGCCGAATTATTCCTGGATTCGTACGATTTCGATATATACATTAATCTTCGAGTGACGTTTCCGAATTGAACTTATTCTATACATATGAATTGATGTGAATACATTTTGACGAGTTTTTTTTAAATTGATAAACAAGTTTTTTCTTTACTTTTTTTTTGGTTCTAGAAATATTTTTGAGATACTGTATTTAGAATTTATTTAATTTAAAAACTTTTATAAAGCAGTCAAGAGAAGAATACATTTACTATTTAAATTATTTTTCTTTAAATGAATTGTGATAAATGTATAAAAATTTTGTACCTTTAATATTTTGAAAAGAGTTTGTCAATAAATTTTTATTTTATTTTTATCATTTAGATTCATTTTAATTAAATTTGAATTCTTAAATATTTGAATTATTTTTATATTGTACTATAATTTCTTTTAACCATTTCTCATTTTTTAATCTAGATATTTTGATGTTTTTTCTCTTTAAAAATGACAAAACACCATTACTTTCAGCTCAGTACAACTGTTCTGCTGTTTAATATCATTTATTTACTAATTATTGTATTCAAAAAAAAACACTCAAAAAACATATTTCTTTTAATCACTTGTTCAACTGAATTTTGTTAATATTGTAATCTTATTTTACTTTAATATTCAAGTACTTACTTACTACTTTAATATTAAAGTCCAAGTTATTTTTATACTATTCAACACCCATTTGGTATTTACATCTGTTTCTTCTTATTAAACACTATCGTAATTACCGATTTAATTTTAAAATCCATTATGAAATGAAAACAAATTATAAATTCTATACACATAATTTCTTCAACAACACAGATTAAATCATATGATTTATTAGTATTCTTCTTTATTAATATGAATAATTCTAGTGTAATGATATTTTATGGGAAATTGTTAATGTCTGTGTCTCTTAAATTTTTATAAAAATTATTAATTGAATACATTATTAATACTTTAATTAGAAACTATTAATGTTTTCTATTCAAAACAAATATTTAGGAGTATAAAAATATTTTTCCATTTTCATTCTTTTCCATTTTAAAGTATATAAACACTATTTTTATTCTACTTTTTTGAATTTTTACTAAAAAGAATTAAAAAAAATAGGTAAATGTTAATTAAATTCTTTATTTGTAAAATATCTAAAAAAAATGTTTTATTTAATATTTTCTATGATTTTAGAAAATTCAAAATATATTTCTTATCTAAGAGAAGAACAGTTTTAAAGCATATATATATATGTATATATGTATATATGTATATATGTATATATATATATATATATATATATATATATATATATATATATATATATATATAGATAGATAGATAAAGGTACATGTTAACATATGTTTTTATATAAAATGGAATAATGGATTTCAACTTTGTATCGAGTACAGAATTAGTTACATGTCTCACGTTTCCAAGTGACTTCGAGAAGAACTTCACATGTTATTCATTTTAAGACCATTAAAAGAAAACGGTCGCATTACAAAAGAATATTTTAAGAAAATTGTTTCATAAATATTTTCGAAAATGACATTATTGCTGAATTAAGCGCAATAAGTTAAAAGAATGACCACGTAGAAGGCGATAAAAACCATTTACGTCTTAGTGTAAACATAAACTAATACGAAGTATCATTCTTTTGCAGTTACTGCCGTCTCTGTTTCTTTTTTCATTTCATTCATATATATATATATATATATATATGTATGTATGTATGTAAAAGTGCAGATAGTAGCAAATAAATTTGGAAAACACAACTGTTTTATCACAATCGTTTTTATACGTGACTAAAAAACACGATAAATGCTGAAGTGTACAAAAAACAATAAAGATAAATACGTTTTAACAGCGTATCAAACTGTATAACGAAAAACAGAAAAAAGGAACTATTTCTCCCAATATAAAGAAATCAAGTAGAGAGATATATCTTGTAGGCGCATCACTGAAAGTTTCTTGAACTCTTCTGTACTCTCATACAATACAAAGATTATTAACAGTCGTAATAAAAAAATAAACGCGCGGTAAAGACAACACAAGTGGTAATTTTTCGTTCGTTTCATTCAATTCACTCGAACAATATTTCCGGTGTGTCCAGGTCGTTAACTTCCGTTTCCACGCAGAGTAAAGAAAAATATAGGGTTCACCTTCGCTACGAAACTTTCATAATTTCGCACGAGTTACGAACGAAGTGATGCAACGAAAAAATAAAAGGATAAGTTAATAAAGTCGACATCGTGAAAATGGAATATTAAATTGTTTGAAATTATTTTTTAATTTTGGTCTCCGTACACCGTTGCTGAAAGTCTGTTAGGTGAGCTACAACCGAGTTTTTCTTGTGTACGCTGACATTTTTCGTGTAATAAGTTGACAAGTGTCTGCAGAAGAAGCAATTTCCACTTTTATTACTCCATTTTACTTAACTACTTAGTTTATATACATACATACATACATATATATATATATATATATATATATATATATATATATATATATATATATATATATATAATAACCAGACATAGAAATAAAAGTGTGTGAGTGAGCATTTGTCAAATGTTCTAAAAAAAGAATACAACTTTATTTAAAAAAGCATTGTCCTATATAATTACATGCTATGTTTAAGCATCAATTACCTTAAATTATCTCAACGAATTCGTTCGTTTTTATACAGTAAAATTTAAAATATGAGAATAGAAAAATAGTCATTAAATATATATTTTTTTAAAAAGAGATTTCCAATTTATGGGGCCATAAGAATAAAACTATACATTTATAATTACAGTAGTATTAACGTTGGTACACATTTGTTAAATTATAAATTTTACACAAATAATAAATATAATGTACACAAAAAATTATATATTTTATAGGCACTTTGGTTTTTGAAGTTTATGTTAGTTTTATTTTAATTTTTCGTCTTAACATAGCCATTTTATAGAAAATGTAAGAAAGAATGTTAGAGTTAATTGTTAATTAGTTAGTTTCATGTTTTTTATTTAAGTAGAGATAGAATTTTTAATTATTAATAGCTACTAGTTTATTATTATTCGTAAAAGATTCTTAGTCACAATAAATTTGTAATAAAGCAGCTAAATTTACTTTGATAAATAAATTCGTTTTTCACCTCACAAGTGAATTTAAATTTTTGTTCTCATCAAAAATATTCGATAAATGATTCTTGATCATCATCAGAAATATTTTTTTGTGATGCATATATATATATATATATATATATATATATATATAGATAGATAGATATGATTTTTATTTAATGCGTTTTTATTACTTAAAACCTTAACTTTTCAAATCTTATTTTTTATTTAGTCGCCAGAATTTTAAAATTATCTATTCTGTATAAAATATCAATATTATAAAAAATAGTTCAATTTTAACATCGAATTGAATTAAATTTAGATAAAAAATACAACTTTTTTTAAAAAATTATTTTCAGTGTCTTTCCAAATAGAAAAACAGTATTAGTTATATGCAGTAATGTCATACAGTGAGCTTAATAAAGAACCAAAAAAGATGCTTGACTTATTCTATATTCGTTTATAAATAAAACGTATTCCCATTAATAAAATACCTTAATTAACTCCGCCGAATCGTTTTTCCTAAGTTCTATTCTAGTAATTATTTTACCTGTCAAACACACTACTGTTACATGAAAACAAAAAACACAGATGATCTTAAAATGAAAGCACGATTCTATTTTTGTACCATGTGATTCGAAAGACGACACGGTGCCCTCTCATTACAGATATTCAGGGGCAAAAAGTGTACACACGCATGGAACGAGCGCACAAGAATGGCGAACACGTGTTTGTTCCGTTTAATGTGGATCGGTCAAACGGCTAATGAATCATTGATAGTGTTCGTCTCTTAATGCTTTTAAGTGAATACACTTAAAAATCAATATCGATATAGACATTATATATATATATATATATATATACATATATATATATATATATATATATATATATATATATATACACATATATATATAAACGCGAAGCGACCTGCTTTCACGTAACTCAATTATTTAAAAAGGAAATTAGAGATACTGGAAGAGTCTCATGTTTCTAATAACAATTTATACCTTGTTCTGAGAGCCATATCGTAGCAGTATCGACACGGTATAACTGTAACGTTTGTTTTGTGTACGTTTCTTATTTTATATTTTCATATTTTCTTTCATGAGTATTTTTAATGGTACTTGTACAAGTTTATATTGTCTTATTGTCTTCTACATGAATCAACATTTAACAAAGCTCATTGAAGTAGTCAGTGAAGAGAAATTTGTTTTTTTTTTTATCATGAAATAATATATTTTATACTTTATATCAACAAATTACACTGCCTTTATACATTTGTTTCATTAAACTAGGTTTTATTACATACAAAACAGTGTAAAATATGTATATTGAGTAAATAACACATGTCACAATATAATTCTCTGCTACAGACTCATTTCATTTTTATAATTGAAATTTCCTTTTAAGTTATATACTTAAAAACATATCAAAAATGTTCAAAAATTGATGATTTTTCATTCTTTCTTGTCAGCATTTCAATGCCAATGCTGTCATTCTCAGAGCGTTGAAATAGAAAAAAAAATATTCAATAGAAATTTCGATTAGAAATATTTTTTGTGATTTGTGGATTGAGTGAAATATTCAACTGGAATTCATTTCTTTTCAAGTGTAGTACGAAAAGTATGTAATGTATAATATGCTACTTTTCAAACGCCATTGTGTTCACTACTGTTTTGTGAGATTATGTCTTAACACGAAGAGAAATTTTGATGATTTAAAACAGAATTATGATTGATTCAATTTAAAGGAACAGAATTAATTTTTACACCTAATAAAAGATTTATTTATTGAGTTTTTTTTTCCAATAGATATCTGATTTTTAATAATAAACTGATACAAATGAGTTACGAGAATTTAAGTCATAAACTTTAATATATTTGCATTATATTAATTTTATATACTTTTAAGTAATAAAAATGATTATACATTTCGTAGATTTATAGTATTTTTTTTTAATTTAACACAGGTTAGATCAAGTTACCATACTTAATATTTTAAACACCAGAATTATATTTTTTTTCATAATAAAGTTTTGATACTGAGGGTAAGTTTACTATATTTATCAATTTTTCTATTTTTTTACGCTCTGAATGTAATTAAATCGTCATCGAAATTCATATAAGCAACGATCAAACATGATCAATAATTGAACATTATTAATAAAAAAAATATAGTTTGTGGAGTGAAAAAATAATTCATTTAGTAAAATATAATTTCTCACAAGTGAGTGACCTCCCATACACCACATTTTTTCGTATCGAATTATTTACAACTATTTATGGTTCATTTTGATTTGATTTATACACATTTCAATGATGATGATGTCATTTATAATGCACAGTCATAGAAAATTTTATGATGCGATTCATTTATGAATCTGAATTTGGTGTCAGTGCTTAAACTGTAAATGCAATTTATTTATTAAGCGATAATATGTTCTCGTTTCTTTTTATTTCAGTTTTAGCGTTTTATCTACTTTTATGTAGAAATAAAATTATAATTAAATGGTTTTATAACTGTGATCCTGTTGATATGTTACCATAGTAGTCTTTTTCCTTTTAAATGATTGAATTTCTGCTAGTCACTATTAATAATCTTCAAATAGATGTTAGAATCCTAATATTTATAGGCAAGTTTTTAAAATATCTATCTGAAGATAAAAGTGTCAAAACTACTAGTGTAGAGCAGATATTTAGGTTGATCTAAAAGGACGAAGACTGCCAATATGAAATGTAGGCTTGTTTAGAATATCAAAGTGTCAACTAAAATATTAAAGGATAGAGAGTATAATTTTAAAAATAATTCTTTATATTAGGTTGGTAGAAAAATAATTGCAGTTAATGACCTTCAAATTCATATACATTTTTGTATATGTATTTTTGTATACGTTATGCGTGGCTTTGATTTAACTAACGCCTTCAGTTGGTCGTTATGAATTGAAGAAGGACGCCTACGACCTTCTTCATCTTCAAGGCTCTCGTCCCCAGCACGGAATTTTTGGAACCACCATTGCACCGTACGTTCCTTAACAGTACCCATACCAAAAACTTCGTTTAGTTTACGACCAGTTTCGGTTGCTTTACTATCCGTTTTGAACTCATACAAAAAATTGCTCTTATTTGAATTTTTTCCATCTTTAATTCAATAGCCCAATTTGAACCAAAAATTAGTAATAAAACCAAAGTAGATGTTACCGAAAAATGTACTTTAAAATGATATTAACATGAACACGATGAAGTGACACTTTCATTAAAAAAATTAAGGTTAGAATTCAAAAAAACAAAAACCGCATTTATTTTCCTACCAATCTAATATTTATTTTTTTATTTTGATTTTCTGTTTTTCTTTTATTAAAACTCTTATAATATTGCAGAATATTAACTGTTATCGAGAAAAACGATTTATTAAATGTTCACATAGTCTTTCCTGTCAATAATAACTGTGAGTAGTTGTCTCTAGTTAGGACACAAATCCGTTGAAAGAGTTTCCAATAAATCTATTTTTTAGTCATTTACATCTTCAGTATTTACTTAAAGGATTTCACTGAAGAAAATATTTGTTTTAACATAAAATAATGCAGTGAATTCCAAGCACGAGCGAATAATGCAGCGAATTCTAGGCACGAGCACTTCTATGAAGACTGAACACTCATTCATTCATTTTATTATAATTGTATAATTTAAGAAATTAATTCATACGTATCCGCCAGGTTTTGCACAACAATCATAATTAACAGATACAGAAAATAATCATACATAACAAATATTTAAAACTGATTTGTTTTCAATTAAAATAAACAGAAAATTACTTGTAGTCAAAACCATTGAATAAAAGAATTTAAATTAAATTTTCATATCTTCAGTTTTATAATGTATACATTGATTTCCTATAAATACATTAGATTCCAACTATATAAAATATACACATTTACACCTATTTCCAAATCATCTCCATATTTGTTATTTGCTTCTCTATTAAAATGTGGCTTCATATATTTAAATGTGATTAGATTTGAATCATTAATTAAAATTAATGACTAGCTTCCATTCCGCAACAAATATTTCATCCTACATAAAACACCCACATACATGTAATTATATACATTTTATTCCATACACTCAATAACATCTACGAATATAATTGCGTTCAGTTTTAGATTCAATCTTAACGAGTCGTTAAACGTATTATACAACGGATGTCGTATAACGACATACGCATACGTGTACACACACGTATACGTATATATATATATATATATATATATATATATATAAATAATATATATATGTATGTATGTATGTATGTTGCATTTATCTATCATTAAACGATAGAACTCATTCAGCGAACAAACACAGCGAAATAAACGAACTGAATACGTCATAAGAATTCGTTTTTTCGTCTACTTCTTTAGTTCCTGACCTAACCAGAGAATGAACTTGAAAATGTCTATTCTTCAGCTACACCCACAAGCCACAACATTAAAACTTGTATCTCGTACGCGCATCTTGCCATCTCCTTCTTGTCCTTTCTCTAGCACAATACGTTAGCCTAATATAATAGTGTGTATATTATCTGTCTTTTATTTCTGTATCTCTTTCTCTATTCTATCCATACTATGACAGACGTCATTTTATCTACATCTATATAGATACACACACACACTCATATATATATATATATATATATATATATATATATATATAATTCTCTATGTATGCAAGCATTTTATAATCTGATTTTCACCATACATTTTTCTTGATTATCCACACCCGTGAGTGTACCTTAAAAGCTCCGAAAAAACACACACACCGACACATACACATACAACGTTTTGTTACTCAATTTTCGTGTACATCTGTCCTTGTTTGTTGCCAAAAAGCGGCAACTTTGACAATGTCAATAACGGGCACGGATTCCTCGTCGTCGTATTGTCATCGTTTCAGTGGTCTCTCGAACGCCATTCATGATTCGATACGGTTTTCAGAATGGAACTCTACCGCTGCCTTTCAGTTTATTTAAATTTTATTATCACTAATTCCACGTACGAGATTTATGTGTTTCAATGAGAGTACGTAACGTGTATAAATAAAGTAACGAATGAGGAGTTACGTTCTCTATGTAAAATTGTAAACTTGTATAGAGTAATAAACATGTTTATTGTAACATTAACGGATATTTTTATATCAATAATAAAAAAATATGTATATCTGTTTATAAATAATTATAGGAATTAGGTAGTTTTGAACAGAACTCGAAATAAAAGTGTATTTTTGTTTTTATAAATTATGATTTTTGATCAGGTTATTAGAGAAAAGTGGAATTAATAATTTATTCTTTCAAATAGAATGAAAATACTCATAAAATATTCATAGAAAATTTTCGAACGGAATTAAAATAAAACCCGTATTTTCAAAATTGATAAATTATAATCATATAGTTTTTGTACTCTATCTGAATTCTGTTTCAGAAATAGGTTTCTAACTCGTCTCATAAATTATAAAAAAAATCTGATCAAAAATGTTCAACAATTAATTATTAATTGAGCAAGTTATTGATCAATTTCGTTCGTATTTCTAGCTCAATTTCATTATTCTCAGAAAACGAAACTAGAAAAAAAATCGGATTTTCACATATTGAATTTATTGTAGACACATCTTGTTCTCAAATTATTTTCACAAATAAGAATTACCAAGAGGAAGAACATAAATAATTATTAAGGCTGAATAAAAAAATAATAGTTGTATGAAACGTATATTTAATTATATACTTATGATTATTTCAAATATTAAACCATATACAAGCCTCACATTTAGTATAAAAGTATATTGGTTGGAAATTCTTCAGATATTATGTTAGTGTTTTAGTCGCTTACCAATTTCATAAAAAAATTTTTTATTCTCTCCACAAAACACAAAAAATGTAATCAAACATGTTCCATAAATAATTATTCATCATTTCTGATTGTTATTTATGCGCATTTCGATGATGACACTATAATTCTCAGAGCTTTAAGCCATAGAATATTTTGTTATTCTTCAGCACTCCGAGAATGATAGCATTTCTGTTGCAATATGCGTGTGAAAGAATCAATTATCAATTAGTGAATAGTAATGATGAGAAAAATTATACGTTTAGTGAAAAATGTATTTATAAAGTTATCTATCCATAACATCTTTTATTCTGGTACAACAATTTTCAGCCAAACCTGACAAATATAATGTTTTATAAGTTTCCATTTTTATTCGAATTTCAGTCCTAAATTCACACAATTACATTTCATTTTCTAATTGAGTGCGATCACTGTTTTAAATAAAACTAACACAAATATAGAAATGTGTAATGTGTGTAGTAAAACAAATAAGATAACTGAATCATGCAATGCATACTAACCATAAAAACGTTCTCGATTAAGGAAAAAGTACTTAATGTGACGTTGCAGATATGATTTATTATCAGATAACAAGTTGAATCATTAGTTTATTATTGAATGTTTTTTAATTGTTTAATATTTTTGTAACTTTTATTAATCTCTCTCTCTCTCTATACATATATATATATATATATATATATATATATATATATATATATGTGTGTGTGTGTGTGTGTGTGTGTGTGGTTGTATATATATATATATTTACATACATATATATATATATATATTCATATATATATATATATATATATATATATATATATATATATATATATATATATATATATATCAGAAACAGCATCAGCAAGACCTCTTCCATGATTTTCCATCGTACGATTGAATGCGTCTCTTTTCCACTGATTTCGGATAAAAATCTTAATTTCCTTATCCCACCTGTTCATTGGTCTCTTTCTTGGTCTTTTCATAATCCTTGAATACCGGTTAATAATTTCTGTTGTCCATCAGTACTCTTCTCTTTTTGCAACATGCCCCGTCCATTTCCATTTCAGATTCTACTCTTCTTATTACATCTGTGACTCCTGTCTGTTTTCGTCTCCATTCTATTTTTTTTCTATCTCTTCTACAAGCATCTTTCCATACTTCTCTGTGTTGTTTGTAGTATTTGAATGAGTTAAGTATTTATGTTTCTCTGCCGTAAGTAAGGACTTGTATACATTGATCAAATACTTTTTTCTTCAAACAAACTGGGATTATTTATTTAAATATCGAGGCGTTTCGTCCAAATGTGCTCCATCCCATTTTTATTCTCCTGTTTACATCTTCAATGAATGGTCCATCTTTGTTGATAAGCTGATCTAGATAGATATACATTGTAACTTATTCTATGTCTGTTTCTTTTATTTCAATTTTCTTCAGGCAAACAAATGCATCGAACAATACTTTTGTTTTTAGGTGGTTCATGTTTACACGAATTTTTTGACTGGCATCATCTAATTCTCCTATCTTCTCTTGTATATATATATGCAGATAGATAGATAGTCATAGTACAGATGTGACACTGTTGATAAATTACTTTTACAAATCAATTTTTCACTCTATTTATAATTCAGAAAAAAATCTGATTAAATATTTTAATAATTGATTACTGATCACGTCAGATTACTAGTTTTGCTCATTTCCATGACGATTTTTTTCATATATTTTCAATATTTTTTTGATTATTTAATCATTTTTTCTAATAATAAAAATATGTTTCGTTATATTGAGTAACCCCGTTCAAGACTGAATGTTTGCAAATTTCTATGTTTCACAAATAAATTTTTCACTATCTCTAAAGCCATAAAAAGAATCTGATCAATCTGTTCAATAATTGATTAAAGAGTAATATGTTTGTTCCTTATTTTTATAGCTACATCACCCTTAGAGCGTTAAAATACAAATACGCTTGTTAAAAAATAATTAAAATATTTCTTATTTTCATAAATAATCATTTTCATATTTATAATTAGCGTCAAATGAAAAATGATTTTACTCTTCGAGAAGTTAAACATATGTTATTGAAATTATTCCCAAAATATAAGCATTATGATATTTTCGTACTTTATTTTAAGAATTTATTTCGTATTTTATTTTATAAAAGAAAAGAATCTATGATAGTTTTTATGGGAGGTAATTAAATTCTAAATAAATGTAATAACAAAGAATCTTCCTGAAGTTTCAAATGTGATCCAGAATCAGTAACTATGTGAAAAAAAATACTAATTAAAAAAATAAATAAGTACTGAAATTGTTGATGATAAATCGCAAATTTATGTATTTAAGGATTTGTTTGAAAATATAATTATTTAATTTCTATTTTCATTCTATCATAAATTTTTAAAATATCCTTTTCAGACTTCAACGAACCATAATTGGATTAACACTTATTTGAACAATACAATATTTTACAATACGATATTTTTTTAATTTGAACAATACAATTCCAATATCTGCCATATATTTCGTGTTGATTTTTTAATATATTCATTTCACCTTTTCAGGTGTTTTTATGCTTTATATACGGTGATTCAATTTAGATTTCCACATGGAAGTATTAAAACTGGACTCAAGGATTGAGAAAAGTCATGTGATATTTTATTTAGTATTTTAGTACTGAATTGAATTAAAATACTATATAAAAAATCACATGACTTTTCTCAATACCTGCGTTTCCTTTTAATATTTTCATGTGGAAACCTCAATTATTGAATCTCTAGTTTGCCTAAATTAAGCCTAAATTGAATTACACACCAACATGTTTTCTTTTTTAATTTTTACGTTTTTTTGTAATATTTTCGTATGGAAGCCTAAGTTGAATCACCTTTATATATATATATATATATATATATATATATATAGAGAGAGAGAGAGAGAGAGAGAGAGATACATGTTTCTTTAGATAAATTCCTTCCAATATGAATAATACAGTTTTTTTCCTTTTCATATTTACAATCATAATATAGTTCTGGTAGGTACTGCGGTTAAATTCACTTTTAAATGTATTTTCTTCTCATTACACAAACCACAGACATTTTTTTTAATAAAATATGTTCAATTAATCATTGACGTTTTTGATTATTGCTGTATACATTTTGATAGTGATGTCATCTTCCTCAGAACGCTACTAAAAAACTGACAATTTTTTTTGTGATGATATTTCCAACAATCTTGTTGATAACCTCAGTACAGCACTGCACCTTTTATTAATCTTTTTATTATTTCTATTTTTTAGCTTCCAGACAATGACTTACATTATACATTAATTTGCTTGTTTTTTTTTTTTTTAAAAAAAAAGAAATATTCCAGCCATTTCTGTTTTAAATCTGTACCCTTCTATTAAATTTATAATTCCTGTTTATTTTCGTATCTATTTTAGTTTTATTATTATTATTTATTTCTTCTTCTTAATTTAACGTATCTCTTTCTATGCTTCTCTTTTGTCTGAATTCCCTGAATTATTTTAACATTCGAAACTTACATATATACATATATATATATATATATATATATATATATATATATATATATATATATATATATATATGTATGTATGTATGTATGTGTGTATAAATATGAGGATGAGATATGTTTAATCTAAAAAAGCGGTGACTTATTTCATAATCAACTTTTATGAAAATGAATACATAATGTATATATAAATTAATAAACACGTTTTTCACCTTTACCTGTTCCAGAGCTCATTAGCGAACACTGAAATATCAAGAATCCGTACAACGTCCGTTTAACGTTTTGCGCACGCGTGTCTATCTGGGCTGTAAGTGTAGTGGGGGCCACAACTAGCAGGCCGCACAAATCGTTGTCGCTATGTCTTGGCGCACGGGTGGTGGGGCATTGAGCGTTGTACGTCGAGGTCGCGGCAGAGGGGCAGAGCAATAACATAGCCGTCACTGTTTGTGAAGTGAGTGCGGTGGTTTTGCAAATCGCCTCCTGTTTTTAGTGTCAGATTGAAATTCGGTTGACGAGGTCGTCCGCAACGTGCCAGAGCGCATAAATAAACACAACACACATATTCAAAGAATTATTTTTTCAGTGCGGATCACTGTTGATTCAGTCGTCGGACACGGTACTGAAATTCAGCAGGAGTTGTGTTCCTGCCGCACGTTGCTGATCTCGTTATCGTCCGTTTATGTTACACAGTGGTCGGTATTTGTATTTTTTTCCTGTATATTATCCGTCGATTGTATATTTTTCGTGGCGTTTTAACTCGTATTCAGTTTAATCAACCGTAATGTTTGAACTCTAGTGAAATATTTATAATTTTTGTTTGTAAACATGTTCGCTTTCAACGTTTATTTAATTCGGAGCTAATTTAATACACAGAGACTTTTGCTAGTCCTTTGCAGCGACACCGGTGACTTTATTAAGGTAAGATCACTCTGACATTCAAATATACATTGTTTTATTTCGGCACGTACACACTATTTCTCCCATATATATATATATATATATATATATATATATATATATATATATATATATATAGGGGATATATATATATATATATATATATATATAGGGGATATATATATATATATATATATATATATATATATATATATATATAATATTAAATATTAAGCCACTATGTATAAAAATAAATATAAGAAGAAAAATCTGTTTGAAGATTTCTTGTTCTCTGAATATATTATTAGTATTATTGTCATAAGTTTTTAATATTCTAAAAATGATAATTGGTTACTATTATATATATATATATATCAAACAGTAGCAAATACACATACATGTATATGTATGTATACATATATATATATATATATATATATATATATATATATATATTAAAATTTGAAGCATTTTGACATAAATCATGTTTATAAGTTTTAATCTGAGTCTGATTTTTAATGAAATAATTATTAACAATTGAATATATATATATATATATATATATATATATATATATATATATATATATATATGAATAGTTTGCTATTTCCGTATCTAAATCATTTAATATTCAGTAGTATTCTGCATTTATTGTCAGTACTGTTTTTTTTTTATGAAATCTGATCATTTTAGCAATACAGTTGCTTGATCTTAAAAACTGTACGAAAAGAAAAAAGTACATACATTTTATTTACTGGTTGAATGCACTTTATTTATAAAAAAATAATTGTTATTTACTTTTAGAATATTTACATTTCATTTGTTCGTTTCAATTTATTTTAAAATGTTGTTACAGATGTTTATTTAGACATGTAAAATAAGTAGTGTTAGTAACAAAAAAATTAAAATATAAAATTTGAAAATATGTCTTTTTAATAATTAATTTCTCCAAATAGCAATTTTCCTTCTAAGGTTAAATATTTATACATATATCTGTGATTTAATTACAGAAAATCCAAAATCAAACAAGAGATATGAATATATTTTTATGACTATATTTCCATATATATATATATATATATATATATATATATATAAATATATATATATATATATATATATACACATACACACATTAAAATATAACCAAAAAAATAAAAAAGACATATTAGTACGTGTATTAATAAAAAAAATATTAATGGAGATATTTTAATACAGATTTCGTTTACAAGTGAGTTCACATTAAAATCCATTTCCTTTCCTAGAAAATCTGGATGTGTCATGAATTATTCTAATAAAAGACACTATTTTTATATAATGTTTGTCTATTAATTTTTATCTCTTTTAATATTTAAACTGTAAAGAATCACTTTTCAATGTTATTTAATTTATATAACATAGGAAAACTCTTTCTAAACTGCTTTTTTTCACAAATAAGTCAGAAGGTAGTACAAGTATCATTATGACGGTTTTTTTTTAAAAAAAATAAATATAATGTAAGTTTAAGAATTTAACGTTTTTTTGAGTTTTTAAAAATTAATACTTTGATTTTTCTTATGCGTGTTAAAAGGAATATAATACTTTTGTATGTGTAAAATAAATAAAGAGTAGTAGAATAAATATGAAGTATTTGTATGCATGTAAGGCAAGTAAAGGAGTAAAAATAATGATGAAGTTGAAATTCGCTTTATCTTTGAAACTTTTTAAGGTTGCAGAGTAGAATAAAGTCTTTGGAATCGAAATGTGGACAGTTTTGGAAGAAAATTGACCAAGGTACACAATTTCAGATTATTCCAAATATATAGGAAAAAAATCAGTAATCTAATTTTATTGGTTTAGAAGTTATGAGCTATGGATGTCATAGAAAGGCAGCCAGATATTTATGTTCTATTTATAAGAAAATATGTTGATAAAAGTAACAGAAAATTCTACATTCAGTGAAATGATTTTGATCGAGAAGATCTTATCATGCGGTATCTGTGAACTGTATAATGTTACAGACGAACTTTTATAATAGAAATTGAAGAAAATCTACTTATTAATAAAATATTTTTTCTAATTAATTAAGAGTATCCGAAAAACTATAAAACTGTACTTTAACGCTTTGAGGATGATAGAATCGCCGTTGAAATGCGTACGAGCTGTATTAAAACATGATCAATAATTACATATTGAACATTTTTGATGAGAAAAATGTCTACGGTTTGAGGGACGAGAGAATCATTCATTTGTGAAAGAGAAGAACAGTATTAATATTTTAAAATAATCATTTTCTTATTGATTTACAAGTTGGAAATATGAACTCATGTTCCAGTATCTGAAATTGTCTCAAGATTTATATGCTAGACAGTCACTTAAATAATTGTCATTTGATAATATAAGATGCTTGCTAATCTAAGATGTAAATTCGTGAAACAATCAACAGTTAATTAAACGTAAAATGTCTAGACAAAAATTTAAGCTATTTGTTTTTATACTTGAATTCCCTTTATAGTATTGTTTTCTTTCGAGTATTAATTGTTGACTCACTAGCATTGAATTTTTTACAACCTACTTTAGCACATTCATATTATATATATATATATATATATATATATATATATATATATATATATATATATAGAGAGAGAGAGAGAGAGAGAGTGATTCAATTTAGGTTTTCATATGAAAGTGTTAAAAAAATCAAGTTATTTTTCTATTTAGTATTTTAGTTCAATTCAATACTAAAATACAATTGAACTAAAACAATGAAACATAATATTATTTTTTTAATTTTTCCGATTTTTTTTAATACTTTCATGTGGAAGTTTAAATTGAATCACCTATATATATATATATATATATATATATATATATGCATTTTTATTTACATTTTTATCCATCTTCAGGTAGCATTATAGTATAATGATAGTAAATTTGATATATTTTGTACTTTAAAGTACATAACAAATTATCTGAAAATGGTTGAAGAGGAAACTATTTCTAGTATATAACTATTGAAATAATTGAATAAGATTAAGATTAAAAAAAAATACATAAAAGAAATGTCAAATATAAAAGAAAAACTTTCAAGACAAAAGATAATTTTTTTAAAAATAAACGTTTTAACTGAATTATTACTGTTATAACAACTTAAAGACTGTTGTTTTTTTGGTTCAAAAAATATATTCCATTGAAAATAAAATACAATTTTTAAGACTTTCAGATCGTATTGTGCTTCCGAGAAAATATTATTTCTTCTACATTTAATCTAAATGTCATTTCATACGATTTGAAGGATAATGTGGCAAAAACTAATAAGAAACTCATATGAATGTTAGTTGTTAAGTTAATAAGTTAATGCAGATCAAAGATCATCTTTTTATTGTGGAATTTATATTGTATTAATAATTATATATATATATATATATATATATATATATATATATATATATATATATATATGTATATATATATATATATATATATATATATATGTATATATATATATATATATATGTATATACTAATTATGATACAGAAATCTATTAGGTAAATATTGATAAGTGTTTTATCTTGTCTACTTGTATAAAATGTAAATATTTGTTTAAAAAAGGTATACTCATTTAAATGTAATCAGTTGTTTTACATATTTATAAATACATTTATATATATATATATATATATATATATATATATATAAATATATACATGTATATATATATATATATGTATGTATAAATATATATATATAAATATATATATATATATATATATATATATATATATATATAAATATATACATGTATATATATATATATATATATATATATATATGTATGTATATGTGTATGTATGTATGTTTGTATGTATGTAATAATTCATTAACTATAAACTGTTTTGTAAAATTACCATAAACATAATTAACGAATTAACTGTATGAAATGTAGTAACGTTTAATTATTAATACGTATTAACGTTACATAACTAACACATAACGTTAACATTCTAACCTCCTTACATAACGTTAACATTCTAATTAATAGTATTAACGTTATTAATACTATTAATTAGAATGTTATTTGTTGTTGTGCTTCTCAATAATAATGTTTGAAAAAGTATGTATTTGTTTGTTTATTTGAGATTTAAGGAAAAATACACACATATACAGATACATATACATATACATATACATATATATATATATATATATATATATATATATATATATATATATATATATATATATATATATATATATGAAGTTTAAATCCTCGCAAAACCGAAAAAATAAACAACTTGTAAAATTCTAAAATTTCTAACTGTATGCCATCAATATTAAAAAGAAATACGGGTGTATAAAATAAAGTAATATTAAGTTTGTAGGAAAATAATTGCGGTTTTTGTTGTCTGACCTTTGAATTCTAACCTTAATTTCTTTCAATGAAAATTTCATTTTATTATGTTTATGTTACTATAATTTTAAAGTGCATTTTTAGATCTGTATTTTGGTACAATCGACTTTGGTTTTATTATTATATGTGCTTCGAACTGAACTATTGAATTAGAGATGGAAAAGAAGCTAATAAGAGTAATTTTTTGTATGAGTTCAAAACGGGCTGCAAAGTAGCAACAAATGCTCTTAAGCTAAACGATGCTTTTGGTGTGGAATCTGTTAAGGAACATGCGGTCCAATAATGGTTTCAAAAATTTCGTGCTGGGGACGAGAGCTTTGAAGATGACGTAGGTCACGGGCATCATTCTTCATTTCATAACGACCAACTGAAGGCGTCAGTTGAATCAGAACTACGAACAACAATTCGAGAGCTTGCACAAAAGTTGGGCGTTAGTCATCCAACAGTTCTAGACTACTTAGAACAGCTAAGAAAATCAAAAAACAGAAAAATGTGTATGATTTTAAAGGTCATAAGCCGTAATTATTTTTCTACCAACCAAATATAACAGTTACATCATATGTAATTTATTTCATATTTATAAAATGTGTGTAATGTTTAAGTTTTATTCCTTGGTATACTTTTTTAATAAAATATAATTATGATCGAGCATTTAAAGTAAGACGATTGGTTTTCATTACAGATAGAAACATGTAAATTTAATTATTTATATAAGGAAATGTATGTCATGATTTCTCAAATTTCAATTTAATATTCAATATATATATATTTTCTTTTCGGAATTTTTGTGTAAATAAAACCTATTAATATTCTTCTAAAGCTATATATGCACACCTTGAGTAGTAATATTGATTTATTACTGAATTATTTTATCATTAAATAAATCACTTTTAATAAGATGTTTGAGTTAATTTTCATTATATATATATATATATATATATTTGCCTGATAATAGCCTCAATTCATACCTGCTTTGAAATTCTAATTAATCACTTAATCATTCGTTGTATATAATATATAAAGTTAAAAAGGGAAATGTGTCAAAATTCGATTTAATTTCAAAACGATCGAAACGAATTTATAATAATAATTTCAGATCACGTCTTGTTATATTGAAAATTATTGCAGATTTATGCAAATTGATAACTATTTCAAATTTGAAATAATTAATTCTAGATTGATTTAATTAAATACAGATAACGACGAGATTTAAAATTAATTCGATTATTATATAAAACAATTCTATTTTGTTCATAAATATATATATATATATATATATATTATATGTATGTATATATTAGTTTTACAAATTAATTCGGTGCCTTTTTTATATAAATTGTGTTTACAGGAAAATGGAATACATTTCAATCCTTCAAAAATCCGCTATTATTTTGTATCACTTTGCTCCATCTATCGGGTAACTTACGAATCCCTTATCGAAAAAAAGATGGCGGATGTGAGACGATGAAGTCGTAATGCATTTTGGGAACCTCTTTATTTTAATTCTGTCTAGTTTTCATATATTCTCAAACCTCAAAAAAATCCTTGCATGGAAACCATTTTTTCAAATGGTGAGTTGAAAGCGATAGTAAACGGCTATTTTGAGAAATTTAAGAAATCTAACTTTCAAGATGGGAGAAAGCACTGGAACATCATAAAAAAATATGTTGAACTTTTGAAGGAGCTTATATTGAAAAATAAAATTAATTTCAAAAAAATAAATACAGTTTTTTATTATCAGGCCGAGAACTTTTCAAATTGTTCTCATATTTCTTTGTAAATGTAACCAACATAATGCCTTTTTTTAATGGAATTATTGGATATAAGCAACAAAAAAATATAAATTCAAAAAATTAAAATCAGTATCAGAGTCAATATAATATTTTAGCTATTTCTAGAATTTCCGAGCTATTTTACATTTAAAAAAAGATAATGCCTTCTTGTTGCCATGTTTGTATCTAATACAGTGTCATTCATTTCTTTTTTTATATATTATTCAGTTCTATTTAGTTCTTAATTACATTACAGTAAAATATTATTTAATGACATTTTAATATTAAGAATATAGATTAATAAAATTTGAATTTTTCGTCTTACTTTAGAGCTGAGTTCGTATTTTCTTCACTTAATTTGTATTTTCATCGTTTTCAGACAGATTTTAGAGAATAAATTTAATTTTCGAGTTCAATTCTTTATCTATTTATAAAGTCAACTGATCGAAAACTGTGAAAACTGATCGAAAAGAAAATGTTTAATCGAAGAATAAGTACACACAAACAAGACTAGAATACGAATTTAGATTTATTTTAGAGTGGAAACAAATATTTTCATAAAGAGAATAACTAAAGAAATATTGGTTATAATCATTTTATAAAAATTGCAAGAATTCCGTTCATTTCTCGTCGATTTATCTCGATTAAATCAATTATTTCTATCAATGTTTTATTATATCCAACTTTTGCATTTTTAACATAAAAGTTCTATTTATATCTCTCTCCTTTTCATATATATATATATATATATATAGTGATATAGATATATGTAATAAGTTTAGCTATAAATATACTGAATGCATATAAATATCAAATGAAATCTGTAGAGAATTCAGTATAATAATGTAAAATTATCGAATCAGAATTATATGACATAAATAAAATAAAAATCGAGATTTAATACTTCTGGTAGTAAATCTCTCTCTCTCTCTCTATATATAAATATATATATATATATATATATATATATATATATATATATATATATATATATATAGATATGTGTGTGTATGTATATAAATAAAAATATACACCCACTATGATTTCCTACCGTTTTTATCTTTTTTGATTGCTTTCAAATACTTTCATGGTGAATTAACTTAAAAGTTTTTGTTAATTATTTTTAATTTATTCTCTTTGTAATTAATATAAAGAAATTATTGATAATTTACATATATATATATATATATATATATATATCAATATTTTATAGATTTTGCAAACATAAACATACTGAATGCATATAAATATCAAATGAAATCTGTAGAGAATTCAGTATAATAATGTAAAATTTTCGAATCAGAATTATATGACATAAATAAAATAAAAATCGAGATTTAATACTTCTGATAGTAAATCTCTCTCTTTCTTTCTCTCTCTCTTTCTATATATATATATATATATATATATATATATATATATATAGATAGATAGACAGATATATGTGTGTGTATGTATGTAAATAAAAATATACACCCACTGTGATTTTCTACCGTTTTTATCTTTTTTGTTTGCTTCCAAATACTTTCATGGTGAATTAAGTTAATTAAAAGTTTTTGTTAATTATTTTTAATTTATTTTCTTTGTAATTAATATAAGGAAATTATTAATAACTTATATATATATATATATATATATATATATATATATATCAATATTTTATACATTTTGCAATAAATTCAAGCAATAAAGTTTACAGTTGTGAAACTAAACAGTTTGGGATTTGAAAGACTGAGAATTTATTGATACACTGTATGCTTGAAGTACTTTTTTCGTACCAATTTTTTTAAAAAGCTTATAGTGAGCGAATTTAATTAAAACTTTTTTCTTTTCAAATTATTGTAATTAGTGTGAATTAATGGTTTAAGTAATTGGCATGGAACCGATTTATAGATCTTTCAAGTGAATAATGAGTTTTTTTGATACTAGTATTAAATAACAATTCAGATAATAAGTTTTAAGATTTTAATTGAACGTTTATTCACTTGGAGTAAACTTTTATGTATTCACTGTTTTTATATTTAAATAATAGAAATCCAAAGCATAAATGATATAAATTTCATAATAACAACTATTTAATTAATATTGATTTCAGAATATTATTTAATTTTGGAAAATGTGAAATTAAATGAACACGATAATTGTTTATTGAGATTTTATAATTTATTCAATAATAAATTTTTAATCTTGAATATATTCTAATGTTGTTTAGTAAAGAAAGATATTTGTAAAAATGTGTTTACATATAATAAATATCTTTTCTAGGAAAACGTAACAAAAATAACAGTCATTTCTTTCTGTTACAATTAAATAATCAAATATAAAAACAAGATTCTGTTCGGTTATCTTTCAATTTTATATCGTACATATTTTTCCATAAAATAATGTAAACAGTAAGAATATTTATCATTTTTTGTACAAGTAAATTATTTACATCAATTAAAATTTCAAGCAAGGCTGATTCATTCTAACATTAAATATTATTATCATATTTTCTTATATATACTATTGTTTATGATTGTAAAATAAAAACATTACAAACTATTAAAAAATTACAGCACTTACATGTGTCTGCTATTAAAACTTTTTTTAAAGCCACATCAATTGTACATGCCTGCTAGTTATAACAATATTCTCATAAATTTTTTATTTTGTATTCATTAGTTTTTTTTTGATGAAGTAAGTGTGGTTTGTACTGACAAGTTCGATTGTTTGAGAAAACATTCTTGAACGAATTTATGTATAAAATTGAATCAAAAAAAATTGCAATAATTCACAAGAGAGTCGTTTTTGAAAATCTTGATAGTTTATAAAGAAATATTTATAAACATTTCGTGACGGGTTGATGGTAGTCTTTATAAATTTATATTAGGTGTTCAAATTAACTCAGGGACTTTTTTGATAGAAAATGAAGACTATATCCGCTGAATATGCCACATGAGGGAGAATCTCCCAGCCCAAAGAATAAAGAATATCTTTAGTCGCTCTTGCACTGTGGTGTAGAATAACTTGCCTCGTTCCCTCGCCAGTTAATGGACTTTTCCTCTCTAATTCGTCACTCAAATGGAAAGTTGTTCATAAGGCTCTGAATTTACATTCTGACCGAATTCGAGCAACTCATAATACACCAAACCCTTAATGTCTCTCTAAATACACAATAATACTGTTTTTGCACGAATATTTGGTTTCGGAATCGATGTCGATGGTTCACCGTTTGTAACCAATACATTTTGGTTCTTAAAATTGTCGTACAACACCCATTTTTTATTTTCAGTTATGATTTTATGCAAACAATTATTTATTTTAAACCTTGTAAACGAGTACATAGCCGTATCGTATCTTCGTCGTTGTTTTCCAATTTGAACTCATATGGAATCCATCGGCCTAGCTTTTGAATTTTTCCCAACTGATATAGACGATAGGAAATCACTTTCTGTGTTCCTCTAAATTGGTGAGCGAATTTCTGTTCAGCATGAGTGGAGACTTCACTTAATAGCTGCTGAAGCTCCTCGTCTTCAAATTTTTTCGCTTGACCGGGACGTTCTTGATCGGAAAAATCAAAATCACCACTCCGAAACATTTGAAATCATTTTTTGCATGTCCTATGGGACGCAGCACCTTCCTTAAAAGCTGAGCAAATCATTTATATGGCAACATTTTTTTTAATTGGATTGCGAAAAGTATGCAATGCCTTATATGCTGCTTTTCTGATACCATCGTGTTCATTACTGTTTTGTGAGGTTAGCCAATTGCTTAGCAAAAATATAGTGTTTTATATGTTAAGTTTGGTACTTCAAAATTTTAAAAAAACTAGAAAAGAATTTATTTAAAACATAATTCCAGATTGATTCAATTTAAAAGCACCAAATTAATTTGCACACATAATATATATATATATATATATATATATATATATGTACATATAATTTTTATGTGAATAAAAGTACAATAGTACAGAATATTCTCATATCAAAGAAAATTACAAGGTAGTGTACATAAATACACAGAACCATTATTACAAGAGAGATCATAAATCAACTTAAAGTATGCGAATTTTCATATATATACATATATATATATTTATATACATACACACACATATATATATATATATATATATATATGTATGTATTATGTATATAATGGATACTTGTGTGTGAAGGCATGTAAAGAAACGATGTGCAGTTCTTATACCGTACAGGGGGAGATTTTTTTCGGAGAGTGTGTATCGTTCGTGTGCGAGATAGGAAGTCTAGGATCTTTTTAAATACATAATCACATTTCCAAGAAGCTAGAAGAGAGAGAACGGTAACGGAAAGAGCTTATTCGCAGTGCTCATAAATCATAAACGCCGATTCTGTCCCGGAGTCTTGCCTTGAAAACGACGTCAACTTATACTCTTTTATGATACATAGCCCTGTGACTTTAATAATACGTCGCTCGTGAGTACAGAACCGGAAAACAGGAGCTTTACGTAATCGTAAACGGAGCAGAAATACCTCTGTGTTTTTTTTCTTCTTTCAGCTACCTCAAAAATGTATATATATATATATATATATATATATATATATATATATATATATATATATATATATATATCATTATGAAAATATTTTCAAAATTCATCAATTCCTTCTTCGTGTAATAATAATACAACGCCCATGCACGTTGGGAAAAATCATACACATACATAAATGAATACAGAGATATAAAATATTCTAGAAAAATTTTCAACATATAATTACTTCATTTGACTTGATCGGAAAAGCTTGATGCTATTATAAAGTTTTCCATTCACGAAAAAAAAAGTTCACGACGACGTCCCTCTTTACTTTTTGCACGAACGAGACACTTCTCTCATTTCGTAAAATAATCCAATTATTTATCGTTTCTATCCATCGACTTCGGATATTTAAAATAGATTTTCTTTTTAATTGTGTGCAAAAAGGTGTCTCTGTGTTTTACGCATAAAGTGGTTTAGTGGATTTGTAACGTCATTTTTAGTATCAGACGATTATTAATTTATATATATATATATATATATATACATACATGAGGGAGGTCTAGAAGTTCGCGAAAAAAAAGGCAAAGAAAAGTCTGATCGAGCTGATTTTTTTTATTTTTCAATATAGTCCCCCTCAATACTAATACATTTTTACAACACTCAATGAACTTTTCAAGATCTTCAAAAAATATTCTTTTAGTTAGAAAGTAATTTATTGTTCAAAAAGTGATATATGAAGAACCTAAAAACTAATAAGAGTAAGCTCTTAAAATATAAAATGTGTAATTGAATGATTTAATAAATGTCAAGTACAAATTTTATTATTTGTTAGTTTTTCATGTATCGTCTATTAAATAATTATTTAACAATACCTTTGTCTACTCGTATTAGATACCTTGAAACCATTTATATTTAAATGAAGTGAAAATGCTTCAGACTTATTTACTTCCCGCAAAAATTGCTCACAAACAAAAATCGAATTACCAACTATAAAATAACTCCAGGCTTTCGAAACTTTCTCCAAAATTTTATGTATCTCTTTGTTCGTATCGTAAAAATGTGAAAATGAGAGCCAGTAAATTACACAAGAAGATATTTTTTACTTGCAGATCAAATTTTTAAAGAAATCAAATAAAATCAAAGTTTTTTTTTTATAAGTAGACTAAATATGTTCTCTCAATATTATCGTTTTCACTTATTTTTATAGACACAAGAGAATGATTGCCATTAATCTTCTTCAATATCTTTAATCTTCTTAAAAGCTTGAATGCAAATTACAAGAGTTATAAAAAAGGTTCATGTTCTAATTTCAAATGCTCGTAGTTCTGTTTTAGTTGAGAGTTGTGTTTTGTGTGACATGCGAGAAATAAGTAAACGAACATCCACAAGAAGTAATGTTCAAGTCACGGGACACTGTATATCTTTTTTTTAATATCTTTTCTCAGTAGCATATAAATAAAACAGATTACATTTAATATATCCATATATATATATAAAATAAAGTCGCTATGATTTACTCTTTTTAATTCATATAAGATTGAAAAATTATTTAATAATGCATTGTCTTGGTAGTCTTTATTCTTTTGGATTAAGTTTCCGTTTTATACTATTAATTTTGACACGTGTGGTCTCTTCAAACAAATTTATATTTTAGATTTTAAATCAAACGAATCACAAGTATAAAAACATACAATTATATTAATTAATAACAATTGAAAAAAATAAAACAAATCAATTTAATATGAAAATTAAATTCCGTGAAAAATTTAATTGTTTTTTATATTTTATAACATGAAATCAATCTTGAGTTCAATTATATTCAATTTTCATAATAATTGAAAAAGAAACGATTGTCTCGACAGTTTAACGAGTCTCGTTCTTTGTACAAAAATAACTTTAATGGAGGTTGTTCACTTTTCCCTGTCGATAAAATATACAATAGAAATGTATTAGTCGCAGATTTCGTTAAATTGAATTTCTTCCCATTAAACGTAAGTAAATATTCATTGTTCGACGGAATAGTTTCACGAAAAACATTCTTTCTGCTTGAATTATTGAAATCTATCGAAGTGAAATCCAACTGTAGTTGAAAATAAAGGAAATGAAGGTTATTGCCTGATCAAATAGTAATAAGGAATTCATTTACGGCTAGTTTGTGAAGCAAGAAATGTTTTATGTATTAATGTATATATGGTATATGTATGTATGTATATATATATATATATATATAAGCTATTTAAAGAAATAATTGATAACACTTTTTTAATTTTTTTTCGTATTATTTTTGACATTTTCTCATAATCCCACATGTAAAAATATTGAAAATTCGAATTTTATTAAATCAATGGAATAAATCGATTTCAAATATTCCACATAGCTTTAGAATAAAGAAAAGAAAACCCAACTAAATGTCATCAATTTAATGACATTTTTGTTATCCTTCCATACATCCTTTAATGTTAATACTAATTTTCTGATAAAAGTTTACAAATGTAATCAGAATTTTTTAATGTCTGTGCTTTTATTTGTATCAGCATAGATAAGTAAACCATTTATCTTTGAAAATAAATCAAAAATCAATCCGAACAGGAATTCAATATCCAAGTTTCAATAAATTTAATTAAAACCGTTCTACAGTTTTAAATTGCAAAATTCACAATCAAATCAATCAGTTGACATTGGTACGAAACCACTGTTTACATGTGTGTATATTTGTATAAAACGGGCTTTAAATATTGATTTTTTTAGTAATTTTATTTTTTTGTTAATTCTAGACTATTTTTATTTTATATATAAATATAACGGAATTAGTTAAGTTAAACCCAATTTGATTTAAATATAGATTGATATTTATTTTTCAATCCTTATAAATTATTATACACATGCATTGAAGTAAAATTCTTTTATTTTAAATAATATTTATTTATTTTTTAATTACTATTATATGTATTTTCAGAAATAATAAAGATCTTAATAGATACTTTGATAATTGTTAAAAAATTTATATATTATAAAGCAGATTTCCTTTCAATACCTAAAATTGTTTAATAATTTACATGTGTATTGTCTTTTCTTGTCTAACGTCTTCATTAATAATTTAAAATTTGACAAATGGTTTTATCAATAAACTTGATGAACATTTAGAGATATTTAAATCTTTTTACTGATAATTTTAAATAATATTTCAATATATAATGAATTGAAGTGACAAATTATTTTTTAAAAATTATGTTCTGTTATAATGGATTTCATTTTAATTTTTGTATCAAATATTAAAATAAAATTCAAAAAAAGAAGTTTCTAGATAAATACGTGTTTTTTCTTATGAATTTTTAATTATTTCAAAGAGTTGATTTTTGATAAATTCAATTTTACAAATTTATGATATTTTGTCAAATTGTCTAAACTACTTTGTGGATTTTTTTGGACCGAAAATCGAAAATTGTAAATATGAAAGTTTTTCGATATAAATCAGTTAATTATATCGAAAATAATTAAAATTCATTAAGAAAAAAATCTTCGTACGCAGTAATACAAGTTAAGAATAAAAATGATTTTTTTTCAATTACTATTCAAATATTTTGCTAATCACTAATTGTTTATAAAAAAAATTCTTATATTTTTAATACAAAATTTTATAAAATAACATTGTTTATGATTATTCTATTGATTAAAAACACTTTTTTTGAATTTAAAGTGGAAGATATGACATCAGAGGCAACAAAGTGAAATTTTTAATTTTTGTAGAAAAAACTTGAAATATGAAAAAGATGTATTATATTTTCTACGTAAAATACAATTCTCATAGGGGAAAAAATGCTTTTTTGTTAATAGATCTTTATTTTTAATCATAAAATAAGACGGATTTGGTCGAAAAAATCGTTTTTTAAAAAATGTAATTTTTTACCAAAATTTGCATACTATAAAGAATAGATTATTGCCCAGAAATATTTTTTTTTGATACAAAAATTGTAGGTATGATATCAGAAGCTAAAAACACCAAATCTTCATTTTTGAACAAAAATTGAGACATCAAAAGGATGAATTATATGTTCTATGTAAAATACAGTGTTCTTAAAGAAAAAAATACGTTTTTTGGTAACAGATCTCTATTTTTAATTATAAAATAAATAATTTTGATGGAAAAAATCGTTTTTAAAAAAATGAAATTTTTCACCAAAATTTGCATGCTATAGGTCGTGGATTTTTTTGGGCCAAAAATCGAAAGTGAAAAACATGGAGGTTTTTCATTATAAATCAGTTAGTTATATCAAAAGTAATTAAATTCTATCAAAAAAGATATCTGGAAGCAGAAATATGAGTTAAGAATTGAAATATTCTTTTTTGAAGAAATATTGAAATATTTTATCAATCATTTTTTGTTCATAAAAAATTTTTTCATGTTTTTTTAATCCAAACTTTTATATAAAAATATTGTCAAAGAATAGATTATTGTCCAGAAATATTTTTTTTTGATACAAAAATTGTAGGTATGAGATCAGAAGCTAAAAACACAAAATCTTCATTTTTGATCAAAAATTGAGACATCAAAAAGGTGAATTATATGTTAGGTGTAAAATATAGTGTTCTTAAAGAAAAAAATACGTATTTTGATAACAGATCTCTATTTTTAATCATAAAATAAAAAAATTTTATGGAAAAAAACCTTTTTTAAAAAATGTAATTTTTCACCAAAATTTGCATACTGTAGGTCATGGATTTTTTGGGCCAAAAATCTAAAGTAAGAAACATGGAGGTTTTTCATTATAAATCAGTTAGTTATATCAAAAGTAATTAAAATCTATCAAAAAAGATATGTGGAAGCAGACATATGAGTTAAGAATTGAAATGTTCTTTTTTGAAGAAATATTGAAATATTTTACCAATCATTTTTTGTTCATAAAAAATTTTTTCATGTCTTTTGAATGCAAACTTTTATATAAAAATATTATCAAAGAATAGATTATTGCTCCGAAATACTTTTTGTGGTACAAAAATTGTAGGTATGAGATCAGGAGCTAAAAACACCAAATCTTCATTTTTGATTAAAAATTGAGACATCAAAAAGGTGAATTATTTGTTAGATGTAAAATATAGCGTTCTTAAAGAAAAAAATACGTTTTTTGGTAACAGATCTCTATTTTTAATTATAAAATAAATAATTTTGATGGAAAAAATCGTTTTTAAAAAAATGAAATTTTTCACCAAAATTTGCATACTATAGGTCGTGGATTTTTTTGGGCCAAAAATCGAAAGTTAAAAACATGGAGGTTTTTCATGGTAAACCAGTTTATTATATCAAAAGTAACTAAAATCTATCGAAAAAAGATATTTGAAGGCGTAAGTACGAGTTAAGAATCAAGAAAAACATTTTTTACGTCACTGAAATATTTTAATAATCATTAATTGTTAATAAAAAATATTTTAGCGCTTTTTGAATACCTTTTTTTTAAAAAATAATATAGAATAATATAGATTATGATTATTTTATTGTTCAGAAATACTTTTCGGAGTTAAAAATCTAAAATATAAGAGTAAAGATTGCAAATAAAAAATCTTCATTTTTAAACAAAAAATTGATACTTCAAAAAGATAAATGACATGTTCTACGTAAAATAGAAATTTCTCAATGTAAAATCTAAGTTGTTTCATGAATATTTATTTATGTTTATTTATAAAATAAATTTGAAAAAATCACACTTTGTAAATAGTGTGATTTTTCAGCAAAATTTCTAGTGAATTTTTTAGACCAAAAATATGAAACTTAATATATATGTTTTTGTTCATAAATTATTCGGTTGAAATATAAATAATTAACATTTATAGTAAAAAAGAGCTATTCGAGAGAAAAAAATATTTAAATTTCGAATTCAAGAAAATAAACACTGAAAATTAAACAAGTTGTATTTTTGAAATCTCAATTTCTTTGTATAGCTTTGATCTGTTGATCTGAAGATTCAAAAAATTATTTGTATGACTATCAATTTTTTTCTGTACAGGAAAAATTTTTTTCTAGAAAATAGGGTATGAAAAATCTTTCTTTTATAGAACATTGGATTAAACATACTGTAACATTAACTGTAAACGACTGAACGATTTCCATTCGCTGTACATTTTTCAAATTTTCTTCTTCGTATATGAACCAGGTATAGAAAATCATGAACATGGATCTTTATGCATAAAATGTTCTGCAACCATCGCTGTATAACACGCTCTCATGATACAATAAATCACACATATTCACAACACACATTTACCGAGAAATTGACGACGAAAAGAAATATTTTCTCGTGCATGAAAAAAGGGACCTATTTTACATGTGACTGCTCGTTCGTACATCTTTCAAATGTGTCACACGGTTCAACAAAAAAAGCATTCGATGAGGCGTAAGCGCGACGACGACGCCATTGGCTGTATAAGACGCGCACGTTTATTCATTACGCTATTCTTCATGGAACTTCTTCGAAAATTGTTGTGCTAGAACGGTGCGAGCGGTCCTCGTCGTCGTGCATTTCTTATATACATGACATATATAGTAAAATCTTCCTTCATCTCGGCGTGTTTTCTGGCCGACGTGGGCGTCGTATCGACATATTTTTTCTATGACTCTGTGTTGTACCGCTGTTTTCTGTTTAAGGTCCGTAATACCGTCACGACGTTCACACGGACATATTCGGATCAAATGTTGTTTACCTGTTCACGTTTATGAATGTCGCCGGTGTTATTTCAATCATAAATCGAATTACCGATCAGGAAATGATTTCATAGAGATTTGTTTCCATTTCTGTTTCGAATTTTTCCATATTTATCATATATATATATATATATATATATATATAATTTTCTTTTGTTTGATCTTTTTAAATAATCAGAAATATATTTAATTTTAAAATAAAATTACTTTTTTCAATTCACATCAAAATAAAAATCAAAAAAAGATATTTGAGTCAAAACTGAGTTTTTTTTTTAAAAAAAAAATGTAAATATCGCATTTTTATTATTAATTTTGTAAACACCTTTGCAATAATTCTTTGTATAGTATCTGTTGGATTACTAGCGTTTTATTTCATGACTAGTAATGAAATATAACATTGGATCAGTGCAAACGATTTGAAATTGAAACTCAGGCGATTATTTTTCTCAGAAAATGCTTTTATAAATCAATTATGTATTCGCCATCGCTTCTGTAATCATTTTCCAACGTTCAGGTAGCTGTCGGATTCCTCGTTCATAAAAGATGCGCGATTTTTCGGTAAAAAAGGCGGTGAGTTGGTTTTCGACGGCCTCCACGGTGTCAGACACGTGTGGTTGACAACGTTCGGCCTCATATTGCTATAGCTGTGAAAGAAACACTGATGGAGCTCGAATGGGAGGTTCTCCAGTACCCAGCGGATTTTCCAGAGCTGTCTCCAAGCGATTACCATCTGTTCTGATCAATGCAAAACGTTTTGGAAGTTACACATTTCCATAACTATGGAGAAGTCGAAAATTGGTTTGCTGAATGGATTGGCTCAAAAGACAGACCATTCATTCGGCACGGAATTCAATTTCTGCCAGAAAAGTGGGAAAAAGTCATAGCTTCCGTGAGCAAACAATTTGAATAATGTATTCACATACATTGAAATAAATGCTCAAAAAAACAACGGTTTTCAATGTAAGCATCTAATATTAAATTTAACTCTTATCGATATCATTTTTGATATCATCTCTATTATATTCAATAAAATACATTTGTCATCGTCGTTCGAGTTCAAATCTCTATACATAAATTATTTAAATATAAGAATAAATCACTTCTCAGTAATTCATATCCCATTACAGGAGAATTTTTTCTGTAGTTATTGCCTTACCGTTATTAATTATGCATATACGTTCTTCTTTCCACTACATCGCTGTATATCGAATATTCTACATAAAAAGCTTTTATTTGCGTGCTCGGAAAATGATATAGAGGGAATGTTTTGTGTGAAGATGTTGGGATAGGCGTCTCTCTTCTAAGAGAATCAATTTGGATAATGTATGTAGTGCAGTGCAGGTAGATACATGACAAAAAGCTATTTCAGTGTTACATAACTCAAACGAGTTTTATAATGTCGATAAATAATGTTGTGCTTAACCTACATACGCTGTATTTACATTCTATATTAGTTTAAAGTTTCGTCGTATATTATTCGAGCGGAGCTTTATTAAAATATAAAAAATTAATGCGTTATTGTGTTTCACACTCTCTTTTTCCTTTCGAGAAAATGTGAACGTTGCGTTTCTCTTCGAATCCGGTCGCAAATATTCTGTGTTTGTGTGTGTGTTGAGATTTTTTTTATGTTTTAATTGATTTATGAGGTTTCTTTATTAGTCGTTATCAGTAACAGACTTTTTAAAACAGTACTGAATAAAAACATTTTCACCATTTTATACTTTTTGTTTAAACCCGAATATATTATTTCAGGTATACGAATTTCCCAAGAAAATATTATTTATCAAATTAATTAACGAAACTGGACTGAAATTATGTCAATTATAACACAAAATATTGCTTAATTAAATTAGAAAATATCGTGTTTTGAAAATAAATATTTTTTTTAATAAAAAAAATATTTAAATAAACAAATTGAGAATATATCTAATTAATAATAAAATATGGAATTATTTCACGAAAACCGAACTATAATCAATTCGTCTGCTTTTAAATAAAATCATATTTTCTACTTTTTTCGATTCCTTTGAACGAATCTGACGTTTGATAAGTCAAGTTCATTCCTGTTAGTAAAAACATATAAAATACATCGATCAAATACCTTTTTTTTCAGATAAAGACGAAAGTTTGGTTTTTTATACAAAAGAATTTCATTCAAGTGAACTCATGTTTCAATCGATATATACGTTCTATTGTTGTTTTCTCCTTAACTTTTTCAAATAAAATTTCATTCCTATTAGTGTTCTGATCTAAATATTATAATCAAATAAATTGCTTATATATATATATATATATATATATACACACATTAATATATTAAAAAATGAATAAATCATGGTCAATCCTCACGGTCAATTTTCGTTAATACAGTTTTTTAACGCCGTTAACATATTCAACGTTCGAAAATATTTTTAAAACGACTTCAATTACGATAGATAATGACAGTGATTATCAGAATACATTTAGTAATAACACGTATTAAACGAATAAACTGTTGCGTGCTGATATAAAAAAAATATAAAACGTATGAGGTCTATTCAAAAAGTTCCCGGACAGATTGAATAAAATATAGAGTTTTAAATACACAAAATGAGACTGAAAAGAAACAAGAGTATTTAACAATATATTATGTGCGAAAATTAATTTTATCTCTTTAAAGTGAATCAATCATAACTCTGTTTTTAATTAACCCATTAAGCGTTGCTGTTGTGTATACACAACATATATTTTGGAAATTTTTTACTCTGCTAAGAATATTTTTTTTAAACTTTTTTATATAATTGTAAATATTGATCCAATCAAGAGAAGTATATTATTATTTTTTTCGATTTTTGACAAAGTGAGAAAAAGCTGAATAGATGTAGGCTTTGCAAGAACCCAGACCATATATATATATATATGTAAAAAGTGCAATTTTTTTCTATCTGAATTTTTTTAGCAACTATCATGGCATTTGATTCGGATTTAAAAAAAATAAATATATTTAAAATTGTCTAGTTTCTATTCACTTGTGAAATATTTTTTTGATAATGCTAACATTAGTCGGCTCTTGCGTGTACTAAACATCTCACTGTGGGAAACCAATTTTTTATTTTTTTTTCTAACGCTAAATTTAGTAGAAGGGACCTAGAACCAAACCATGTTGAACGTTTTCGAAAATTCCTACGATTTTGAGTAACGACGTTTAATCCATTTGCATCATAGCTCTTAATACCCGACTAACTTCATGAATCAGAGACGTTCAACTGACAGTCAGCACATATCACCGCGCATCAAAAATTTTTTTACTTTTGGTTTTATTTAGAAATTACTTGTAATAATCAAAATAAAAGATAGTATCATATATATATATATATATATATATATATATATATATATATATATGCAGTAAATAAACTTAGAATAGATATTAGACTTTCTTTTATAAAAATACAAGAACTTTATATAAAAATTCACTACACCAATTTAACGGTATCTATCCAGCAACTTTTCGAATAAACCTTGTATATATTGTAAGTGTATACAAGATATAATTTTATACCTTTTTATTTGAGATGAAAGCATTATGAACACAAAACAGAGCCAGATTAATAATCAAATCTAATATTAATTTACACTTTATTCGAAATGTTCATACATCTATATCTGTTGACATGACGAAATTATCAATATATATATATATATATATATATATATATATATATATATACATACGTGTGTACAGATTTCCATAAATTAAAATGCATACATAAAAATTCTGAATATCAATGAAGTGTACTTTGATATGAAATTCAAGTAATATAATTTATATATTCGTGTAAGTATGGTCACAGATTATGTACTAATGTAAAATAATGGGATTAATTATGTTATTTTTATGAGATAAATCATTAGACTATTAATTATTTATGTAAATCCATGTATTGATATTAGCCTTGATTTAAATTACATGTAAATGTTTAAAATCAAATGTGTGAAATCGTAATGAAAATGAAAGGATGTCTGTATTATACTTTGAAAAATGATATTAGAACTAGCGACCTTCTGTTTAGAAATTCGGTACCAATTAAAACATGTACGCCTACTTGAACATTTAATGCATGTTCTTTTTAATTAGGACATAATTAACCTTATTCTTTTTTTTCTTTAGAAAACAGAGAGTGTTACATAGTATTTTTTTGAATAAAAAGAATTTTAATTAAATCGTATTGAGAATAAAATCGAAACATTTTTACGAGTTTATCCCAACTACCAGTCTAGCCAACGAATTAATAAAAGAACTAAATATATTTTTCATAAAAATGTGGTGAAAATTTTAATTTCTGAAAATGTGTTTCATATGTCACTTTCTGGTTTGAGGATTAAATGACTTAATTAGATTGTTCCATTAAATAGAGCCGTCCACTACTTGAAATAAATCTGCGAGGTAATCCAGTTATTATTTTTTATTACTTTCATTAAAAACTTTTAGTATTTATAATTAACAACGAATGGATGGAATGTGTAGCAGGGAATTAGATTTTTCTTAAAATGTTTGTAAAATAAATGGATGGAAAATGTTTTATTAGTTGAGATAGAAATTGAAAAGTATAGATAAAAGTTTATTAATTTTTTTTTTAATAAAATGTTTATTTGTTTTATTAACCCTTTCACACCTAGCGCAGACTATATTCGGCATCCTAAAAATGATGTACAGTGGCTAACTCTGGTTATATCCAGCATTAGTGACCTCAACACTAGCATCACTCCACTTGAGTGCCACGCACTAAACACATTATTTCACTTTAAGTATGTCATGGATCCTTTTTGTCAAGCATAATTAGTACACGAGCGTAGGAAAGCTTTGAAAGTGCGACACTTTTTACGCATATAGTGTACAATAATAGGACGACGACCCATTCCATCGGTAGCGTACTGATGGCTAGCTCCACCGTCGCGAAAAAGTTAATTGATTTTTAAAACTTTTAATCATTTTTCAAAACAATTTTGTTCAATATTTTTTTTATTGCGGATTAAATATAATATTATAGTACCTTTTCTCTTTATAACTAAAAAATGATTAAGTGATTGTTCTCTGATTGGATGATATCGGTCACATGTTCACTGTTCTGTTTCACGGTGTGCAACGAAAGAGGGAACGATTTCAGTATAAAACTGATAAGAAATTTATTTAAAATATTATATACACCGAAGCTTGAAGTAAAAAAATTATTATACAATTTAACTTTGTATTTTGTTATGTTAAATTTTATATTCTTTTCCAATAAAACATTTATGACT
>CM068313.1:7947960-7955460 GCA_034766995.1 Acanthacorydalis orientalis | reverse complement strand
ATAGTCATGTGCATTTTTGATTAATGAAAATACTGTATGCTTCGGTTTTGAATCCATTCAGAACTGATTGAAACTGAACGTGGAACTAATGTTTTTGCTTCGGGGGAAACCTTTATATCCAAGAATTCAACAATCATACGAACGATAGAGAATGAAAAATGCCTTTAGCTATTAAACCTTCATATATATATATATATATATATATATATATATATATATATATATATATATATATGTAAATTTTACTGAATCTTATTTTAACTTTTTGTAAGATTTAAAAAAAAATCATTTTTATTAAACAACCGTTTGTTTTTAAATCATTAAAACAATTGTTTATTTGAATGTTTAATATATTAATATATTTAAAGGAAAACATATTTTAAAATGTAGGGTTAGTGTCATTTTGTAGTATATATTTAATTTAATTTTTATTTATTAAAATATAATAGGAACGTTAAAAAAATCGAATATAATAAATTGGAAAATAATGTTTCCAAATTATGTACTTTCTAATAGAAAAGTATTTTTTATATATTTCTTGTTATTATATATCTGATTATGAGACAAAATTACTTCAGTCAAAAATCTAAAAATATTTTTATCCGATTTTTTTGAATGATTAAATTAAATTAAAAATAATAAAATTACCAATTTCAAATAAAAGAAAACATTTCATTGAAATTTGGATAAGATAATTAATACAGTTATTTTAGTAATTAAAAAGCATTGTATTGAAAAATATCAAAAAAACTTAAAAGTATCAGAAGTATCATGATTTTCTGATTTATCCTCAAAAAGAACTTTTCTGATCAATATCTCTACCTTATCGTTCTTAGGATGATGGATTTGGTATTGAAATGCACATAAGTAACAATCAAAATTATCAATAATCAATTATTAAACATTTTTGATCAGAATAGTTTGTATTTTTTGTGGAATGAGTGAAAAATTTATTTATGAAAGTGAATTTAGCTTCTATTTCAAAATAATATTAAACAAATTAAATATATTATCCGTCAACCAGAGATATTTGCTTGCATATTAAAATTTATAATTTTTTTTATAATACATAAAAATAAGTTGAAAGATATATATATATATATATATATATATATATATATATATATATATATATATATATATATATTATAAACATGATACCGAAAATATTTAACAAAAAACCTAGATTTATTTAAAAAAAAAATACTAAATACCAGACCGGTACCAAAACGTACAAATTAGAATAAAAACGATCTAAGATGATAGAACCGCTCGGAATAGACACATACAAGCGATACGAACACTTGATAAAAGATATAAAAGAATAATGGGTTCTGAATGATTCCCGAAACATGAAAGTAAAAAGAAGAATATTTAAGGAATGATAAAAAAACCATACACCATTTTTAACAAAGAATTTTTTTAAAGAAAATTAGTTGAGTGCATCAAAGAATCTTTTTAAAAAATTAACTTTGTTAAACAAAATAAACTATGTTTTCTAATATTTTTTTTTATTTTTCGCTCGTGAACCATACTGATAAGTGTAAATAAATTACATAATGAAAATAATAAGTATTTAAATTATTAAATTTGACTTTTAAAAAAAATTACAATTATAGTTTCATGTCAAGAATAAATTAGAATTTATATTTTAACTGTACAAACAGATATTTAAAAAAATTAATAGTTTTTATCGAAACATTTCTCTTTATATATATATATATATATATATATATATATATATATATATATATATATATATATATATATATGTATGTATATATGTATGTATAGAGAAGTAAACTTGGCTTAAGAAATTCAAAGCATTTGCAGTCACATTGTAAATATATTCTATAAAGAATAAGTAACGTATTAAAAGATTTGTTACTGTAAAAAACCTATGAATGTTTAAACAAGTGTTTAAAAGCAGTGACGTCGGTAATTAAAAATATATACAAAACATTTTTTCTTACTGCTACGCAACAAAAATAAATCACGTACAGTTTCTTTCATGTACTCCTTTTCATTTCTTGATGTTTGTTTGAATTAAATCATACAACATGCACAAAAAAATACACATTTCCATTTCTATATAGATATATACGTTAAAATATGTATAAATACGTGCAAACTTTCATATAAACATTTATTGAATTTTTGTGTTTTTGTCAACGATTGTCACCTGAGGGTATCATTTCGAATATTTATTTATTATGTCAATAATATAAATTGATTTTTGTGAATGTGTTTTACAGAAAAGTATGTTTGATGTTTTATACACGGATTTTTTGCACATGTTTATACAAAAAGTATATATATATATATATATATATATATATATATATATATATATACATTTATATATATATATATATATATATATATATATATATATATATATGTATATATATATATATAAAATTCAATCGAAACGGTTTTTGATAACATCATTTTTACTTTATTTTATTTTATCTCCAATCCTAGTGCATACTTCTAACCTTCACATGTACTAGACATACTCTATACAGTACTAAAAAGCAATTGTTAAAATGTCAGTAAGAATGAAAATAGTGTGTGAAAAATATTTAAAAACAGAGTATTCTTTTTCTTTCTTATTCCATATATGTTCGTAATATTGTCAGTCTCATAGTATTGCTTTTTTATTTTGATTTTATGTACTGTACAAGCTTTATTCTAGAATTTCGAACGTCCATTTTTAATATAAAATGAGAAATGTGCTGTCCTGATGGCCTTTCTGATTTTTTTATTTTCCATTCGTGTAGAATAGAAATTCAGATGATCGTGAAAGACGAATACCACTAGAACAACGCCTTAACGGAATCATAAGAACAAAAAAATACAATTGTAATAAAATGAGGAATTTATATCTGTGATCCGGTTGATATCTTATCTTGGCATTCTTTTGTACTTTTGGATTAGTTAATTGTCAATTATTCATTCTATTATGTTGATAGAAACATAGTTGGAGTAATGACCTTCAAATACATAAAAAAAATCTCTTTTTTGTTTTATCTAGCTGTTGTGATTCAGAAATGTTGAATGATTAATTTCTAACTTGTGTGTAAGCTCTCGAATTGTTGTGCGTGGTTTTAATTCAACTAATACCTTTAATTGGTAGTTAGAAACAGAAAAATGGTTACCGAGACCTTTTTCATTTTCAAAGTTCTCGTCTCCAGCATGAAATTTTTGGAACCACCATTGCACAATACTTTCTTAATGGTATCCACAATAAAAGCATAATTTTGTTAACGAGCAGTTCCTGCTACTTTACCACCTGCTTTGAACTCAAAAAAAAATTTTTTTTTGCTTATTTTCCATCTTTAATTCAAAAATTCAATTTGAAATAAAATTAATAATACTTCCATATGGAATTCTAAACTACATCACCTGTATAAAAATGTACCAAATTGTTTCATAAATATGTAACAAAAAAAATGTAAAATGATTAAAATATAATCACGAATAATATAAATCTAAAGTAAATCAAATAATAAATAATACAAGTTATTAAACATATTTTATATTTATTACAAGGATTCTATATTAGAAATTAAACAAAATGTATGTATTTTTTAATAAGAAAAAATATGTTTCTCTTGATTTATACAGAAATATTTGATTTATATACAAATATTATTCTAGACATAAAATCAGGTATTTAGAATGAATTATTATATTTTTCGGTCTGAAAACATTCTTATTTTATTTGCACGTAATTTTTCACTTAAAGAAAAAATATCATTAAATACTCTCTTTATACATCAAGTATTTTGTGACTTAATTAGAGTAGAAATTAAATCACGTTGTTTTATTGTCTTAAAATAGACTGTTTTTAAAATTTGTCTTTGTATTTTACACGCACACACACACACACACATATATATATATAAATATATATATATATATATATATATATATATATATATATATGTATATAATAGATGTATACACAAATTTATTACATTCTTTTTTCTAAAAATAATCCTCGTACTTTTTTAATTTATACGGTTGAAAAATTTCACGTTTCAAGTTTGCTACCAACCTTGAACTGCATTCATAAATATGAAATTGAATTTTATATTGAAGGGTACGTTGATTTATATACATATATATATATATATATATATATATATATACACGAAGGATGTTTGATAAGTTCTTGAGGGATGTTCGGTAAATTTCTATGATGTGGGACCACCATTCATTTGCTAACGTCACGACTATCAGGTGTCACTTTTCAAATTAGCATAGACGAAATTTCAGCCAGAAGCGAAGCGTTATTTACGTTCTACAAATGTTTGAAGAGAGCAGTGTAGCAGTTGCCGCAAAAATGGAAAAAAATGAGTAGGGTTTGCTGCGTAATAAAAATTAAAACCCTTTCATTTATTAAAATTTTGTGTCTAATGAGTATCAAGAATTTCAGTTTTTTGATACTATGGATAAATGCACTTTAACAAACGATTTTTTCACAAGGAGCACATTTTTCTCATTAAAATGATTGATCATTGATTACTAACCATTTAAATCAGAAAACAATTTGTAGTTTATAGAAAATGAAAATTTATTTGGGAGAAATTAAAGGTTTTTGATGAATATAAATAGAGGTTGAAATGATATATATATATATATACATATGAATGTACATATTTGTGAATGAGAAAGACATCCAATCAAGATTTACCAAGAGTATTTTTTTGAAGATGTCAGGAAAAATAATTCATCAACTAGCTCTCCGTACAGCTTGTGAATGTAATGAAATGTATTCACGCATGATTATAATCTAGCATGGAAGTCAAGAGTTGCTATTCAAACAACTTTTGAGTTTGTAGTACATGTAGGGTGGTATAAGTGGGTACTTGTTATATATATATATATATATATATATATATATATATATATATATATATTGTTATATATGAGAATTTCATTACTGGATAACAGCATTGATCCAAACGCTAACACATAGTATTGATAACAATTCGATTGATAAGTTGTGTTTTCTAATCAAAATGTCAAATACTGTACGTAATTGATAATTTTGTTTGACTAATATCGATAATCAATTGAAATTAAAATCATTTCATGGAATAGATGAAGAGACTATGAGAAAGTATTCGTTATTTATTAATATTTTGGCACTTAAATGAACATTTATTATTTTTTATTTGAACATATGTTTCGTTAAATGTTAACGGGAAACGTTTTAAAAATTATAAAATAAATAAGTTTTGTAAAATAGTGATGTTTCGTAAACACGGAAAATGTTGATAGTGACTTTTATTTGAAGAAAGTGACCGAGGAAGAAATTTTAAATAAACATAGCGGACAGTTTCGTACGTAATTGATTTTTTGGTTTTATTTTTTTGATATTTTTTCCTATTCTTATTATTAGTCATTCATAGGCATTTTATTCAGTTTTCATCATTTGTGGCTTATAATTCCTTTATTAAATGTTTATCCTGTTATTCATTTTATAAAGCAATGACGCAAGAGACAATACTATTCTGTCAACTAGATTTATTCACTTTTACAAACGATTTTGTCTCACATCATTCAAATTATAAAAGTTTTTTTTATTAAAAAATGTTCAGTAAATGATTATTATTGATTTTTGATTGTTTATTGTGTAAATTTCGATGGCAAGATTCCATCCTCAGAATGATAAGGTGCATAATTTTACAAAATACTACTTATTTTTTTAATATAAACTTTAATTGTTAAACGATAACTACCACGATATGATTTTGAGAGGTATCCGAAAATTTACATTAAAAACATTTGTTAACTAAAAAATAAAGCAAATTTATTAGCCTATTGTATATTATTATGTAAGAAAATAAATAAAAAGTTATGTTCCTAATATCAGTCATTCATTAATGTATAAAAGGCAAATTACTGAATTTTATGAATCGTTATTGCAAATTTTCTTTCATTCTGTATATGGAAGAAGGTTTTGAGATAATATTCTTTTATTTTTTCACAAATATTCCAACCTGACAAGGCCGTGTGGTGGCATGAAGCATTGGAGAATTCGCTCCAGGCGCCTCAAGTATGAAGGCACATGTCAGATATTTTGAAATTTATTATTTGTATGATTTTTGTTTATTTATAACGAATAATAAAGCTTAAATAATATATAGTGCTGTCAAAGCTGCTAGAATACTTCATGTACCTAATTTTACAATGATAGATTTAATCTTCAGATGTATATTATATATTAGTCATGTTAAATAATATATAAGTATGTTTATCATTGCAGTAAATGACTGCACTTGATATTTTTATACACCGAAACATAATAAATTTCTCATTAATGTACTTATTTTCATTCAATATGTATGTATTATTATTCGAGTACTCGTTGTACGACCAGGATTCTGCATGACATTGGGATGATTTTATGATTCGAATTCGTAAAAAGAAAAACAGTTTTGATTATGAATTAATGACCAACCCATTATAGACCCACAACACATTTATAAATTTAATTTTTTTTATTTCCGATTAATTCAATTAGCGAAAGATTTGAACAAATATAGTTACATGTTGATAAATTTAAAATATTGTACAACATTTATATACTGGCACTTGAAAATAGATCAGAAATATACTTAAAAAATGTATGGATTTATTATTGACTGATAATGATAATAGAAATATTAATAGTTTTGAACTTTTGTGAAAAAATTATGACTTTAGCTGTATTATTGTTCTCTCAAATGGAATCATTAAAAATACTTAACTATTTGTGAACAAACAATATGACTACAATATTTCAGAATTTGTTTACTTGTTTTCGAATAATGCTAATGTTGCCCGTATCAGTTGCTTATGGACAATGCGTTTTTTCAAATTAAAAATTATAAAAAAATACTTAAGGTCAACAACTGGACAAGAAAGGTTAGTCTGTTTGGCTATGATGTCCATTGTGAAAGAAATATATGTGAATCGTTAAATTATGACGATTTTATTCATGATTTTGCATAAATTAAATCTAAACGTGTAAATTTCAAATACTATACATAATTATTTTATCTATTAATTATTCTGTACAACTGTAACCATTTTATAGTGTATTATTGCAACTGTTTCCCTTTCGTGTTAAAAATGTTGAAGGCATTAAATAAACATATCAAATGAATTATTAGTTGTTTTTTAAATTTACATAATTAGTCACTTCAGTATAGAATAAAAGCGTTTTTTATGAATGTCTGCTTCAGATGCCAAAATACCACCACACGGCTCTGCAACCTGTTTTACATAAAAATGTGTTGATCGAAACTTGTAAAACAGTGACATACAACAATATTGCCACTTTGACTTAATTCACTTTCACAAGTGAATTCTTTTTTTATCCTAAAAAACGTAAAACTTTTTCTGGCCAAACTGTTTAATAAATCATTATTGAATATTTTTTATTCATGTTTATTGTGTCAGAAAAACACATCTTGATGTAAAACAGGCTCAAATATATTAATA